>LNAC01000118.1:541947-622185 GCA_002007465.1 Ailurus styani
CAGAGGCCTCCCCGCAGCCGCGCCGACACGGGCCTCCCGCGAGCGGGGCCAGGAGCGCGGCAGTGCCGGGTCTGCTGGCGGGGGGCTCCCGCGGGGCAGAGCTCCTCCAAGTCACAGCCCCGTCGCTCCCGGGGGACGAACGCACGGGCTCATGGCCGCCGCTGGTGCCCGGAGCTCCCCGGGGAATTTGTGCCTCCCTCCGGAGGACGCGGGTCTCCCCAGGCCGCGGGCTCACGGCCGGGACTCGTGGGGTCTGGAGCAAGGACCCTGAGAAGCCCTGCCACTGAGATGGAAGCCGGTGTCCTAATGCAAACCAGGCAGACTTCAACCGTATCCAGAAATAACCCTAGAGATTGAACTGTGATAGTGTCATTTGATATTAATGCTATTTAATTTTTCCTTTAGCAGAATTAAATTGGTTGGTGCAGCTTAAAAGTGTTACTCTCTAATTGTGCTTCTCATAGTAAAAAGAAAAAAGAATGATAACAGGTGTTGGCAAAGATGCAGAGAAAGGGGAACCTTCTTACAGTATTGGTTGGAATGCAAACTGGTGCAGCCACTCTGGAACACAGTGGGGAGGTTCCTCAAAAAGTTAAAAATAGAACTACTCTAGCATCAAGCATTTGCACTACTAGGTATTCACCCAAAGGATACAAAAATACTGATTCAAAGGGGCACATGACCCCAATGTTTATGGCAGTACTGTCAACAATAGCAAAACTATGGAAAGAGCCCGAATGTTCATCAACTGATGAATGGATAAAGAAGATGTATATAAAGTGGAATATTACTCTGCCATCAAAAATGAAATATTGCCATTTGCAACAAGATGGATAGAACTAGACAGTATAATGCTAAGTGAAATAAGTCAGAGAAAGATAAATACCATATGATTTCACTCACATGTAGAATTTGAGAAACAAAACAAATGGGCAAAAGAAAAACAAGAGAGAGATAAACCAAGAAACAGACTCTTAACTAAAGAGAACACTTTGATCGTTACCGGTGGGTCAGGGGATGGTGGAAATACATGATCAAGATCAAGGAGCACACTTGTCATGTTGAAAAAAAAAATTAATTACAAAGGAAAAGAGAAAAGAAAGAAAAAGTCATAAAGAAATGAAAAATGTGGGGCGCCTGGGTAGCTCAGTGGGTTAAAGCCTCTGCCTTCGGCTCAGGTCAGGATCTCAGGGTCCTGGGATCGAGTCCTGCATCGGGATCCCTGCTCAGCAGGGAGCCTGCTTCCCCCCCCCCCTTCTGCCTGTCTCTCAGCCTACTTGTGATCTCTCTCTCTCTGTCAAATTTAAAAAAAAAAAAAAGAAAAGAATCTTTAAGAAACGAAAAATGTGACAAGCGTCCCATAAGTTTCAGCAGGAATCCCAAACATTCCAGGCTAGAGAAGAGCTGCTTTAGGAAGGAGCTTGCTTGCTTCCTTCCTTCCTCCCTCCCTTCCGCCTGGTGGAAGTGGTGGGCACCGCCGTTGAAAGGGGCTCAAGTAACAACCCGGGGTGGGGGGGCCAGGCACAGGTGCGTGAGCAACAACTACACGGGGCTGGGCAAAAAGAGATAGTCCGCAGGAGCAAAAGTGCTTTGGTGTTAGCTAAAATTCTTCTAAACCAATCATTCTTCTGTTAAGGAATCCTTTTGTTTGTTATTTTTTTTAAAGATTTTATTTATTTATTATTTATCTATCTATCTATTTATTTATGTATGTATTTGAAAGAGGGAGAGAGAGCACGTGCAGGGACGGGCAGGGGGAGAAGAGAGATCATCTCAAGCAGACTCCACGCTCAGTGCGAAGCCTGACACGGGGCTCTATCTCCCGACCCCGAGATCACGATCGGAGCTGAAATCAAGAGTGAGCGGCCCATCTGAGTGAGCCCCCCAGGCACCCCAAGGAGTCCTTTCCAAAGATTACCCCCAGTGACATACCTTGCACACCCAGTAAGACAGCTAAACTACCAGTAATGGACCGTAGCAATTACTGGCAGAGTCTGGAGCACAGGAACTCTCATTCACTGCGGGTGGGCACGGGGTCCTGCAGCCACTTTGGAAGACACAGGAGCAGATCTGTGCAAAACTCCAAGCAGCCTCATCCCCTGATCCAGCAGTACTCCTCCTAGGTTTTTCTCAACGGATTCGAAAACTTAGGGCCACACAAAAACTGGCACTCAGAAGTTTATAGCAGCTTTTTTCATAATTCCCGAAACCTAGAGGCAGTCAAGGTGTCCTGCAGTAGGTGAATGGATAAGCAAACTACAGTACATCCATACAATGCGGTGTTTATTATTCAGAATAAAAAGAAACGCTAAGAAGCCTCGCGAAGATGTAGATGAGTATTTAATGTAAATTGCATTAAGATTTCCCATTAACGGGCGCCTGGGTGGCTCAGTGGGTTAAAGCCTCTGCTTTCGGCTCAGGTCATGATCTCAGGGTCCTGGGATCGAGGCCCGCATCGGGCTCCCTGCTCGGTGGGGAGCCTGCTTCCCCCTCTCTCTGTCTGCCTGCCTCTCTGCCTCCTTGTGATCTCTCTCCCTCTGTGAAATAAAATAAATAAAATCTTTAAAAAAAAAAAAAAAAAAGATTTCCCATTAACTCCGAAGGCTCCTGTGCCCTAAGCGAGCCCCAAGGACCAACGAAACACTTTCCCAAATGCCCTACGGGACAGGGGGTCTGCGGCCCTTATTATGGAGTCACATTACACAAACCCCATTTTTTATCATGCTGGAAATTCATTTGGAAAGTTCTGGAGAACTCTGCAGTATGCTTTAGGGGCAGGAGTGTGGGTACTCCCGGTGAAATGAGTTCATTCCTCTTCCTCGTACTGGGGGCTCTGTTCTCGGGGCCGTGAGAAGCACGTTACTCCCGGGGATCCTTCATTAGCTTCTCTGTCGGACTCCGGGGAGGAGCCGATGCCTTCTGGATCCTGCTTTCCTCAGAGGCCCTGTGGGTAAACCCCCACTGGTTGGGAGGAAGAGAAATGGACAGGTAGAACAGAGAGGTTGTCAAAACACTCCTTGAGTATTTTTTTAATCATCAAATGAAATAGAATATCATTATTTAGTTACTTCGTTCTGGAGAATTCCCCTTGCTCCTGTATGTGGCACCCGAGGCTGGAGGCCCTTGATGCCTTTCCAAGGACCTTCATCACCGCTGTGTGTGTGCAGTAGCAACACTGGACACTCCTTGCTGGCCACCGGGCTTTATGCATGGTCACCCATTTAAATCTTACTGCAGTATGGATGTTATTGTCTTAAACAGTGTGGCACCCATTGTAGAGATGTAGAAACTGAGAAACAGAGAAGCCAAATAAGTTACCCCACTTAGCTAATAGAAATGACCATAGATTGTCTTGCTCCATGCCTTGTGCTCTGAACCACCATTCAAATCCCGAAATTCCAGTTTAATGAGCATGCATGTGCCATACGCTGATCGAGGAATTTTATAGAGCGTTTCTCATTTGATGCTTGCAGCAGCTCTGGAAGCCAGGCCCTATTATCTCCAATTTATAGACGGACAATGGAGGCTCAGAAGATGTGAGCCCCTTTCTCAAGGTTATGCAGGTCAGTAAAGTCCAAAGTTAATGTTCCTTCCCCCACCTTTTCCTGGGAACTAGGAGACTGGCCATCTACACAATGTCTGGTTTAAAAACTCGTGGTTTAGTTGCCCCTTGGGAAAAGAAATAACAAGAGGCACCACTTCACACCAGAAATGGGAAGCATCTCTTCACAGTGTGCAGAGAACCTTCACTGCACTTCAGAGATTTGGAAGTGAATCCGAAAATCATGCAAACGTTGTCTCGGGGCGCCATCTAGGGGACAGTGCCTAGAGTGACACCCTTTTCCTCGCTACTGCCCCCAACTGCACCCCAGGCCTACCTGCCTCGGGCAAGCAGAACACATGCTCCTGCCCGGAAGTGCCTCGGTTTGGGGTTTAGACACATCTGGACATCGGACAACTGCCCATCACTGGGCAAGTCTTCATTTCTTGCGTTTCCCTTGTTCTTTTGAAATGTATGCAACTAAGACGACATGCCATGGTTTCCTGAGCAAAGCAAAACTAAAAAGGGAGTTGATCATGGCGGGGTTGGGGGGTCTTTACCTTTCCCACCCTGTCACCTGCGCCACTGGGTTCTGCCAAGAGCCCCCAGGGCCCACCTGCTTCCTTGCACACCTGGCTGCAGGGGGTGCTGCCCATTCCTGACTGAGTCTCGTTGGGCTGGGTGCTGATGTGACTCCTGGTGGTGCCGGGGTTGAGGGGGTGCCGGTGGGAGCGGGAGCCGGGGTTGGGGCTGGTTCCACAGGCAGAGTGTGTCGCTGTCACTGAGGACGGACACACTCCGCCCTGCAGTGATCTCGCACACGACAGGACCCAGACTAAGCCTGTTCTTCCTTCTCTGCTTCCTCTTCCGGTCTTGGACCTTTTTCCCTTATGCGCACATTCCATTGCTCCCTGACTTTTCCCGACTCCGTGGAAGCCTCCGGAGCTGCGCAGCCCCCCCACCTGGACGGGCTGGACGAAGCATCCAGGGGGCGTCCCACCAGCCACCGCCAGAGGCGTCTCCTAGACACTGAAACTGCTTAAGGGAAGCGACAGCCGGTGTCACACGTGCCGTCATCGTTTTATACATCAGCCGTTTTGACTCCCCAGGGTCAACACCATCTACCCGGAAAAGCACTTTCTGCGCACTGATAACATTTTATTAGAATCTGTGGAAGATGTATGGTGCTCGCCATATGCAGATACGTTGTCATTAGTCCAGTGAATCACGGGTGCAGGTGCCCGAGGAGGCTGGGGCCAACTGACATCTTTATGAGGATTGTATAGTCTCTGTGTCTCATGAAACTAAAAATAGCTAAATTGAATTTTTTCAGTAGGGCCCACACTTTTTCTGGATAAGGGGAAAATAGTGCCTATTCAATCTCTTTTGAATTTGCTTAGTGTGCCTCTTTCCTTTAAATATGCTTTTTTGCTGTTACTGGTCAGTAAGCTGACCTAGAACCACCCCCCACCTGTCCAGGTAGGTGTGTAGGGAACTGATTTTCTGTGCCAAGTCTGATTTATCTCTCAATGAAAAAGGAAGAAGTCTATATTGTTTTCCTAAGCATTCTAAAGCATCCCTGTTGAATAATTGCTTATTTTTAGCTGTCGGTCCCAAAATGAGATCCATCTGACTTCTCACCTGCCTCTATGGATGTGTTCACATCAGCAGCCTGAAGCGGTCACACGGGGACTGTGAAGTTCTTGTAACTTCAGGCAACATCACCGCGAGACATACTTCGGGCAGTGCTGGTCTTTGGCGCACAAGCAGCATTCGGGTACAGGAGTGGGCTCTGCACCATGCCGTCCTGGTGTGCGAGGTCCTTGCTGGACTCCCGTATCCTACCGCAGAGCGAGCCAGTGGGGGGCTGTGTGTGGCTCAGGTCAGCCCCTCCTACCCAGCTTGTATGAGACGCAGACAATGCTCGAGTCCCTATGGATGGCACAGTCTGAAAAGTCCAAAGTTACAGTGGATTTGAACCCAAGAGTGTGCTGTTTGCCATCCAGGGCAATAGAAAGTTAACAGACTGCCTCTCGGATTTGGGCAAACTGCGGGCCCTGTTATAATTTTCACACCCAAAGCTGGAGGCTTGGGTGGATCGCCGTGGATCTTCGGTGTAAGTGTTCATAAATGCTTTGATGCCGTATTACTCCTGAGCGCCATTTAGATGCCAGGTACTTACACTGGCATATGTGTGATCACATTCAAGGTGTTTGGGGTCCGTGGAGTATCTTCATTCTGTCAATCGTGGCCCCCAGAAGAAGGAACAATTTATAAAAGGGGGGGAATGGTCGGAAAATATCAGAAGGTAGGTTCACAGTTGAGGGAAAAACTTGCCTCTAAGCCTCTTCTCTTCTACCTACGGACTTGGCCACAGATCCTTCTGGAAGGACAAAGTCATGGAAGGATGATAACATTCATGCTTCTCTTTAAGAATACCTATTTTGGGGGTCCCTTGGGTGCTCTGTTGGTTAAGCACCCGAGTGTTGATTTCGGCTCACGTCACGGTCTCAGGTTGTGAGATTGAGCCCCGGGTCAGGCGCCACACTCGGTGTGGAGTCTGCTTGAGATTCTCTCTCTCCCTATGTCCTTCCCAGTTCCTCTTTCCCTCTTAAAAAAATATATGTATAAGAGAATACCTATTTTTTACATGACTTGAAGTTCTAGAAGCTTGTTTTATGGTAAAAATTACAATTTGTAGGTGCCGATTTTTTTTCTACTTCGTGTTTTATGTTTGTGTGTTTATATGGCTGATTTTGGTCAGGAATGCCTTGAGGAAAGAGAGCGGGGAGGTGGCCCTTTGCTGCCTTTTGGGCTGAAACCATGGTACCGGACTCAGGTCCCCCATGCTGGATTTCTGGTAGAATGCTCACTGCCAGCTGTGGACCCTGGACGGTGCTCCCTGCCCCAGCTCTTTTTTCAACAGAGCCCATGCTGCCCCACTGCCCACAGAGGGGAACCGACCAGGAGATCTCAAGATGCCTCTGAAAATCAGCAGATCATCACGACTCATTAGACAAATGCAAACTACAAGCACAATAAGAAAACGAAACCAGACATAGACCTCAAAGCCTTCACAGAATCAGCTCAGAATGGATTACAGTCCTCAATGTAAAACACAAGACTGAAACTCCCAGAAGATCACATAGGAGGAAACCCAGATGCCCTGGGGCATGCAGTGGCTTTTTAGATACAACACCAGAGACATGATCCATGAAAGAAGTCACTGATAAGCTGGACTGCATGAAAAGTAAACACTTCTGCTCCACAAAAGATTGTCTCAAGAGAATTAAAAGACAAACCGCAGGCTAGAAAAAAAATATTTGCAAAAGACACATCTGATCAAGCGCTGTTCTCCCAAATACACGAAGAACTCGTAAACCTCAACAGTAAGAGAACAAACAACCTGATTAAAAAAATGGGCCAAAGACATTAAGAGACACCTCACCAAAGATATACAGATTGCAAATTAGCCCATGAAAACGTGCTCCACATGGTGTCATCAGGGAAATGCAAGTTAAAACAACAAGGCTAGAGCACTACACACTTACGCAAATCACCCAGATCCAGAGCCCTGACAACACCAAATGCTGGCAGGGATGTGGAGGAACGGGAATTCTCATTCATCGCTAGGGAACACAAAATGCCACAATTACTTTGGAAGACTGTCACATGGTTTCTTACAAAATGAAACAGACCTTTACCCTACAATCTGACGATCACACTCCTCGGTATTCACCCAAAGGAGTTGAAAAACATGTCCATGCAAAACCTTGTGCACACAGGTTTATATCAGCTTTATTCATAATCAACCCAACTGGGAAGCAGCCAAAATGTCTTTCAGAATGTGAATGGAAAAGTAAACAGTAGTGTATCCAGACAATGGAATATTATTCAGCACTAAAAGGAAATGAGCTATCAAGTCATGAAGAGTCATGGAGGAAACTGAAGTGCATTCTGCTAAGTGAAAGAAGCCAGTCTGAAAAGGCTCACACTGTATGATACCAACTAATGGCATTCTGGAAAAGGCAGAAGTATGGGGACTGTAAAAAGATCAGTGGTTATGGGGAGGGGGCTGGGGGGATGGGAAATAGGCAGAGCACTGAGGATTCTTAGGGCTGTGAAAATATTCTGCACCCTATTATAATAATGTATGTACACCATTATGCATTCGTGCAAATCCAAGAGTGAGTGTTAATGTAAACCATGGACTTTGGGTGATAGTGCTGTGTCAGCGAAGGTTCATCCTAGGCTTAGACAAAGAAGCCGTTCTGCTGAGGGATGTAGATCACGGGGAGGCTCCGTGTGTGAGTGAGGGGGCAGGGGTGATAAGAAATCGCTGCTCCTCCCTCTCAGTTTTGTTGTAAACCTAGAACTGCTGTAAAAACAAATAAAGTCTTTAAAAAAACAGGGACAGGGAGCTCATGGCGCCAAGGGAATGTAAGACAGTACAACCTCTTGGGAAAGCAGTTTGGCAGAGTCGTAAGAAGTTAAATGCAGCTCCTCCTATAATCCAGTCATTTCATACCTAGGCATTTGCTGAAGAGTAGAAAAGCATGTGTCCACACAATGCTTGTATCCCAATGTCATAGCAGCTTTATCCAGAAGAGCCACAGGCTGGAAAGATGCAAATGGTTATCCACAGGTAAATGAATACACGAATTGTGGCATGTCCATACCGTGGAATACTACTCTGCAAGAAAAAAGGAATAAACTATTGACTGCATGCAACAATATGAGTAAATTTCAAAATAATTATGGTCACCAAAAGAAGCTAGAAGAAAAGAAAATATGATGTATGATTCCACTTGTAGAAAGTACTAGAAAATGCAAAGTAAAGTATAATGACATCTAGCAGCTCAGTGGTTGAGGTAGGGCTATTGGTGTGAAGAGAGGCATGTATTTCAAAGGGACACAAGAAAATTTTTGGAGTTCATTATCTCGATTTTTTTGAAAGTTTCACAGGTGTACATATATGTCAAAGGTCATCGAATTGTGCACAAAAAGTATGTGCATTTCATTTGATGTCTGCCATCCTTCAATAAAACTGGAAAAGGGCGGCTGGCGGGGGGGGCGCCTGGATGGCTCAGTCAGTTAAGTGTCCAACTCTTGATTTCAGCCCAGGTCATGATCTCTGAGTTCTGAGATCAAACCCCGTACTGGGCTCTGCACTGGGCAGGGAGCCTGCTTGGGGTTCTCTCTCTCCCTCTCCTTCTGCCCCTCCCCCTGTTTACAAGACTCTCTCTCTCTAAAAAAACAAACAAACAAAAGAAAAACCTGTATTTAAAAAAAGGGTAATTTGTTTCCTAAGTAAAAGGTCTGTTGTTCCATTATGGGCTAAGTTATGTCTCCCCAATATTCCTGTGTTGAAGTCCTAGCACCCATGACCCCAGAATGTGACTATTTTAAGCCTCTAGTCTGTGGCACTGTGTTAAGGCAGCCTTGGGAGACTAATGCAATAATTTGCATAAACTTGCAGAATTTGACAACATTTTCCTTTCTAATACCTACTAGGCTTTTTATTGTCTAACAATATATGTAAGAAAAGAAGGAAGAATCAAATACTTGACAAAAGTTATATCAGTAGTAAGAATACAAGCATTTGCCTAGAATTTATAATTTTCCAAAACAATCCCACATAACTTTTCTATCTCAATAGAAGATTTGCTGGTAGCTTTTCCTCCCTCTGTCTATAACATTAGTTCAAGCTTGAATAACCCACATGCTAAGGAGCAGGAAAGCCGTAGCCGTTATGATAGGAGGGAAGTCTTAGGGGTCATAGGGTTTGGCTGCCTGAATGTACGGAGAAGGACCAGGGTCTCCGAGGGATTTACTGACTTATGGAGACAGTAGGAGAGTCCACCTTGGAACCAGCCCTGTGATTTGGGCTTCCTTGGCTTCTAAATCCCATGATGTCTCTAGGGATAAAAGCCTAAATGTATGCATTCCCAATCTTTCTACAATCAGGGGAATATCTTGCACCAGACAGCTGACGCATCTCATCACCCCTGTGACGTTCCAAGCAGTGTTTAACCCGATCTGTTTCTCAAGGAATACTTACTCCCATTTGTAAGTGATCTACCCTAATAGATCGCCTCCCCGGTCTTGCAGCTTTGAAATCCATTGCCTCATGCAAAGAGGCTTCCCAGGGCTGTGGAGCACACACAGCTGTTTGAAATGTGAGCCAAATGAGGGAGCCCTAGAGGTTTATGTGACATTTGTAACACAATCCAGTTCCTAAATCATTCCCACATGCGAAGTTCAAAGTCAACACTACGCTACCCTGCTATCATTTTCAATTGCACTGCCCTTGGGGCTAAATCCAAAAAGCTAAGGAAATCACTGTTTCCAGTATTCAGGTAAATTATAGAGCTTCGAGTGCCTCATCAGTTTTATGCTTGTTCCCTTGCAAAGCTGTTCTACTTTGTGCTCCTTTGCACTTGTTTCTCAGTCCATCTCTTAGCAATTATTTTCAATTGTCTGGACGCTGCCTTGCAGCCCACAGAGATTCCAGCCATCAGCGGGAAGAGCCTCCGTCTTCCTGGACAGGATGCTGCGGGCAGACACAGTCCTGGGGCTGGCTGTCGTCATCAGCACACTAGCCCTCTCTGTGCTCCCCCTGCCCAGCTCTGGGGGCAGCCCTGGCCCCCGACTCACTAACACCTGACCTTCCCATAACCAAAGGCTCCTTCATCGATGCCTCACAGCTGCCCGAGCACTGTTTACGGCTCTGCACGTTGCCTCCGACTCTGCCCCGCGAAGGTTCCAGAACAGCAGGGACTTCCGTGATGGTCCCGCTCATGCGGCACCGCCAGCTCCCTGCACAGCCCTGGCACACACGAAACAGCCATCAGTGGTCATTTACTGAAGGACGAGAAAACAAACACTGGTTACTCGGTCTTCCTTCCTTCCTTTGTTCAACTTTGTCAGCAAACATGTTTGGATCGCCCACTGGGCACCGTTCACAGGGTGTACGTGGATGCGGCGATGTGGTCCAGGTCAGAAAGGAACCTAGAGTTCGTGAGGAGGTGTCCTGTGAATAATGTCAACCCAGGGTGGTCACTGGCTGTCGGGTTGGTGACCAGATGTAGTGGCTACATCAGCCAAGGACCCACTGAGTCGGGGGCACGGCAGCTGCCCTGATCGGGCTGCCCCTGAGCTGGGTCCTGAGGGACAGATAGGAGTTGGCCAAATGGAGGAGGAGGGGTGGAGAGATGGGGAGGGGGGATCATTCCAAACACCAGGTACAGTGTTTTTAAAGGTACAGAAACCTGTGATCATAGCATCTTTCTTGGTAGGTACAAGCAATTTTGCTGTACTGGAGCACGAAATGAGATTTGAGTAGTGACTGTGGAAGTGATGGAGCAGATAGGCAGAGGCCTATATTTTCTTTTTCTTTTCTTTTTTTTTTTAGGGGCATATGTTTTCAATACTTCCAGTAGTTAGTAGTATACTATACTATGATTTGTGTAGTATTTATCAATTTATTATTACATTACTTATCAATTCATATAATTGTTTCCCACTCAAGAGTGTGCCTTCCTTGAGGATCCCCTGGCAAGGAGCAGATTTGTAACAGTTGCTCAATGAGCACTTGTTAGGTGGATGGGTGGATGAGTGAAGAGAGTGGGTGGAGAGATGGATGAATGATGGATTGGTGGATGGATGAGGGGATGGAAGATAGAGAGATAGATAGATAGATAGATAGATAGATAGATAGATAGATAGATAGATAGATAAGTGGGTAGACGAGTGGATGACAGATGGATGATGAATTCGTGGATGCTGGATGGGTGGGGATGTGTGGATGGGTGGATGGATAGACAGACAAGTGGATGGATGAGTAAGTATGTAAGTTAAAATACATGGTTTCCAACTGTGTAGCTGAGGATCCCAGTAATTTCCCTGCTTGTATGGCTGCTCCACTCCCCCTGACTCTACCAGGTTTCTCCTCAACGAGCCTCAAACGACTCTTCCCTCCAACTACCTTTCTTTCTTGGCCAAATGATGCCAAAGGGCTGGGAAAGGTCACAGAACCAGTTCTTTCCCACAGCCCCAGCACCAAGAGTGGAGGGATGCTTCTCCCAAGGCTGGGAAGGAACCCATCGAGGGACGTCATTAGGTTAGGATGATGCTACAAACTGGAGCAGGGAGGGTGACAAGGGAACGTCAGGATCCCTCCGTCCACCCTCGCCTCCCCAGGCTCCTGACAGGTGTCTTCATTGCTGTCAGCAGAGCAGGCAGACTCCTCCAAATGCTTGGATGCTGCTCTGGTGCTTGAATGCAAAGGTCAGTACTCATCTCTGAGACACCCATTAGTATGATCTGCTGGCTGTTTTCATATTTGTTAGCCTTAACATCTTGACCCCACAACTGTTGCATCCCACCCCTTCTTTCTGGACACAAATTGCCCAAACAGACGGATCAGCTCAAAAAAAAAAAAAAAAGTTCTTTTTTCTTTTGAGAATCGTCTTTGACCAACTATTCCAGAAACTAGCTAAACTTAGGCTGACCTACTTGTCAGGACTCTATAAAAATTTACCCCTCCTTCCCCAAGGCAGAACATTCTTAGGGAGTGGTGTCAAGCTCTGGAATTCTGATTCAAGATTTATACTTACGCATCCTCTGTGCTCTGGTTCCTCTCTTTCTCTGAAGGCTACATCTCCCTAGACCATGCCAGTTATTTGTCGATAAGGAAAACGGAGAGACAGGGGGTTCTAATATGGACTGAGCGGACCTGGGGCTTCGGGAGGTCACCCTTGGTGCATCAGAAGAAGGAACTGAGCCCTACTGAGGCACCGTTTGAGTTCCTCGAAGAAGGCAGCGCATCTACTGCTAGGTGGGGGACTATTCTGAGTTTCGATTACTAATCTCTCGTTTAGCCAGCAAGCAGGACTGCAGATCTGAGAGTCGAGAAAGAAAGCAGGCCAGAAGTATCTCCCTTCATTTCCTCCTTGACCTTTTAAAGGATTTAATAGACAATAACTTCGTCCCATGGAATTGTAACAAGTGCTAGACACCCGGTCCAGAATTATTGAAGTACTTCCGTGCATCACTAAGGGACCCACGTGGCTGCTGGAATAGCATTGTGTTCCCCAGTTATTGGCTATGGGGGATTATCAGGTTATATTACATGGGTCAAGTCACATTCATCTTCTGGAATCTTCTAGTCCAGCTTCAGGTTGACCCTCACCAGTCCATCCCTTTTGACCATCAATTAGGCAAAAAATGCAAGTGAGCAGTAACCTGCCACAACTCTAGCTTATTTATCTGTGGTTGCTATCAAACAAGGGTGCACTTGAGGAAAGAAGCCTTCTAGGTGCAAAAGTCCCATAGCTGTAGTAGGTCTTGTGATATAGAGTTCACATATTTTACTTAGAAACTTCTTACAAAGAAAATACAACTATCACACTCCCCCTTGAAAATCCAGAAGAAGAAAATCTTAGCAACCTCCAGATATGTTCTGAAATAAAAGCAAAATTTAACTGCTCTTATACACAGCGGAGTCACGCTCTTTTGTTCAAGTCATCCGTCCGGAAAAACAGAAACATGATTTAGACCTTTTCTGAACCTGTTCCTTTACCTGTTAACCTTTGGAAAGTGAATTAATGCTGGTGGAAGGTGCTGAGTTAACTGCTATTGAATCAAGGACCATGGAGACAGATGTCTGCTCAGGACCCTTGCGGTGGGCTGGGCACATGCCAGGGAATGACGAACATATCACAATGACCTTGCCAGACCTCAAACGCTCCTCTGAAATTCAGAGCACGCCCACCCCCAGAATGTTTCTCCAGGAACAACTGTAGCAGCAAAAGTAATCCTAGTAAGAGTAGCAACCGTAGTGATAATACATACTAACACTGTTTTATTTTAATGTTTTTAAGATTTCTTTATTTTTTTCCCATAATTGGTTTTTTTTTGGTTTTTTGTGGTTTTTTTTAATTATTATTTTTTATTTATTATTTGCCCCAGGGGTACAGGTCTGTGAATCATCAGGCTTACACCTTTTACATCACTCACCATAGCACAAACCCTCCCCAGTGTCCATAACCCATCCACCCTATCCCTACCCTCCCACCCCCAGTAACCCTCAGTTTGTTTTTTGAGATTAAGAGTCTCTTATGGTTTGTCTCCTTCCCCATCCCATATTGTTTCATTATTTTTCCCTCCCTACCCCCCATAACCCCCCAACCTGCCCCTCAAGTTCCTCATATCAGAGAGAGCATATGATAATTGTCTTTGATTGACTTATTTCACTTAGCATAAGATTTCTTTATTTTTTAGAGAGAGTACATGAGTGGGGGCAGGGGCAGAGAGACAGAATCTCAAGCCGGCTCCCCACTGAGTGTGAAGCCCAATTTGGGGCTCAATCCCAGGACCCTGGGATCATGACCTGAGCCAAAACCAATAGCAGAAACCAAGACCTGGATGCTTAACCAACTGAGCCACCCAGGCACCCCCAAACTAACACCATTTTAAAGGCTTGCTTTTTGGGGCCATCATCTAAACTCTTATTCACTTAGGTTAAAACACTTACCCAGTTGCCAAGATCAATATGGATATAAAAATGTTCTCCTAAGGTACACAATGTAACACAGACCTTCACCCAGTGTACCAGTCAGAGTTCCTGGTCATGAGAAGGCAGACCAAGAGGTGGGTGTATCATTAGGCTTCACCAGGTCTTGCTTCCCTAGAGCCTCCAGCTCAAAATGCTGTCAGGATTCTGTTCAGAGAAAAAGAATTACAAGTGTCACTTTATATACATCATTAACTTTATATACATCATTAAGCACTAAAGAAATACTGTGCAATTAAGTCTTATCTTGCATGGTCAGAGTGAAGGAGTGTCCTGGGTGTTTTGGTATGTGGTTGATTTGTTTGCTGTTTGTTTTCAGAAAACCCATACCAAAAGGGTGGGTAGTGTGGTGAGCAGATCTCGAAGCCATAAACCACACAAAATCACCAGGTCTTTTAAAGCCGTGTTCATCACACCCTGTTGGAAAATGAGTATTGCATTTGTGCTTGGCTTCCAGTCTAATATTTACGACAGAAATCAGCTTTGGTTACATGTACCTGAAAATGGAAGTTAAAAAAGGTTCAGAAGTCAGAGTGTAATTTAATATACACAGAAGTCACATTGTGCATTTTCTCTTCAATTTAATGACTTAAAAGACCCTGGGCTGTGTGCCTTGCTATCAGCGGAGAGAGGACGAGAGCGGTGACCACCCGGGTCCCCACACATCTTGGTATTTTGCCTTCCCCCAAGCAGGCCACGCCGTGGCAGGGTTTCAGTGACACATGGTCACATGCGTGACCGGGAGCAGTCCTATGTCCCCCCCTCGGTTTTCGTGGCTGGTAGCTGGCTCGGTTTTCGTGTCACCGACATGGCCACATAACAAGTCAAAGGGAATGAAGGCTTCCCGACCAAATCCCCCTTCATTTTCAGACTCACAGAGGACAGCAGACTTAAAACACCACATCAGCCCCTTCACCCTGGCCCTCTGTCATTCTTCAGGCCGTGTCAGATGCTGAACAACGAAAAAAATGCACTTTCTGTCCACGACAAAAACAAAAGAAATAATAGTCATGTGTTAGATGCTCTGTATTCAATTTCTGTATTTTAACGCAGTCACGAAAACAAAGCATGGTAATATTTTTACATGTTTTGTTTTTCTTACATTTTTTTTAATGAAATTCTTCCTCCCGTGTGGTAGAAAGCCCTTCCCTCGGGATGCTGTGTTATTTATTATTATGACCCAAGCCACTTCCTCTTTCTGAAACCATACTTTGGACCAGCAGTGACTGACCTACCTAGTACATTTCACACCCCAGGCAGATCACAGATTAATACCACCTCCTCTGCAGGACAAAATTATTTCCAGCAGTAATTATGTTAATGAAACACATAATAATAATGGCAGGAAAGAAACAGCGAAAATTCCCTTTTATTGAATTTGATATATGTGTATATAATCATGCCAGTTAAATATAAAGTAAAATAAATATTATAATACAAAATGCCCTAAGACGCTAATACATTTTTTGAAAAACAAGGGAAACTTGTAGTTACACGTTGGTCTTAACACCTGAATGAATTACACTGCAATGTCTAATTTTGATCCTTAAGTTCTGCATATTTGTCAAAATTAACATTTTAGCACATTCACGTTCAACAGACATAGAATAAGATTTGTCCTGTCTCTTTATCCATAGCTAATTGAAAAATACTTTCTAAATTTTAATTACAAAAAAATTTTTTCACGTGAGGGAACAGATACATGAATTGTCAGGAAAAGTCGTAAATACAAGTGTGAGTTTGTCAGATTTATACAAATCACATTTCACAATAAATTCCAGAAGTTGAAAAAGTGTTGGTTTCTCTGTTTCTTTGGGATTGATTCTAACAGCCTTCAAATGTCTCTGCAGTTGAAGCATTTTCCCAAAGACAACTGCCCCAGAAACTTCACCATCAATTTCTATTAAGGGAAAACATTCAAAAGAATCTGAGAATATGGCTGACGGTTGACAAACACTGAGACTATTTAAGCCAGCACTTTAGGAGACATGGCTGGTTCTTGGTGAAATTAATAAAACTATTCAAATAACCCCCGCTGTTCCTTTTGCCATCACAAGACCAACATCTTCTGTCCTTTCCCCTGACATTCTGCCTTGAAATTTGATTCTTTTCTTTCCGTGTAAATTTCCATTTGCTTCTATTTCCTTGTCGCAGAGTTCATGGCTTTCTCCACCACGTCTGTGCGCTGAACTTTGAGGAACGATTTTAAAGCTTGGGTTTTACTATATGATGTTTAGGGTTGGTTCTGGATATTTGTAAATATTTTTATCTCATTTACTTGATTTAAAATTTCACATCAGAAAAAAAGATGGCTCGGAGAAAACATGGCGTAAAGCAGAGAACAAAATCAAAGGAGCACCTCTGGTGGCCTCTTCAAGTTCAGATTGCAAGGCACTTAGAAGTTAGAGGTAGACTTTTCAACCTCTGCCTTTGCTCCCTGGGGAACTTCATAATGAGCATATCATTCCAACAGGGGGAGCCTTTTCATGATTCTACCTCTATCTCAGAGCATTTTCACCTATAGAGATGGAAAGGAATAAATTACTGTTTTCCAAGTGTTAAAAAAAAAACACCACCAGGAAGGAAAACTTCAAATGGTCATAGAGAAGTACAGAATTGAAGGAACCCAAGTTCTGTTCCTTTGTGTTTCTAACATCTATTGCTGCCTCGTTAAGTTTTGCATTGCCTGCTTACATGCAGCAATCGATTACTCTGCAGCTGGAGGCCTGGAGTGTACCTAAAGCAAGATCTAACAATGCTGAACTCTGACCAATCTGCTGTCAGGATAAATGCAGGAACGTTCACTCATTGCTGGTGGGAATGCAAAATGGGACAGCCGCTTTGGAAGACAGTTCTGTAGTTTCCTACAATTTTGTTTTTAAAAAAGGAAAATAAAATAAAAACTGATTGTTTCACCCAGATATCCCATTCCTGTGTGTTTCTCCAAGTGAATTAAAGTATTATATTTACACAGAAGATTCCCTTCAATTGGTGAATAAGTAAGCAGTCCTATATTCGTACAACAGAAAACTACTTAGTGATAAAGAGGAACTCGATACCGATTCACAGAACCACGTGGAGTAATCTTAAAGACATTTTGCTAAATGAAAGAAGACTTTTACCCCAAAAGCCACCTGTTGTATAATTCTAATCATATCACAGTCTGGAAAAAGGCAAAATTAGAGGTATTGAAAAGAGATCAGTGGTTGTCAGGGTTTTCTAATAAAAGGAATCAAGGCTCTTTGGGAAAATGGCCTGTAATGCCTCAGGGTTAAGAAATGAAAATCTAAAGACAACCGATCACAGTCAGCGAGACTATCCCAAATAATGCAGCCCCTGAAGCCATAGCCAACCTAATAATGTTCTTGCTTTGCTTCCCTTTCTTTTCTAGAAAAGTCTTTCTCCTAGCTCCAGCTTGGGCAGCGCTCCTAACTACTCCTCTTTTGGTGCTGATTTGAATTGGTTTTTGTTCAAATAAAATCTCAAAATTTTCACTATGCCTTGGTTTATCTTTACCAAATCTATACAAGGGAATATTATTCAGCTGTGAGAAAGAAGGAAATCCTGCCTTTTGCTACATGAAGGTACTTAGAGGACATGATGCTAAGTGAAATAAGCCTGACAGGGCAAGACAAGGAATGTATGATCTCTCATATGTGGAATCTAAAAATAACCCAGAAGGTCAAAGTCATAGAAACAGAGAGTAGGACTGTGGTTGCCAGGGAGGGGCTGGAGAGTGAAGAAATGGGGAGACACTGGTCAGAGGTTAAAATTCTCCAGTTACAGGATGAGTAAGGTCTGGGGAATCTACCGTCCTGAGTGGTGACTGTCATTAATACTATGGTACCATACACTTGAAATTTGCTAAGAGAGTAAATCAAGTGTTCTCATCTCACTCACACACAAGTGGAGGAGTGTGAGGAGATAAATGTGTTACCCTGAGTGTGGTGATCACTATGCAAGGTATACCTATATTAAATCATCACACTGTACATTTTAAATACATACAATTTTATTTGTTAATGATACCTCAATAAAGCTGGGGAAATCTTGAACAATTAACTTTGGCTTTCTGATTTTTTCTATTGTACATTTTTTTTCTATTTTATTCCATTCTTCTCTCACCTTCAATATATCTTTCCATATTCTTGGTGTTTCATTTACTGACCATGTTCTAACTTCCCAATATATGAGTTTAAACCATTGACTTTTTTGTTGTTGTTCAATTAGCCAACATATAGCACATCTTTGGTTTCAGATGTCATGCCCGATTATTCATCAGTTGTGTAAATCATTGACTTTTAAGCTTTTTTTTCTTTTCTTTTTTTTTTTTAAAAAGATTTTATTTATTTATTTCACAGCTGGAGAGAGATCACAAGGAGGCAGAGAGGCAGGCAGAGAGAGGGGGGGGGGAAGCAGGCTCCCTGCCAAGCAGAGAGCCCGATGTGGGCCTCGATCCCAGGACCCTGAGATCATGACCTGGGCCGAAAGCAGAGGCTTTAACCCACTGAGCCACCCAGGCGCCCTTCTTTTTTTTTTTTATAAGAATTTAGACCTACCCATGGATACCCAGAGCACTGATCGAGCCACATACTACAAATTTTGGTATGTCCTTTTTTTCTTCTTCACAGTAATTTCTAATTTCCTTTGTGATTTTTCTTTGACTCGTGAGTTATTTTGGGTGTTGCTTATTTTTTAATATTGGGGTTTTTTCTAGTTTCACTTAGGTATTGACTTTCGATTCTGAGAAAACCCATTGTATGGTCTCCATCTTCTAGAAGTTGGTTGACTCTGGCAGATACTCAGTGTAAACTAGAGCAGTTCTGAAGGGGTCGGTGTCAGGCAGGATGCTCTGTCTACCAGCCCCGTTGGTTCTGTTGCTAAAAATCTTCTAAATGTTTACTGTTTTGTCTGCTTTTCTTTCTGCTACTAAGAACAGTGTATTGCATTTCCCAACTGGGATTTTAGATTTGGCTTTTCTTCTTTTTAGCTTTTCTGACAAATGTATATATTTTGGAGCTTTGTTATTAATGCATTCCCGGGATTTTTCATGTCTTCCTTATTAACTCTAATCACCATGAAAATATCTCTACTGGCATTTCTTGCTTTAAGGTTCATGTTTATATTAAGTGCATCTGCTTTCTTGTGCGCATGGTATGTCCCTTTCTAAGCTTTCAAACATAAAGTGGGTCTTGTCTCTTCTAAACAGCATATGAGTGGGTTTGCTTAACACTCTTTTCCTTGGATCATTTCATACCCTTAATACAATTACTGACTACTCTGGGAAGGGTGTGTTCAGGTTGTCCAGCATGCACACTATAAGTAAACCTAGGATGGAAGATTTTTGAGGCTTGGCTTTCCAGAAAATGTTGCATTCGCTGTGTGATTTTTGTCTTGTAAAATGAAGACATTCCATGACCTAAATAGCTCCTTTTGTATGAGGGACGCCCCCTCTGTGATATACGGATATGTTAAATCTCAGCCAGGACCTAATGACCTGAGGAGGAACAAGGGAGCAGTGGAGGCAGTCCTAGATTTCTCTGCCCTTCACCTATGTCTTGAAATTACCTGCACACCTGACGTTAGCAAAGGTACCATCTCGTGAGCCTGATTCGATGATCTGACCCTTTGCAACACATCAGCTAAGAGGTTTTGCTGCTCTGCTCCCTGGCTTCCCCAAGACAGCCAGAGTAAGCCCTCCGGAGTGGAAGCTAGATCCTATTGCTCTTCCCAGCCAGTGGCTCTCTAGACACTCAGGGTAGAGGCCTTAATCCACAACGGCCTCCAGGCGCACACCATCAGACCTCCCCTTCTCTGTTCCTCCCGCTGACCAGACCCTGTCCTACCTCAGGGCCTTTGTCCTTTCCCCTCAGCCTGAAGAAATTCACACTGGCCGGCTCTCACGTGGGAAAGATGCTATGGTTCGAAGCCAGGAGTCAGAAAAGAACTATTTCTTTGGTGCAAAAAGGTGCTTTTATTCAAGCACAGGGACAGGACCCACGGATAGAAAGAGCTGCACTGGGGTCCTAAGTGGCCGATTATATATTTTCAAGTTGGGAGGGGGTTAGGGTTAGTGTCCATCTAAGGAATTTTGGAAGCAAGGTTTCCAGGACGTGAGGGGCTAGATACTGTTGGGAAAGGTCATTTATTACCATCTAATAGAATCTTAAGTCATGAGACCCTTCAGGTGTATATTGGTGGAATCATATGTTTGGAGGATGATGGCCAACATGTACCTTGGGGGGCAGGGGTCGGGTTGGACTGCCTTTTGCCCTTAGCGGAGTGTCAACATAGAGGCAGTAGAGTCCCTAGAGGAATGCCACCCTGCCTGTTTCAAGGACTTGAAAGTGGGCTGTAGGTGTAGTTAAGGAAACTTAACAGCTTTTCTTCTGCCTTTGTTTCCCAGATCACTGAGACCCTTCAGGTGTATGTCAGTGGCTCATATGCTTGGGGGGTAGAGATAAAGGAAGTTTCCAAAGGGATTTTTATATATTCAAGTAGACTCGCAGGATCCTGGAGGGTCTGGCCAAGATTGTCCTTTGCCCTTAGCAAAGTATTCACCTCGAGGAGCTGAGTTCTTAGAGGACCCTCACTCTGCCTGTTTCAAGGATCTGTCATGGACTGTAAGTCCTAAGAACAGTTTTCTTTGCCTTTGCTTCCCACATCAGCTCTCTTGTCCCTTTCAAGTTTTTCCCTTTTCCAATGAGACTGTCCCTGACAACCCCAAGGTTGCCTTGCCCCTGGAATACCGTAGACCAGACCTCCTTCAGACCACAGCCTGTACCACCTTCTCAGATGCATGTAACTGATGCAGTGATTTATTCACCGATAGGTCTTTGCTCAACATGCGAGTGTAAGCTTCCTAAGAACAGAGGGGTTTGTTTTGTTCACCGTGGTACCCACAATACTGAGCAGTACCTGACAAAGCAGACTCTCAACTCCCTATGAAATGCGGGAAACCCCCCTCTGGGTATTGCTTTGGCTGTACCCATTTACATTTAGTAGTCTACATCAATCCCAAACGTCCTGTAATCCATTTTTATTTCCTCCTACGCCATTGATCATTTGCATGCGTTATTATGTGCTTTGTGTATTGCTTTGTATAGTTCATTGTTAACTCCATTAGGGTCAGAGAACAATGCCTTATTTTATGCAATTGTTTTCTTCATGGCCTAGTTCATAATCAATTTCCAATCAAGTATATTGGAAAGCAATGAGGTAATTGTTTTTTTGGATGTGGCATATACCTCTAGTTTTTTAACTGTCAAACTTGAATTCTGCTTTATCTGATTCACTGTACAATATTTTGGCACAGATATACAGGTGTGTTATGCAGAGTGAAGAGCACTGGGTGCAGTCAGCATTCTGGTGAAATAACCCTCATTGCACACAACTAGCCCCCCCAGCTCTTCAGTGACTTTCATTGCTGATCAGCGTTGGTACTGAAGGCCATGGGTCCGACCGCGGCTTGTCGGAATGACTGAGGTTGGAAAGGATCTCTCGTTGGTAGAACCAGTCGTACTCAAGATCTGATGGAGTTTGGGTATTCGGGGGGTGCTCCCCGGCCCCCCATACAGGTCGTTACCTGATGAGGCCCCTGGGGAGGCCTGAGGCTTAGCCCTACAGCAGCCCTGTGTCCAGCCCCTGGGTTGCCCCCACGGTGGTAAGAGGGACAAAATCCTGCCCCTGGAACGTTGAAACCACATTAAAATGTTTCCTTCGAGAGGCCATGGACCATCTGGAGAGAGACCTAACTCCACAAGCTTGCCTAACAGGCTGTGGGAGCTGTTTCTCATGCTATTTTCACTGTCATCCTCAGGTGAGGCTGTGAGCGAGCCGGCGGATCCTGCCCGAGCTCTGGAGGTCCAACACCGCCTAACGAAGTCACGTGGGTGCTGGAGGGAGACCAGACAGCCAAGGGCGGGAGCCAGAATCCACTGGGATGGCGTGTTTGTCAGTTTCTCTTTCCAGGTCAGCTTTGGGGCCACGTTCATAGACGATATTGGCAGGGGGACACAAGTTCTTGTTCCATTTTGTTATACTTATCAGTAAAGAACATTGTCCTTTTTAAATGTTCTCTTCTTGTCTGTTTTGGCTGATATATACAACGTATGCATATAATTAGGTCTGTAACCGGATTTGCTTGACATGTTCTGCTTTTTAGATTTGTTTCCTTTACAAAATATACGAAATAAGACTAGAGATTAAACAGTCATACAGCTTTATCAAATCTTAACATTATTTTTCAAAATGACCAGAAACCTTTGACAGGTCGATGTTTTTCAAATACCAATCCTCTGAATAAAAAAACAATATACACCAGAGCCTAGAAAAATTAATCATACCCTTTTACACGGTTTCCTGTTCTGAGAAATTTTAAGAGAATTTGTCACTGGGAATTGTCATAGTCCATTTGGGGGGGTTGTAACAAAACACCAGACAGTGGCTGGCTCATAAACAAGGATTTATTTCTCTCCATCCTGGAGGCTGGAGGTCCAGGAGTGGGGTGCGGATGGAGTCAGGTTTTGGTGAGACCGCTCTTCCGGCTACAGATCCCGACTGCTGTGTTCTCACCCGGCAGAAGGAGCCAGAGCTCCGTGGGGCCTTTCATCAGGGCACGGATCCCAGGCCTGAGGGCTCCACCCTCATGACCTAAGCACCCCCCAGAGGTCCCACCTCTTACTGTGATGGAAATGAAGGTTAGCTCTGGCACAGAGGTATTTGGAGGGACTTAAATGTTCAGAATGGTAGGAATTTTTAAAAATACAAGGACACTAAACAACAACAACAACAAAAACCAAGGATATTAATTTAAGCAGGCATTTTAGGCTTCGGATACAATTTGATTGATATCATGGGGTTAAGATAATGTAGAAAAACTAAGAAATATGCCAAAAAGAGCACAGAGGAAGAGTCCGGGGGGTTGTAGTTTTACTAAAATATGTATTTGCTTGCACCTGTACACAGAATACAAATTTCCCTCAATTCTAGAACTGTGATATTATCAAGTAATTGTGATAAATCATAGAATTTTAAAATATATTTCACATTTCTAAAATCATTTAAAAAAATCTCTAAGCATTACCTTAATATATTTTTTATCAGAAATATAGTTTTGGTAATAAACCATTTGATAAAGTTCTACAGATCTTCCTTAACTTATAGTGAAGTTACATCCCAATAAATCCATTAGAAGCTGGAAATACTGTCATGTCAAAAAGCACTTCAGACACCGAACATCACGGCTTGGCCTATCCTACCTCACCCGTGCTCAGAGTGCTTACAGGAGGCCACAGGCACAGAGTAGGGAGGACCTCATGAAACTGACTGAACGCCGCACCAGAAGTGACAGAACAGCTGTGTGGGCACCGACGGCTGTGGGCCCTGGGGGCTGCCGCCGCCACCGCCCAGCGTCAGGAGCGAGGACCTGATCACTCGCCCGCAGCCCGGGGAGAGATGCACACTCAAACTCGAGCTCTTTCTGCTGACCACGTATGGCTTTACACCGCTGTCACTTGCACATCTGGGCTGTCTGGATGAACAAGTCATCAGATATACTCTACGTAGTTAATTTTAATACATTAATAGGCATTTTTACCATAGAGTTCATATAAAAATAAATTATTGTTTCTGTATTTTAAAAACTGGCAACATAAGCTCACAGGCCGTAACCACCTATGCGGTGGGCACGCGTGCACACGTCGGTGCCAGGAAGCCTCATGGCACACACAGACGCCCTCCCTGTGACCTGGAGGGGGCACCTGCGACGTTCTCCAGGACTTGGTGGCCAGGAGGTGCGGCGCAGGAGGGCCCCCTCAGCTCAGGCAGCGTCCAAGCTGAAGCCGGTGCAGCCAGCAGAGGCGCTCCGGGGAAACCCGATCGCAGGCTGCTGTCACGGGAAGGTGGCCACTCCCATGCTACCTCCTCCCCATTTTTTTTTTTTTTAAATTTTAAAAATGGAAAGTCTGTTTCGGCCAAATGGTCTTTTACTGCTTTCAGCCAAGAAAGCATCGTTCTATTCCTTTATTTTCTGATTTTATGACCAAATGTCCTGAAGATACCGTTTTTCTTCTTTTAAAGTAGCCAATGTTTTCATTGCTTCTAGTTTTTCAACTCCAGCCTGTTTGCTGATTATTTCCACAAGGGTATCATTGACATCTTTGGCCATATTCTTAGCATCTCTAGAAAAAAGAATAGCATCTATGTTTAGAAAACAAGAATTTTTACCAAAGCCTCCGTAATTCACAAATCGAACTCCCACGGACTCCACCATCACCCACCCGGCCCTCCACTTCTCTGGGAAGCGTCCCAACAGGTGTCCCAGCCTGTCATCCATCAGGCGTCTACCCAGTGACCAATCCAATTCCCAAAGCTCCCCACGTCATTCACATTGAAAGCCCCTCAAAGGTGTCCATGTTCCAGGAGCAGCTGAGTCTTCAGTAAGTGTCTAAGGACCTCATAAACCCGGCTCCTGCTCACCTCTCTCATCCCCTCCCTTCATTCCCCAGGCACACAGCGGAACTTGCGTTCCCAAGGGCAATAGGGTTTTACGCCTACAAGCCTTCACATACATACATGTGTGCACACACCCATGCATGCATTCAATTATTAACAGACACGCTTACTGAGAACCCAACTATGGGTCTGGCTCCAAGTGCTCTGACATGTTTTAGCTTATTTATTTACAGGACGGGGGAGGGGCCCTCCTATGTGCCCCTGCAGCCCCAACATGGCACCTGAGCCCTTGCTGACGTGGCTTTTCTGCCAGGGAGTGAGCAGTCTGTGGGCAGGGAATGTGTCTCCCTTAGCCTCGCATCTCTCAACACATGAACTGGGCCAAAGCACTCAGGAGGCACCGAATGTTGTAGAATGAGTAAAAGTTGGACAGGACACTAATATGTCAGCAAAAGAACTTGTCCTGTCCCTTACAGTAACATTTCTTGGAAAAGGTGTCTCCAGTGGCCACCACAACTTCCCCCATCTTGCGTTCTCCTCGACCACTGCTATGGAGCTTCCAGCCCCACAGCCGTTCCCACGGCACCAGCGGCTGCCAGTTGCCAAACCCACCAGTCCCCTGTCTTCTTACTTGACTATCAGCAGCATAAGGCTCCCCTGCTTGCAAGTGTCCCCTGGACTTAGGGACGAGTTCACTCCTTCTGAGGGGCTGGTCCATGTTAGGGTGCCATGGGGTCTCATTTCGAGCTCCCACCAATGACCACTGTCATGAACACTATCAACTCCACTGTGCAGATGGGGAAAGTGAAGCACTGGTGACTGTCAAGAGCGATTTCTAGGTCAATGTGTCTGGACATTAAAGATACTCCCAAGCTGTCATTTACCAGTTATTCATGTATTTGTACAACTGACTTTGCCTCTATTAGTAAGAGGTACTTCTAAAACTCCAGCCTGGGGGTGCCTGGGTGGCTCAGTTGGTTAAGCATCTGCCTTCAGCTCAGGTCATGATCCCAGAGTCCTGGGATCGAGTCCCGCATCAGGCTCCCTGCTCGGCTGGGGGTCTGCTTCTCCCTCTCCCTCTGCTGCTCCCCCGACTTGTGCTCGTGCTCTCTCTGTCAAATCAATAAATCTTTAAAACTCCAGCCTGTTCTTCAACGCTGACAGCTCTATCCTCTACAAAGTGAAGGTCAGACATTTCTTTAAAAGCTAAATGAAAATGTAAACCAGCACAATGTCCAGAATCTATGCCCTTTATCAACCTAAAGCAGGATTTCTCAACTGAGAGTCAAAAATCCATGAACAGGTCATAAAGTCAACTTAGGAGGCAAAATCAATTTTTAAAAAACAATGAAACAGAAGTTATCACAACATGTCATGAGAAGTAAATAGAAAAAGTTCTGTTTTATAAAACCTGTTTCTATTATATCCATTCTAGGTCACTGAACCAGTATTTCTTTGGTATCACAGTTAAAAACAAAACAAAACAAAACAAAACAAAACACACACCTGACTTGGTGATGTATATAAGTTTTTAAATGCCTGGGATGTGTCAGAATTAAAAAGAGCTATTTCTTACTCAAAAGGCCTTTTTAATTAGCACAGTCTTTTTTAATCCTATTAAAACAAGTCGGTTAAGTTTCTAAAATTTTTTTTTTTAATTTCTCTAACAGATCTTGCCTCAGAAAGTATATAAAACTTAACAAAAAATGGTTCCTGGCTTACTGTCAATTTTGACATTACAAATTATGCCTTAAAAAAAAAACCTTTAGATGCACATTCTCAGAATCAAAACCATGGTTTTCCTTAGCCAGGTCAGATGCACAAATCACATCTTCTTGGATACAACAAAATCAATCCTGAGACTTCAAGTTAAATGATTAGCATCTGAACACCAAATATAACTTTCAGAGGCTAAAACATGTATTCGATATGGCACAATGCATTCCAAAATGCAAAAATTGATTTCACTTCTATTTCCCTGATAATGATAACTTCTTGGCTATTAAATGTATGTCAAAATCATTTCAGAACTTGTATTTCTATCCTGTACTTAAGAATCAAACCTCTCATCCCTACCTGTCTAGATTATTAATGGTCCCTGGTTCATTCAGTAAATATCATCAACTGCCTTCGCCTACCCAGCATTTGAGTGACGGCCACTTACCCACACACGTAAATACAGCCGCGCTCATGAAGAAGGAGCCTTGCCACCTGCTCACTGTGAAGCCGGATGTTGTCTTGCACATACTTCACTGGGGCTTCCTCCTCCCCAACAGGAGCATCTCTTGAGAAGGAAACTTTCAAGTGAGTTAGGATTCCACGCTCGTGGAAATGTCTGAGCTCTTCTCTGAAATACAATATATCACGGGTTACTGAAAGGTTTGTCATTTAAAGTTAAAAGGTCTGAAATGAGAACTGGATACCCACTGTTGAGTCTTCCAGTACTAGAATTGTATAGTACCTGAATAAATAATCCCTATCTTTGTGCCGGCAGCCAAAAAACAACCACATTGCTCCAAAGTGTCCACCTGGATGTTGTTCTTGGAGTTTCTCTCTACGTGGAAAATAAAGTTGAGATGTTGAATATAAAGAATATGTAAAACCAATCTATTTGGCCAGAAATACCACCAACCAATCCAGACAGGATTCACCGTCACAGCAAGTTTAGCCACTGAGTTAACATCGTCCTGCCCACAGGGCTCCCAAGCGCCCCCAGCAGACACCCCGACAAGTACGCGCATCTGTGGGCTACAGACACCTACATGCTCTGTACGGCGTCTATGAGGATAATTCAAAATATCCCAGTGTGAAACCTGCACTACTTTCTACATTAAAAATTAATAGCAACTTTGTGAATGAAATTAACTCTCAATCAACATAACAGAAAAGAGGCCCAGGCCTTTGAATGGTAGAATGACCTGCTGTGAAGGGTTTCAGGAATGACACAGCAAGGAGACATGCTGAATATGTCTGCCGTTATTCTTTGCTTCCTTAAAGAAAACTAAAGATAAAAACAACACAAAGACTTTGTCCAAAGGATATTACACCACTATCTGGGGACCAGCACATGAAGAATTGTTCATTATTTCACAAACAGGGAGAGAAGCAAAAATTTTATGTCATATAGTTCTATAATATCTATCTGCTAAAAATTACTAATGTTTGGGCTCAACTTTGAAACTTCTGGTATAATTGGATCTCTGTTAGTACCAATTTTATCTAGTTAAGGAATAGGTGGAACAGCCTGTACATCATCCCAGCATAAAGGTGTGCATGAAATTTGTCCCCAACTACATACGTTGTAAACTATAGTGCAGCTGGGGGGAAAAAAGAAAAAGAAAAAGTGCTACAGTAAAAAGGGAAGTTCTAATAGAAAACAAAACCTCTGGAAGACATCATGTTTACTTTTCCCATGGTGACAAATTATGCTATGCTATCACACATTTGATAGTAATTTTTTAAAATAAAAATTTTACACCTGAAGTCTGATATCCCCCCCCCAAAAAAAAAATCACTAAAGAAACAAAAAGGCTACCGTATTTCCACCCAGGATCACTAGAGATATACTTGCTCGGTAGTCAAAGAAAGCACACACCTGTGTTGCAGGAAACCAATGAAGGGCGCTATGCCAGTTCCCGGACCCACCATTATGATGGGGGCTGAGGGGTCACTCGGTAAGTGGAAAAAATTGGTTGTTCGAGGAGAGATGGATATCTGGAATAGTAAACCAATGCTCATTAGTCTGAAAGAAAACCTAGACAAAAGCACATAACCAAGATGATCTTTGCTAAAGAAATTAAATAGCAGCATTCAATCTTACTGAAACCATGAAGACATTTGTCATCACAGAGAAAAAAAAGTTTGTCTTGCAAATTTTTCTTTTCCATTAAAATCAAAGGTGCTTTCAAAATCACAGGCTAATTTCTAAGGTAGAACACTGAATAGATACAAATTCTTTTCCTAGGCCCGTGACAAAGACGCACTTCCTAGTAAGCAACCCACTATCTGTATTATGGAGAGATGCATGACAAACCGAAGATTCTCTGTGTTTGCACATAAAGGGGAATGAAGATCAGCATCAAGATGGAGCGAGAGCTTCAAGCGCAAATTGGCACCTGAAGGAAAACTGAAGGGTCGCTCCAAAGATGCTGAAGAACTGTGCTATGTTTGTTAATCTAAGCTCAATGTTATGTGGTCATGCAAAACCAGAAGAATAAGCAGCATACACAGATAAAGACAATCTTTTTGCTAAAATTTCAAAAGATTTTTCTTCTAAACCATGTGCCAGGGATACGTACAAGGAATTCATTTCTAAATATATTTCAGTTCCAGTGTCACTTCGCCATATGCATGAGTTATACCGAGTGGCAGGAATCTGTTCTAGGTGTTAATTGTGCACATTTTAACCTTTAATGTAAGGAAAACCTTTTGAAGTTCATCAAGAGGATGAGCACCATACTTTGTAAAGGAGGAGCTGGTAGAGCGATGGGAGATGAGAGCTGGCATTCTGCACTGAGACTGTAACTCATCTCACACTAGTCTCCCTTGACATCTATCAGTCTCATGGATGGTACTCAATATGATAAGCACTACAGACAATGAACAGAATCCCTGTCCTCGTGGACTTACACTCTACTAGGAGGAAGAGACAATAATCAAACATTTATCTGTAAAATGACTGGTAATGATAAGATCCGTGAAGCAAACAAGAGCAGGATACCCTGGGTCGGCCAGGAGTGTGCTAGTGAGAGCACATGGCCTGTGTTCTAGGGACTGCAAGGACACCAGGATTAGCCCACTCTCACTGCAGTAAATCTCAAATGGTTTACAACAGCAAACACTTCGGCCTGGCTCTCCTTAAAGGCTACAGGTGGGCTAGAGCCCTGCAGCCCAGATCCCCTCCACTTGCAGCCAAGTCCAAGGAGCATCCCTGACCTGCACCATCCCATCCATCCATCAAAGGAGAGAGGGGCAAGCTGCACCAGCAGGGGTTCAACGCTCCTGCTCAGAGGGGGGCACGGATCCTGTCTGCTCACATCTCACTGCTGGAATGTGGTCACGCAGCCAGACTACACATCATGGGCGGGGCAGTCTATGCCTGGGGCGGGGGGGGGGGGGGTCGGTAATCTGTCAACAGCTGTCCCACTTATCAGCTGGAGGAGGGTGGGGGTGGGTCATCTGAATGTTCACATTCTCTACACTTCCTAATAAAATATGTACAGCAGTAAGCACCACACAATCTAAATTGTATCCTTACTCCCGTACCTCTAATGCCTAAATACTAAGAGGTCTATAATAACAACCTGTTAAAATGGAAAAAAAAAAGAAAAAGGCAGAAAGAAGAAAAGAAAGTGTGAATGGCACCCATGCTGGGTGTTTGGGATAGGTTATGGATATATATATTTCTTTAACTTTCTGGAGAGCATCCATTTTTATAGGATCATAAAATGACATAATACTTTTATGTCTGTACCATAATATTTCTTTTCAAAAAAGGAACAGTGTCTCAGGTTCTTAATATTTTGTTGATGCATTGTGACCTAGGAGTATTGGGGGGGGGGCTAGTGAGGAAGGGAAGGGGTCTTTCTCTTAGGCACCTCCATCCCAGGCAGCAGCCTGGAAAATACCACGGTAAAGGGCAATTTCAAGCAGCAGGTTCCCATGAGCCCTCTCAAGTACATACTGAAGTCTTACTTTCCCCTCGGGCCATGAACTTTTCAACTCCAATAACTTACAGCAACCAAACCAGTCCTAAGATAATGCTACAAACGACATGTTCATTTTTTCAATACCACAGAAAAAGACGACTTCGTGCTAAAACCTGAAATGTTCTGTTTAATTTCAACCATCCTTATGGGCAAGGAGGGACTTTAAATTGTTCCTTATGCTGTGGTCTTAAGTGAGAATCGCCAAGTGCTGTATCAAAACACGAAGGATGGCACTAAGTCCAGATGTTAATGTGTCCACGGTTTGGTCACCAAAAAAAAAAAAAAAAAAAAGATCAAGGAGTATGTTTCTCCTGCGTGTTTTAAAAGTGCCTCCCCCTCATTATGACTTCACACTAACAGCACTAATTTGGATCCCACACCACATCTAAGGCAAAAAGGGAAGAAAGAGGGCAAAAATCCTACTACCCAAAACTGAAGGACATAAAGTTACTCTGGTTGTTAACTGACTGCCAAGTAAGGATTTATCTGGGACACAGGGTATGGTCCACACATAAGATGAGGCCAGCTCTCAACACCAGCCTTCAGCATTTACTTGCTTCTTGTGCCCAATCTTCCAAGAGCATTCGCCAAAAAGGCCGCCTTTTTTATGAGTATGATGAGGAAGAAGAAAAGACTATTTTAGAAAATTCACACTTCACATACTTGAGAAATACATGGATTTTAATAGTAAATGAAAAAAGTAATGTTTTCCTGACTTTTCAGTAGAGATTTTAAAATTCGAGTACGGCAAACATTTTCCTTTGACTAAACCTGATGGTAATGGACAAGGCAGGGGAGACCACATTACTCTTCCTAACTAGGCAAACAGCATAATTCTCATAATGCCCAAACTGCACACTCCCAGTACCTCTGGAGCCGGGGCTTTCCCGCCTTCTGCACGGGGCACTCGCATGTTTGGATGAAGAATTGACGCGACCACCGTGGCCAGCCAGCCTGTGCACACGCCCTTCCGCAGAACCTCCATTGTGGGGTTAGACAAAAACTCCACAATATTAAAAATGAAATGAAGCTTCCCTGGGTGAGACAGGTTTGAGCTGCAGAGACACACAGGTCAGTTTTAAATTCCGTATCAGGACTAACGCGTACAGGCCAGACACCGCCTTTTCTTACTGAACTGAAGGATACTTCCTGTGGGCCCTCCTCTACCATCTACTCTTCAGGGAAGAGAGCGCTGTTGTTACTGAAAAGCTCCTCTTCTCCTGCCCCTGTTTTGTGATATTCAGAAAAGTTTCCAAGTACTGTTTGCTTTAAAACTCCCTAAGATTGATATCACCTTTCAGCTCTCCGCTGCCCACCTCTGCCGCCCAGTGGAGATGGCCTGGCACAGCCGTAAAGGCAGCAGGTGGAGCAGCAGGGCACTCGCAGCCCGACCTGGGGAAACCTGGTTGCGGACCACGTGGTTGTGCCACTGGACATTCTACATTCTCTGAACGCCCGCAGGACGGGAGGCCCAACACCGGCTCCTCCATTCCTTACCATGCCTGCTACTGTCGTCCACAAATCAGGTAAGTAAGTGTTCACGGGGTAGTAAGGATTTGGAAGCCAGAGATTCACAACATTTTAGGAGAAAGTTGCTATATGTTTTTTGCTGTTTTTCTTTTAAAGATGTGATATATTAATAAATATCAGTACCTTGCACATGAATATGGTCTGGGCTGGAGCTTAGGAAGATGTTCTAGGAAAAAAAAATAAAAAATAAACAATTAATTCACTGCTACTGAGAATTATATGTGAGGGTTTATAAAAATTCAAGCCTAAGTTGGATTTCTTTTTCTTATTTAGAACACCCAAAATAACGTTTTAATTTAAATCATATTTTAGAGCAAGTGTAAATTCACTGTGACTAAGTAAGTCTCTACTGAATATTTTTTTTCCAATTCTTCACGTTAAAAACCAGACATACTCCATTTCTTTACCTGAAATCAGTGTCATTCCAAAGGCTGGTTTCTTCATAAGAGAGTCTTAATCTCACGAAACAAACTGAGGGTTACTGGGGGGTGGGGGGCAGAGGGATGGGGTGACTGGGTTACGGACACTGGGGAGGGTTTGTGCTATGGTGAGTGCTATGAAATGTGTAAGCCTGTTGATTCACAGACCTGTACCCCCAGGGGAAATAATATATTATATGTTAATAAAAATAAATAAATAAATAGTAAAGGCTGTTTTTTAAAACCAAAGAATAATAAAAGCATCCATGAATGGGTTGCAGAATCAAGAAACCCACTAAACGTTCTGTGTGTACACAGAAGTTTTCTGCAGAAGTGTCCAGAGTTTTCATATTTGAAATAAGATCATGACCCCCAAAAGATTAAAGATCACCATTTTAAGGATTATGGGAAATACCTAAGCTTGAAATATCCTTCCTCCTTAATAAAAAAAGGAAATATTTTTCCTTCTTATATTTCATAACAACAAAATGAGAGTGTAGTGGTAAAACCTTTAAGCTACCCAGAACCCAGTGGTTTCTAGATACACTGGAGCTCTTTTAAAAGCAGGTCAAAGGGGCACCTGGGTGACTCAGTTGTTAAATGTCTGCCTTTAGCTCAGGTCATGATCCCAGGGTCCTGGGACTGAGCCTCAAATAGGGCTCCCTCCTCAGTGGGAAGCCTGCTTCTCCCTCTCCCGTGTCCCTTGATTGTGTTCCCTCTCTCGCTCTCTGTCAAATAAATAAATAAAATCTTTTTAAAAAATTAATTAATTTTCAAAAGCACATCAAAGAATCAGTCTTTGAATACCTAACTGCCCACCAACAAACTCTGAAGTTTTTTTCTGTTCAAGGTTATATTTTTAATAGTTACCTGGCAAAAATTCAGAAAGACCTTTCTAAAATTTAATAAATAAAAGAATAAGCTTAATAGAGACTTCAACATAATACTAAGCTTTAGATACATTAAGTTTACTTAAAAAAGTGGAAAATAAATTTTTTTGAGTCTCAATGGCTTTATTAGTTTTTGTATGGAACTACATAATAAATGCTATACAAAAGTTAAAAAACAACCTCGCGAATCCACAGGAAGACCTGAAACACTCTCATACACTGGACAGCTCTACAAGAGTTCTAACAACCTCCCTATTACATCTGTTCGGATGATTCTCTCGACCCCTGTATTTATTCTAAATGGAGAAAGGGAGGAGTGTGTGTTTGAATGCAGGGAAGTGGGATGCGCCACCTCGTTGAGTAAGTCACCATTTTGAGAAGGAAAAGGAATAATAAAAGGGAAAGCAGGATCTGACTTAATAAAGGAGAGCACCCCGAACTGTACTGGACCCTGGGGCCTAAAAGTAAAAAGCACGACATACATTTTCCTATCACCGAAGATAAATGCAAATTTTAAAGACTTCATTACTTATCCCTACAGGAAAAAGAGGAGAAAATTACCAGCGCAGGAAAGTACTCAAGGTTTAACAATCCTGTCCAATTCTCACAGTCACTGCCCCTCGTAAATGTCTCCATTCCCTAGTGAGGCTGCCCCCAAAAGCCCCCCAGTTCTTCAGGGACGATCTTCTCTCTTCTGTGGGCATGAAGACCCCAGGAGACAATGAGGACAAAAAACAGAATGACCTTACATTGACCGTTCGGTGACAGGTCTCGCCCTAGCCTCCAGCCTGGAGCACTCTGAACGAGGCCACTTGCCCTGGCACAGCAGGAGGGGTCCCTGCTGCCCTCACTGAACCCTGAGCTGGATGTGGCCAGACAGCGGCATTTCTGTCTTCTGAACAGAGAGCACACTGCATTAACCTCTGTCAATTACATCTAATGTTCATCAGCTTTGGGGAAAAAAATAAAAATCTTTTTTCCTTTGGGAAACTCATTTTTAGGTAACATTGGACTAAAAAAAAAATCTCTCTCAAAACTAGCTAGAAAACTGACTAGAAAAGTGCTGGCTGCTGACCCCAGGAGAGAGAATTAAGAGTGGCTATGAGAGAGCAAAGGCTGGTGACAATGGTAGAAGGAAGAAACAGGAGACGGACAATCTCGGCAGAGGGATTCCTTCCCACACCCCGATGTTTCCTCCCGGAGACGTGTTCCCACGTGCCAGACAGCCTCCGAGGGTGGCCCACCAGCAGAGGCCTCTGCACAAAAAGGCCCGCTGGGCACCGGGGCTGGCAGAGTGGCCACTCACCGAGCAGGAGACGGAGAGGCGGCTGGCAGGACGGGAAAGCGAGGAGGAGGTCTAACAGGCTGGCACGCTCATCGCGCACGAAGCGGTTGTAATCGGCCGCGCCCTGCCGGCTGCACAGCTCCTGCAGCCTTCGCTTCTCTGGCCCGTCGCTGGTGTGGTCCACGAGGGCTCGCAGTAATGCCTGTGGCCAAGGCAAAGGAAGAGGACTGAAAGTACCACATGTGGTCAGGGTGCTAGAATCTCTGTTTAGGATCTAGTGGGGGGATGTGCCCAGTGACCCAAGAAAAAGTGACAGCGCCCTTCGGAGTATGATCAGGAAAAGAGAATTTAACTTATTTGCTTTAATGTCAGCCTGTTAAGGAAAATCACCTTCCATGTTCCCCTTTTAGTGACGTTTCCTAAACCAACGTCATCAGTCCCAAGTATGATCTCAAATTACATGTCTGATATAAATGAGCACCAATGATCAGAAATCTCATAACTCATCACTTTAATTCAAGACAAAATACTTGTTTTTCTCTTAGTGGATAATTACAAGGTGGACTTCCGCGTTCATCTGACAACTGTTAAGTGCTGTTTACAAAACAGGCAGTGGGGATGACAGCTCCTTTGCCGGCAAGGGCTCACAGGCCAGGGACAGCATGCAAGAGGCTAACCACCCCAACAGGGCACACCGAGGAGGTCAGGGGCTTCTGAAGCCAAAGGTGACCCAGAACGCAAGCCTGGGCTGAAAGCTGGCCACAGGAGGGAAAGTGTGAAGAAGGGCTAAGCTGATGGCCCGGCTCCAGGAGTGCACAGGAGGCAGGCAAAAGCATGCTCCCGGGGCCACATGCAGTTCCATGTGGCACCGGGCAATGCGGACACGGGACAAAGGCTGAAAAGACAGGCAGGGCCAGAACCTCAAGACCTTCTGCACGTGGACTCTTAGTCACCTGAGACTTACTGCAGAAAGAGGAGGAGAATATAAATGAAGAAAGCAAAGCAAGAACATCTGGAATCCAAAGTCCCAAAGACAGAGCCAAGTCCAAACTCTTAAACAAAAGACCAAACTTGCTAATGGTAACTTTTGGTTTAAACACATTCCAAATATGACACATAAAGCTCTTACCACTCAAGGGTTAAGAACAAAGCAATGAAGCACATAATCTACATCAAATGCTAAGTGAAATGTTAACGGGGACTTTTTATTCCATGGCTCAAGCACCTTTGTGTCCTGGACTTCCTTACCAGGGAGGATAAGATCACTCCTTGTGAGGGTCACAGGTTCCCAGTCGCTCAGCTCAGAAGCCCTGCCTAAACTATCCTGAGACCAACAAATCACATGCCTTCTTCAAAATGCCGACTTGAAATCAAATGCAAAACAAGCCCTTGGGAAACCATGTGGGATGACTGAGCACCCCACATCTCTGCATGGACCTCTGCTAAGATACCTTTTCTGTGCTGCGGTATACAAACTCCCGAGTTCCGTTTAGGTAAAGGCAACAAGTGACAGAACAGCATGTATAGACATAGACATAGACACACACACACACACACACACACACATACACACATACACACACAAAGATCCTGTTTTTTTCTTAGCAAAACAAAATTCAAGCATTAAGCCTGAGGATTTGATTATAAAGGACTTTTGCTTCCCAAGGTACTTAAAATTTTGTGTCCAGAACTTTTATGAGTGCATTACTCTTACAGTAAGGAAAAACATGCTTACCTATACATGCTTTATGACATGTAGAGCTGAACTAAAATTGTGAAACTGACTGTATTCAATCAAGAAGATCCCACCACAGTGGCTACTACATTTATTTAAATTATATCTAGGTCTGAACCTCTCTCTAAAGGAGTTTGCTTCCCAAAGACTGCATGCAACAAACACGTTAATAAGGCAGAGCATAAAGGAGGCCTTGTAGAGGGCAGCCTAATAATAGCACTATTTATGTGCACTGGCAACATGAATTTGGCAAAGCACAGCTGGGAGGTCTCCCCATTTATACCCATGTGAGGGACAGGCTTAGAAGGAATCAGTTACAAGCACTTTATAAAAGATAGCTCCCAGCGTCCTGCTGACATCTAGTGGCTCATTCTCTCCACGTTCAACCAGACATCAATATAATCTCCTAGAACCTTTCATTTTTCCTGAAGAATTCTGACTTAACAGTAAAGAATTACGTACTTTCACATGGAAGAGATCTCAACATAAAACGGGTGACAAGTAGGGGAAAGACTGCACTCTCCTAAGCTTCCTGTCATCAATCACAGAAAGGGTCAAGGACAGCTGCATAACAAGAGGTCATCTGGGGTCACTTGTATCACTGATTAAAGTAGCACATCAAGATATTATCTAGTAAAAATGAGAAAAAACTCTACTTTAAAAATCTTATTTCAATAGAAAACAAAATTTCAATGTAAGCACAACATAAAAGTATCTATGACAATTGCAAAAACACAATGCACCCTTAGGACCCATTTTGAAAACCTGGTGTGAGAGCCATATTTTCGAAAACTTCAAAGGGCAAATATCAGATTTAATAAATCTACACAGACTTAAGTACACTTTTAAATAGTTACCCAAAGAAAAGTACCTTTTTAGGAACAGCTCGTATTTCAAGGCACCAGGTCAGAATGAACTGGAGAGAACGTCCCTCAGGTACGTGCGGGGGTAGGGCTGCTCCTTTTCAGGCAGACAGAAAAAGAGTCCGTGACAAAGAAAGTAAAGAATAAGACATTTCTGCATTCTTAAAAAACCAATTAACTGTATACATTACAGTGCTAGCAAGGTAAACATGATTTGGGGCAAGGTTCTTGCAGCCAAAAAAATTTTCAAAATGAATGCAGGGAGAAAAAAAACAACGTATAAAAAATGTAATAAAAGAAATATAAATTCAATAGCATTATTAGCCACACCTAAATCTACCAAAGATAGATCTCTGGTGTGTTTCATAAAGATACCAAACCTAGGTATACCAAATAAGAGGGTAATTATCCAAGGCCAAGGAACAAAAAGCCAAAAGATGGCATCTGTCCATTTGTCCACTAACACTGCATATTATTCTCAAAAAGATTTTTCGAACTGATGGAACCCCAGTTCAAGACTCTAAGCAAATAGCTAAAAATAAAAAAAAAGTAACTTCCTGTAATCATGAAAAAATATTTTTATATATTAAATAAAAAACAAATATGCTATGACAAATACACATGATAAAAAAACTTCAAAAAGTTTCATATAATAAACGTTTATTTTGGGACTACTCTTAGATAACTCAGAAACAAAATAAAGCTAACTCAAAAAGCAAACTAACACATCAGCCCGACTAATCTACTGGCATCTCCAAGACTACAGCTACATTCATTTTTACTGTCCAGCAGTGTCCAAAATAAGCATAAAATCCATCATCATGCCATTCCGTGTACCTGATGTGAAAGTTAAGAAACCCACAAACCAGAGGAGGAGCAAGATGGTAGAGGAGTAGGAGACTGATTACCATCAGGTCCCAGGAGGTCACCCGGACAGTCATCAAACCATTCTAAACACCTACAAATTCAACAGGAGATCGAAGAGAAGAAGAAGAGCAATTCTAGGAACAGAAAATCGACCCCCTTCCGGAAGGTAGGACGTGCGAAGTGAATCTGAAGCAATGGGAAGATAGACCCTAGGGGGGAGGGGCCGGTTCCTGGCAAGTGAGAGAGCAGCGGAGCACAAACTCAGAACTTTTAGAAGTTGGCTTCTGTGAGGGATGTCACCCCAGAGGCCAAGCGGGGGTTGAAGCCCTCGCGGGGACAGTGTGGTCTCATGACCCACAGGGACACAAAAAGACCAGGGGTGTCTGAGGGTGACAGAGCTCCCAGGTATCAGAGAGGAGAAGCCGACAGGAGAGACGGAGCCAAGCTGAGGAGGGGTCTCTCAGCTCTGTGTTACCTTGGCTGTGATCCAAAGCACAGTCGGGCCACTGCTCTTTGAGTGGGAACCCCACGGGTGGCAGACCTGGAGAGGCCCCTTTCTTCCCCCTCCGGGAGGAGCGGCGCAGGAGAAGCTGCAGGAATCTGCCAGGTTTGGGAATTCTAAACAGGGCCGTGCGCCAGGTATAGAAACGCTCAGTCACAGGCTGGGTGAGCTCAGAGTGTGGCCGGAAACCAGGGGGACAGGAGGGACAGACGCTTTTCTCTGAGGATGTACTGAGGAGTGAGGCCCCGAGCTCTCAGCTCCTCTGGGTTGGATTAGGAGGCCACCATTTTCATTCCCGTCCTCCAACGTGGTACGGAAAGTGTTCAGGGAACAAAAGCTCCCAAGAGCAAACCCGAGCTGATTACTTAGCCTGGAGCCTGGTGAGGGCGGTGCGATTCCCCCTCGGGCAAAGACACTTGAGAATCACAGCAACAGCCCCTCCCCCAGAAGATCAGCAAGAACATCCAGCCAAGACCAAGTTCACTGATCACTGAGAACTGTGGAACTCCAGAGCTAGGGGAAAGCAACACAGAGAATTCATGGCTTTTTCCCCATGATCCTTTAGTCATTCAAAGTTAAATTCCTTCAATTTTATTTTTTTTCCTACTCTTTTAAGTGTTTTTCCTCTTTCCTATTTTAACACTCTTTAACTACTATATTTTATCAATACCTTATTTAATCTTTTTTAATTTTCATTGTTATAGTCACATTTTATCCCTTCATTGTATTTTATCTTATTCTTTGTATACATATAGGGTCTGTTCAATTCAACAGTCTTAATAGATAGAGACAAAAATAGAAACAGAAATATATGATATAGATATCGGGTTTTGGTTTATTTTTTTGTTTGTTTGTTTGCTTTGGGGTTTTTTTTTGTTTGCTTATTTTTTAGTGTTTTCCCTCTTTCTTCTCCCCCCAGTTTCGGGTCTCTTCTGATTACGTTAGTGTATATTTTCCTGAGGTCATTGCTACCCTTTAGGATTTTCTTCTCTCACTCATCTATTCTTATCTGCATAAGATGACAAGGTGGAAAAGATCACCACAAAAAAAAGAACAAGAGGCAGTAACGATAGCTAAGGACCTAATCAATGCGGACATTAGTAATATGACAGAACTAGAGTTCAGAAAGATGATTATCAAGCTATCAGCTGGGCTCAAAAAAAGCATGGAAGATAACAGAGAATCCCTCTCTAGAGAAATAAAAACCCTTTCTGGAGAAATAAAAGATCTAAAATCTAAACAAGCTGAAATCAAAAAAGCTATTAATGAGGTGCAATCAAAATTGGAGGCTCTTACTGCTAGGATAAATGAGGCAGAAGAGAGAATTAGTGATTTAGAAGACCAAATGACAGAAAATAAAGAAGCAGAGGAAAAGAGAGACAAACAACTACTGAACCATGAGGGGAGAATTCGAGAGATAAGTGATACCATAAGACGAAATAATATTAGAATAACTGGGATCCCAGAAGAAGAAGAGAGGGGGAGGCAGAATGTATATTGGAGCAAATTATAGTACAGAATTTCCCTAATTTGGTGAAGGGAACAAGCATCAAAATCCAGGAGACAGAGAGAACCCCCCTCAACATCAATAAAAACAGGTCCACATCCCGAAACCTAACAGTAAAACTTACAAGTCTTAGTGACAAAGAGAAAATCCTGAAAGCAGCTCAGGACAAGAGGTCTATAATGTACAATAGTAGAAATATTAGACTGACAGCAGACCAGAAAGAACTGGCATGATATATTCAGAGCACTAAATGAGAAAAATATGCAGCCAAGAATACTACATCCAGCTAGGCTGTCATTGAAAATCGAAGGAGAGATAAAAAGCTTCCAGGACAAACAAAAACTAAAGTAATTTGCAAACACCAAGCCAGCCCTACAGGAAATATTGAAAGAGGTCCTCTAAGCAAAGAGAACCTAAAAGAAACATAGACCAGAAAGGAAGAGACACAATATAAGCACTTACAAGCAATACAATGGCTCTAAATTCATCTCTCTCAATAGTTACCCTGAATGTAAATGGACTAAATGCCCCAACTAAAAGACACAGGGTATCAGAATGGATAAAAAAAACAAGACCCAATGATATGCTGTCTACCAGAAACTCATTTTACACGCAGACACCTCCAGATTTAAAGTGAGGGGGTAGAAAACAATTTACCATGCCCATGGACATCAAAAGAAAGCTGGAGTGACGATCCTTATATCAGATAGATTTTAAGCCAAAGACTATAATAAGAGATGAGGAAGGACACTATATCATACTTAAAGGATCTGTCCAACAAGAAGATCTAACAATTTTAAATATCTATGCCCCTAACATGGGAGCAGCCAATTATATAAACCAACTGATAACAAAATCAAAGAAACACATTGACAATAATACAATAATAGTAGGGACTTTAACACCCCCTTACTGAAATGGACAGATCATCGAAGCAAAAGATCAACATGGAAATAAAGGTTTAAATGACACCCTGGACCAACTGGACATCACAGATATATTCAGAACATTCCATCCCAAAACAATAGAATACACATTCTTTTCTACTGCACATGGAACATTCTCCAGAATAGACCATAATCTGGGTCACAAATCAGGTCTCAACCAGTACCAAAAGATTGGGATCATTCCATGCATATTTTTAGACCATAATGCTCTGAAACTAGAACTCAATCACAAGAGGAAAGTTGCAAAGAACTCAAATACATGGAGGCTAAAGAACATCCTACTAAAGAATGAATGGGTCAACCAGGAAATTAAAGAAGAATTTAAAAAGTTCATGGAAACAAATGAAAATGAAAACACAACTGTTCAAAATCTTTGGGACACAGCAAAAGCAGTCCTGAGAGGAAAGTATATAGCAATACAAGCCTTTCTCAAGAAACAAGAAAGGTCTCAAGTACACAACCTAACCCTACACCTAAAGGAGCTTGAGGAAGAACAGAAAAGAAAGCCTAAACCCAGCAGCAGAAGAGAAATAATAAAGATCAGAGCAGAAATCAATGAAATAGAAACCAAAAGAACAGTAGAAGAAATAAATGAAACTAGGAGGTGGTTCTTTGAAAGAATTAGTAAGACTGATAAACCCCTGGCCATACTTATCCAAAAGAAAAGAGAAAGGACTCAAATTAATAAAATCATGAATGAAAGAGGAGAGATCACAACCAACGCCAAAGAAATACAAACAATTATAAGAACATATTACGAGCAACTCTACACCAGCAAATTTGACAATCTGGAAGAAATGGATGCATTCCTAGAGAAATATAAACTACCAAAACTGAACCAGAAAGAAACTGAAGACCTGAATAGACCCATAACTAGTAAGGAGATTGAAGCGGTCATCAAAAATCTCCCAACAAACAAGAACCCAGGGCCAGACGGCTTTCCAGGGGAATTCTACCAAACATTTAAAGAAGAATTAATACCTAGTCTCCCGAACCTGTTCCAAAAAATAGAAATGGAAGGAAAACTTCCAAACTCATTTTATGAGGCCAGAATTACCTTGATCCCAAAACCAGGCAAAGCCATGACCAAGTGGGATTTATTCTTGGGCTGCAAGGTTGGTTCAACATCCAGGAGTCAGTATGATACAAGACATTACTAAAAGAAAGAACAAGAACCATAGGATCCTCTCAATAGATGCTGAAAAAGCATTTGACAAAGTACAGCACCCTTTCTTGATCAAAACTCTTCACAGTGTAGGCACAGAGAATACATACCTCAATATCATCAAAGCCATCTATGAAAAACCCACAGTGAATATCAGACAAAGTACAGCACCCTTTCTTGATCAAAACTCTTCACAGTGTAGGCACAGAGAATACATACCTCAATATCATCAAAGCCATCTATGAAAAACCCACAGTGAATATCAGTCTCAATGGAGAAAAACTGAGAGCTTTTCCCCTAAAGTCAGGAACATGGCAGGGCTGTCCACTATCACCACTGCCATTCAACACAGTACTAGAAGTCTCAGTCCCAGCAATCGGACAACAAATAAGAAATAAAAGGCATCCAAATCGGCAAGGAAGAAGTCAAACTCTCACTCTTTGCAGATGATATGATACTTTATGTGGAAAACCCAATGGACTCCACTCCAAAACTGCTAGAACTCATACAGGAATTCAGTAAAGTGTCAGGATATAAAATCAATGCACAGAAATTAGTTGCATTTCTATATACCAACAACAAAACAGGAAAAAGAGAGATTAAGGAGTCAATCCCATTTACAATTGGACCCAAAACCATACAATACCTAGGAATAAACCTAACCAAAGAGGCAAAGAAGCTGTATTCAGAAAACTATAAAGTACTCATGAAAGAAGTTGAGGAAGACACAAAGAAATGGAAAAACATTCCATGCTCATGGATTGGAAGAACAAATACTGTGAATATGTCTATGTTACCTAGAGCAATCTACACATTTAATGCAATCCCCATCAAAATACCAGCAATTTATTTCAAAGAAATGGAACAAATAATCCTAAAATTTATATGGAACCAGAAAAGACCCCAAATAGCCAAAGGAATGTAGAAAAACAAAACCAAAGTTGGTGGCATCACAATTGTAAACTTCAAGATCTATTACAAAGCTGTAATCATCAAGACAGTATGGTACTGGCACAAAAACAGACACATAAATCAATGGAACAGAACAGAGAGCCCAGAAATGGACTCTCAACTCTATGGTCAACTAATCTTCAACAAAGCAGGAAAGAATGTCCAATGGAAAGACAATCTCTTCAACAAATGGTGTTGGAAAACTGGACAGCCACATGCGGAAGAATGAACCTGGATCATTTCCTTACACCACACACAAAAATAGAATCAAAATGGATGAAAGACCTCAATATGAGAAAGGAATCCATCAAAATCCTTGACGAGAACACAGGCAGCAACCTCTTCGACCTCAGCCGCAGCAACTTCTTTCTGGGAACATCAGCAAAGGCAAGGGAAGCAAGGGCAAAAATGAACTATTGGGACTTCATCAAAATATAAAGCTTCTGCACACCAAAGGAAACAGTCAACAAAACCAAAAGACAACTGACAAATGGGAGAAAATATGTGCATAGGATATATCAGATAAAGGGCTTGTATCCACAATCTATAAAGAGCTTCTCAAACTCAACGCCCATAGAACAAATAAACCAGTCAAGAAATGGGCAGAAGATGTGAACAGACATTTCTCCAAAGAAGACATCCAAATGGCCAACAGATACATGAGAAAGTGCTCAACATCACTCGGCATCAGNACTTGGCATCAGGGAAATACAAATCAATACAACAGTGAGATACCACCGAACACCAGTAAGAATGGCTAAAATCAAGAAATCAGGAAATGACACATGTTGGCGAGGATGCAGAGAAAGGGGAGCCCTCCTACACTGTTGGTGGGAATGCAAGCTGGTGCAGCTACTCTGGAAACCAGTATGGAGGTTCCTCAAAAAGTTGAAAACAGAGCTACCCTACGACCCAGCAATCGCACTACTGGGTATTTATCCTAAAGACACAAAGGTAGTGTTCCTCAGGGGCACGTGCACCCGAATGTTTATAGCAGCAATGTCCACAATAGCCAAACTATGGAAAGAACCTAGATGTCCATCAACAGATGAATGGATAAAGAAGATGTGGTATATATATACAATGGAATATTATGCAGCTATCAAAAGAAACGAAATCTTGCCATTNAACAACACAGATGGAACTAGAGGGTATTATGCTAAGCGAAATAAGTCAATCAGAGAAAGACAATTATCATATGATCTCTCTGATATGAGGAAATTGAGAGGTAGGGTGGAGGGTCGTGGGGGGTAGGGAGGGAAAAATAATGAAACAAGATGAGATCAAGAAGGAGACAAACCATAAGAGACTCTTAATCTCACAAAACAAACCGAGGGTTACTGGGGGGTAGGAGGGTAGGGATAGGGTGGAGGGTTTGTGCTATGGTGAGTGCTGTGAAAGGTGTAAGCCTGATGATCCACAGACCTGTACCATTGGGGCAAATTAAAAATATAAATAAATAAAATAAAAATTCAAAAAAAAAAAGAAAAAGAAACCCACAAACTAGACAGTGCCGGGTTCTGCCCAGGCCAACCTTGGACCACCTGTGCAGCTGTCACAAAAGGTCTAGGGAGGGGGTCCTTACACTTGTCACCTCCAATCTGTTAGCCCAATGACACCCTAAGAAGAGATCAGGGCTGTACCTTTCTTTTTTGTGTCTCCCTTAAGTTTCAAGAGGACACAGTGCTCTCTTCTGTCTGTGAGCTGCAGTCTTTGGAGAAGGTTTTGTACCTCAGAATCACTGTTGGGACAGATCACGTTGAAGGCATCTCCAGGCTGATAGGAAAAGTCTGTTTTCTATAGAAGAAACAACATGAGTTAGAGTTTTAGTTGTGGGGTGACAAAAGCATGTTTTTTATTTTATGATCCTTTAAAAATATGAATTATAAACAAAATGATTCTAACTGCAAAAAACAAATAAGTCCAACGGAACAAATCTACTTTCATTACAAGTTGGGTTTTTTTTTTGTTTTTTTGTTTTTTCTTTAAGTAATCTCTACACCCAATGTGGGACTCAAACTCGTATATAACCCCAAGATGAAGAGTCACATGTCAGCCAGGCACCCCAAGAGTTACTTTAAAGAAAAAAATTTCAGTTATCTAGTGTTTTGCTTTAAATCATTTCAGTATTTTTTACAATGTTATTCAAAACCTTTCTCATTTAAGGTGCCTCAGTAAGTAATGTTTTAACAACATAAAAACCCCTCTTATGAAAACACATTATGAGGGATAGAAACTACTTAAGGCTGTCTGCATTGGTTCTCAATTTCCTTTCTTCAAGGGAAGACGACGGGTGGGAGATGACACTTTAGTTTTCCTTACTGAGCATAAAGCATTACAGTGGCTGGCTTGGTACTGTAAATGAACGAGGGCCAGAAGAGCCACCTTCCACCGCACAGCCACTTCCGGAGAGCTGCAGAACGAGGGCAGGATCTGGAGAGAGCCTCTGACCAGACACGCTCACAGCTCTGGCCTGTGAAGGGCACAGCCTGAACCCACCTACTGGCCAACCCTCCCCACTTTATGACAAAAGTATAGAAGAGAATAAGGAAACAAAATGCTCTGGTGGACAAAGAATATTTAACAATATGGATTATTAAGATGTGGAACTACTCAACAGTATGTAAGCAAAACCATCTAGTCTTGACGTCTGTCATTTTTTCCCCTATTAAGGGTTCACTGAAATCTACACGCATAGCCCTGACACACCCTTTCCTGAAAGCACAACTCACTTCCCAGGACCTCCATGGAAATACACAGCTGAGTGACTTTGAAGACTCAAAGCTCAAGCTTTACGGAGCTTTTAACTCAAGCTTTACTGAGGTTACAGGATTAGCAGGTAGCTTCTTAACTGAGGCCAATGGTTTGGGGCAGAGGTGGGCTTGTGGACAGAGGTAAGAGGCAGCATGTAAGCCCCTAAAGCTATATGAAAAACGTTTATACATAACTATTTTTCTGGGGGTCAGGGGTGGACTGTGACTTCTTCCAGAGTCTCAAAGGAATGAGACCACCAGTGTGAGAAATGAAGCATTCTAGGGCCATCTGGTCTCAGCTCTATTTCCAACTACTGGCTGACCTCGGGTGAGCAGCTGCCTTTCTCAGGACTCTCCTCACATGGAAAATGCTGCTCTGATTCCATTACTCTTCTGTGGCGTACTGAGTAAGGAAGCAACGCTATTCTTTCAAATTGAGTCACCTCCAGGGTCACTCCTCATGTTAGCCCCTCCCTGAAGTGAAAAGAGAACGAGTGTGAGGTGGGGAGGAAAAATGAGGGGTCGAGAATAAAGAGGCCAGATGTCCTGTAGAGGCTACCCTCCTTCCTGAGTGTGTGGACGACAACAGCATGCAAGTCTCCACACTTCTTGACAACATAATAGTGCTGAGAAATAAATTCTGTAACTTACTGAAATGTCCAATTCCACCAGAAGAGTGGTTTTTATGGCATCATTTGTAGTCAGTTGAACTGCCTTTGAAATTGGAACTTGAAAAACTGGATCCACTGAAGTCACAGATGCTTGGCTTTCCTCCTTGAGAAACAAATGTGATAAAATATTACCAAATGCAATTTTCAATTTTACTTGCCACTGCTTCACTTAGTGATTAGGTAAGATCAATAGGATTTATAAAATGTCCTAGATATTTAAGTATTCTTGTCTAAGGCAAATAGCTACAGACACAGGCCTCTCAATCTTTCAGAAGAGATAGCTCATCTGTATCTTAAACTCCCTGACTAAATTTCTGGGTATATATTGAAAATATCAGGCAACAGCATTTTCCTGTAAAGGTCTAAGAGTATTCCAAATAAACCACGCAAAAGGAGACTGTATGCATGCACAATTTCAGGAAGGAGATTCTAAAAGGAAGGACATATTTGGAGTTGGGAGATGCCTCCAGAGAGGTTCACAAGAACCTGCAGAGTGGCGGGCCCTGGAGTTGGAATATTCCACACCTGCGCTGGTCAGTACAGAAGCCACTGGCCAGATGCGCCTAAGCACCTGAATTCTTAGTTTTATTTTCACTTATTTGAATTTAAGTACCCACACATGGCTAGTAGCTCTTATATTAGATAGCATAGGTCTTCGGAAACCATAAAGAAACCCAATTCGTTGCATTGCTTCTGCTCGTTTTCTAAATTGACGTTTCTAAGTTCTGTTGAAGATAGAAACTTACAATATGCTAATCAGTTAATACTGGATAAATGGCTATGTGGAAAAACTAGGAAAAGTATCAGAGCTCAGAGCCTGACAGTTATGACATAATGGGGCACCGGGGGATGCCCCCTGTCTAAGGCAGACAGACCTCAGCAAGCCTGCTGGGAACGCTGTCAGCAGAGGGCCCTCAGCTAGCTCATGGTCACCTTGAAGAGTGACCTCAGCATTCCCAGGTCACGCCTCCTTTCAGAGGCAGCCCACATCCAATGGCTAATGGAGGGCTATAAAGGCCCAGCCCTTTGCCCCAACTCAGGACAATGCTGAAGGGCCATCCCAGCTCCAGAGAACTCTGTTGAGGCTGGCTGGGGCCTTTGCTGGGACGCAATCACAGCCCACTTCTCACTGTGCCCCTCTTGCTTCTGTCCCCTCCATTCCCCAAGGTGAGGATCCCAAGGATAACCCAAAAAATAATCACAGTTTGATTCAAAGGAACCCAGTCTGTGACAGCTGGTGCTAGAGTGGTTTCAAGAAAGATGCTAAATGGGAGTCTGGAGCTGGATCACCCAGCTGGCTGACAATGAGCACGCGGCTCTGCTGACAAATGGGAGACAGGGAGCACAAGGTGATGACAACACAAGAGCTCAGTGGGATGGTGCGCCGTAAAGGGGAACGCCTGAGATCTGTGGGGAAATGGCACTGATAAGGCCAGCAGAATTGTGGGCATTGCCAAGCTTCCATGACACTTCTGGAAAAAATGCAAAAAACTGAGAAAAATTAATCAACAATTAAACACTAAGTGTGAAAGGCAGAGAACAGTTCTGTAGCACACAAAGAAGCTGCTCATCTCTTGCAGCCTGACAGAATGCTAAGACCTAACGCGCACAGGCAAAGAATGGCCTCCTGCAGCTGAGAGAGGGACATGTGGGCTGAAAATCTTGAATCCCTAGATTCCCTTGAACCTGCTGAGCCTGCAGAAGTGACTACTTCTTCCTATGAAGAGCAAGAATTTCCTCCTCACATTAAGACCTCTGCCCTGCAAGACACACCCAACCCCCACTCCTGAATGCCCTCTCCTCTCCTCGCTGCTGGGCCAATAAGGCTTAAGTCACAACATGCCAGGCCTCAGATGGGCTGGGCCAGCTAACGCCAGCAAGGAACTATGCTCTGAAGAAAGTGCAGGACACAGCAACACGCACCAGCAGAAACCAGCAAGGTATGCACAAGATGGAATGTGGACGTCTTGGGCCAACAAGCGTAGAACATCAACTTGGTCAGAGGAGTTTTGCTCATTGGGAGCACTATTCCAGGATGCTGGCTTTAATACCTTGGCAACAGCCTCTAGAGATGGTTGTGAGGCCAAGGAGAAAGCAAAAGTCCACACTAAATGAGGAAGAACTGATGAGAGTTCTGTGGCCAGCACCAGATGACAGGAGTAAAAGACTCAGAGATGTGGACACAGTAGAGTGGATGAAACTATGAAGAGCCATAACCTTTCAGATGATGATGTTCCCTGGAGCACCCAGAGCATACACCACTGCCAAGGCCAACAAGACAGTGCTGGTGAGGAGCACCGACATCACGGAGAAGTTCAGGGCTGGCCGCTCAGCTGGCCAGAGCCAACAGACTGGGCCAACAGCAATGGGAAAGCCTGGACCACCAAAGAACAGAGGGACATGGGAGCACTTAGCCAAGCAAGGTCCTGCAGGGTGTTGGAGGGAGACATAAATCTCACAGCAGAAAGGCTGGAGGGATTGCTGAGGGCAGTCTCCCATGGGTAGGGGAGGGTGGTGGGGGAGACTTAGCAACATCACAGAAATTATACTCAATAAAGCTCTTTGAGGGGCTAAACATACACTGGGCCAAGGGGAACACCCAACTACTCCAGGAACTGCTAGAAGAGGGTCCAGTTATGTTGTTACCCAGGAACCCAGAGTGTCACCACGGGCCACATACTAGAATGGGGCCCATAGGGCCAGGCTGTAAATGGCAATCCTGGGCCAGATCTGGCTCCATGGGTCCACTCAGTTCATGGCCGGTGGTTAAGGGCTATACAGTGCTCTCAAGAGGCCACGAGGAAGCCTCTACATTTGACACTGTCCTCTCCCCTCACCCAAGTAGAAAGTGAAAAATACAGCATCCTGAGGAATGGCGGGTATCAATACCATCCCTAAAAATGTAGAGGACCAGGGATGGTCTCCCTCTAATTCACCAACCTGCTCCCTGCATGCAAAAAGCAGGCAGATCCTGGGGGATGACCATGAACCACAAGAACACAAGCAGTAGCCCCAGCTACGGCCTCTGTGATGGATGGTTTCCTTTGCTAGAGCAGACTAATACGGCCTCAGGCACATGGCATGTGGACAGAGAGTGAGCCATTGTGCTCTTTCCATCTCTAACCCTAAAGAGGACCACGCACTTTCACTTGGAACAATTTCCATTTACCATTTTGTCGCAAGACTGTGATAAAGCTCCTGCCAGCTGTTTTAAGACCGTCTGAATCAACGTGGACCATCTGGACATTCAGCAGAACACCACACCAGCCCACTACATTAGGGACATTATGCTACTCACACTCAACGTGCAAGAAGTGGCCAGCGCGTGGGAGTTTCTGGAAAGGCCCAGGCCCTGTGCAGACTGAAAGGCCAGTGCTCTAAATATAGTTTCCAGGAGTCCCAACAGCCCGGGGCATGCCTGGACGCCCCCTCCAGTGAAGGGCACGCTAATGCGTCTTGTACCTCACTTGACCTGGAGAGAGGGAGAATGGCTGGTAGGCTTTTCAAGATCAGCAGCAGCACTTTCCACACCTGGGATGACTGTTCCGACCCAAACACCAGATGACACAACCGGCAGGCGGCTGAGAGAGGAGCCGCAAGCAGGAAAGGGCCGTGCGGCGGCCTGAGTGGTGGTGTGGACGAGAGCCCCTGCAGCTCGTGCCACAAGATCCGGAGACCCCACAGGCTACAGGACACCAACACTGGGGAACAGGTGCTGTGTGGAGCGGGACTGGCTCACAGGACTTGGAAGCTCAATGGCCTGCTCCGCCCAGTGCTGCGTCCTCCTCCCCTCCTCGGTTCCCTAACGTGCGGATCCCAAGAGGATGCCCCCCCAAGTCTGTCTCCAACCCCTCATCCTCTAGGTACATCCCTTGAGCAAACGTACATAAATATGCCACAACTAGGTGAGATTTTAAAAATCTTTCCACTACATTACCAGCAACTGAAGCCTCTTTAACGACCTGTGCCATACCGGAAGCCTTCGCAGACCCTCCTCCTGCAGCGCCCCGCGGGAAACTCACGTTCACGCGCCTCGGCCACACGCACCGTCCTCGTGGTGTGCAGCAGGGCGCGCACCCCTGCCCGTGCGCCCACACCCGCTGTCCAGCCAGAGGCTCGCCGAGCACTCCCGTCTACTCCCAAGCCTGACAAAAATGTACTTATTGTAAGCACCGCGCTTAACTAAACAACTTGCACAATAATGGAGCACAAGTGGAAAATAATACCTGACAGCTGTTTCTATAAACACGTTTGTCTGAATCCTCTAGAAAGACACTACAAGCAGATGTTGAAAATCCACTATTCTATCAGGTGTTGGCCAACAGTTCTAATGTACTAGAAAGTTGTATTTAAACGGCTTCTAAAATGTCTAAAGCTTGCTTCATTAAAATAAGAAATCAAGAAACAAATCACAATCCTGTGCCGAGGATGAGGTTTATGGGAGAAAGCCCACGCAGAACCCCACAATGAGCCACTCTAAAGAAAGAGGGCATGGGGGCGCCTGGGTGGCTCAGTCCGTTAAGCATCTGCCTTCGGCTCAGGTCATGATCCCAGGGTCCTGGGATCGAGCCCCGCATCAGGCTCCCTGCTCGGTGGGAAGCCTGCTTCTCCCGCTCCCCCTGCTGGTGTTCCCTCTCTTGCTGTGTCTCTGTCAGATAAATAAATAAAATCTTTAAAAAGAAAGAAAGAAAGAGGGCATGACTCTCCATGGAAAGACTGGCTGCAGTGGAAATTTATTCTAGGGATGTTGGAAGAAGTGCCATATACTGGCAGTGGTGAGGAGAAATGAGCTGTTATTCAACTTAATGCTCAAAATTTATAGACTACTTTAAGGGCACTTCTTTATTGATAGAAAAAAATACACCTGACCAAAAAAAAAAAAAAAAAGACTTAACATAGGCAAAAACCACTCTGTAAAATGTTAACAAGAAAAAGAATCCCCAAAGTGGAGCATCCCAGGACACCAAAAGTCCATGCTGGAAAAGAGATTTTACTATAAATTCGCCCTTCAAGTATAGCTGAGGTAATTTCCTAAGTGCCCACAACAACCTGCCATCACCTGGCTCACATCCAAAATGAGAAATTAATTCTCCAAAATGACAGAGAAACTGAGCTCTTAACTATTTCTGCTTCAAAGACAGAAGTGACATTACACAAGCGCTTCTGCAATGCCCAGGCAAACTTTTTCTGGAAGGAGCCAGACAGTAACCATCTTAGGCTTGCCCAGCCTCCAGGTACCCCCCAAACCCTGCCGCTGTAGCACAGAAGCAGCCATGGGCCACATGGGAATGGACGTGCAGGCCTGGGTCCCAATAAAGCTTTACTTCCAAGATACACGGTGGACCACATCTGGCTAACAGGCCAGTCTGCTGACCTCTGTTGTAATGTAATCAACAACAACAAACCAACGCCCTCAGAAAGTTAATATTCTACAGTATGAGGCATAAACTAAAACCACTTACCTGGCCGAGAGATTCCTCCAAATGCACGTGCAAGTATTCTGGTGGTAAGGTGGGAATATTCAGAGAGGCTTGTGAAAGTGGGGGTATCGAATGGGTAAGTGAGGACTCCGATTCTGCTGGTGGAGCATTTGACTGACTTCCAATCACTGCATTCTGTTCCGGCACCTCAGAATCCTTTCTCCCTGGATCATCTAATTTCAGAAGTTCAACTTGTGAGTCAATGTGTAGTAATTCTGGTTTCACAGGATCCATCCTTCGGGAGGCACTACATGCTATCCTGAGAGCTCCACTCCTCTCCTCTTTTCCTCTACTGGACATAAAATGCTTCGTGAGGGCAGCCCAGAGTCCATCGATCCATGGCTCAACCACAAGTTCTAAACTGGATTGTTGTAATAAAAAAGGGAAAAATGCCTAAATTTTTCATTTAAATATACAGTAATGGAGTAATGGCAGTCTATTTGGCAGAATGCTATGCAAATGTCAAAAACACTAAATATAATGACCATTCTGAATACAAAACATACCTATGATTAAGTTAAAAATGTTATTGTATGTTCATTAGAATTTCAGCTGTAAAAAAACTGAGTATATATAAAGGTCAGAACAAAAATGAGCCCATTTCAGTAATAGGTAACAGAAATGGAATTGCTCTTAACTTCCTAAAATATGGTTGGTAATATTTTAAGAAGTTGTCATTTTAAGTAGGCGTGAGAAATTCTGATCAGGCTAACAAAACTTATCCCAAGTCCAAGTCTACTCTAATATCACATGATAATTATATATGTCAAATGCAACATCATTTCTTCCCCCTCACTAATTTAGTGGTTTTTTTTCCCCAATAGATTAAAATATCACCAAGAAATCCCTCTGGATTAATGCTAGGTATTCTAAGTAAACACTTCAAACCTTTAACTGGTTTTGAACATTTTTGATGACATTTTCAGGGCATCTGAACATGAGAGAAAAAAAAAAACCAATTTTCCTGTAGGAAAGTTGAATGAATCATAAGTATGTTTTAGAACATGGTAGCGTATTTAGTAATAAACAAAGTAGGGTAAGCCAACAATAATATCCCCTATATTCCCTGAACGGAGAAACTTTAACTGAACTGGTAAGAAACCATGCATCAGAATCTTGGAAATCACATCCTTTTCATTTTTAATCACAACTCAAAGAACATATCAAGTAAATTCTAATTCATAAAGTTAAATGACAGGAAAAGGCACATTTCAGACTTCTGTCTTATGACTCTGGCTATAATCTCATTAGTACACATCCATCCTTCAGAGCTTTTGGAAAACCAAGTACAAAAAACTCTGAGTTCAACAATGGCAGCTATGTTTAAAACGCCACTTTCACAGCTCAGAAATATTAAGTCAATAATACCCTCAGTAGGAGAGCTAACGTCCACGGCCTACTTACTATAGGGCAGACATTATTCTAAGAGGACAACCTGTATCAATTCATTTGTTCCTCCCAAAAACTTTCCACAACACACACAGTTATCCCCTATTTCACAAAGGGAGAAAGTGAAGCACACAAATAAGTAATGTGACCAAGATTTCAGTGTTCAGTGAAGGGGGGTGGTGTTACCAAGGATCTGCATGCAGGAAGTGGACTCCTCTCTGCATCCTTAACCCCATCAATGTGGGGGCTGCTACACTAAGCCAGAGTACCTCCTTGAAAATAACTCTAGAAGAGGGAAAATTCAAGTGAGGTGGTTAGGCTGAAAATGTAAGATACACAGGTTGATGAAATATACCTTCAAGAATTTTAACACTGGACCCAGTAAATGAACAGGGAAAAGGAAAGCCTCTGAAGGGAAGGAAAATATGGACTCAGTAACAGGCCCAGTGAGTTCTGTAAGAAGTTAGCAAGTAAATGGCTCATATGAGACAATAAACAAAGTCAACACGACTGGCAAAAACAAAAAACACAAAAACACACACAAAGAAATCAATACAAAGGGAGACAAAACTAAAAGGTGAACATGCCAAGCAATATGGCAGAGCTTCGTCACAATCAAGAACATATACACTGGGGATGTGGAAAAAGACCCAGTGCATCGCCCTCACAGAGAATGATGAAGTGGAGGGTGGGCTAAGGCTAAAGGAAGTGTTTCCAGCAGACCCTGCAAGGTGGTATTAGGCAGAAAAGCATGACATTGGCTGAATCTGGCATCATTCATAAACAAAGACTGAGTGAGAATATGTACACCAAGTGGGGAAAAAAAAAGGCAAGTGGGTAAGCTGTCCCTTACCCAAAGGTAAGTAAAACAGCCAAAAGGCTAAATGATAAACTTAATTGTAGGACAAAATCTAGAAGATCTTTGAATAAACACATAAAGAGGATTTCAAAGGTGGCACATTGGGTGAAATACTGAGCTGTAAAAACAACAGTAAACTGATGGAAACAGGAATTATATTTCTGGGTGGCATGGTGGCACGCGGCCGTGAAGATGGTAAGAAGAGAGCCAAGGCATGCGGCGTGCCGGCCCATGAACGCCTCTGGCCTGTGCTCTCTGCCAGGGACGCACGGCCTGCTGGGCTCCCTCCACGTGAGGACCCGCATCCAGTCCCTGTGTGCGCACGGCAGAGAAGCAAACACGCAGGCTATCAAAGTTCCTAAAGAAAATGTGGACTTCTACAAATGCCTATACATTTCAAGACAAAGATAACTGTCCCGGGGCATCTTTTCGAATTTCTTCCATTAGCAAGTACCCAGATGGTCGAGGCACTTAAAAAAGTAACCGAATACGTAAATCAAGCCCTAGCTGATCTTTGGTCCTACGCCTAAAAAAAAGCTAACAAAAGGAAAATAACACTCTCAAAATAAAAGCTTCAGTGCTAAATCAAAAGTCATCATATTTCATAAACTGCCAAGCTTTCAGGTAGTACAGAGGAGGGGTGACTGGAAATGGCGGAGGGGAAGGACGCTGCTCTTACCCCACACAGTCATCCGCGTGGCCGGTATCATAGAAATGTTCAGCACCAAGCTCCTGAAGTCGCTTATCAATGATCTTCCCGCCGTTACAGAAGTATGTGTATTCCGAATCACCCAGCCCTAAGGAGCCCAAATGGGTTATTAGCGCACACACAGTAAGGTTTAAATTTAAAGAAGATATACAGAACAGATATTTAAAACAATACCATTCCATGCTCTGATTAATAATGCACACCTTCATGTCTCCTGAGGTTTTCCTTGAGTAATACTAAGTATGCAGATATTTGCCTTCTATTTTACAATTTTAAAATATTAGGCCCATCAACACAGAAATAAACACTTCTTGGCCACTGTTAACAGAAATATTTTCACATTTCTGTTTCCGTGAATCTGTGAAAAAATATGGAAATCTTAAAAGAAGAATTAGGTTTAAAAAAACATAAAAGGGGCACCTGGGTGGCTAGGTAACGTTAAGCAGCTGCCTTCAGCTCAGGTCATGATCCCAGCGTCCTGGGATCAAGTCCCGCATCAGGCTCTCTGCTCAGTGGGAAGCCTGCTTCTCCCTCTCCACTCCCCCTGCTTGTGTTCCCTCTCTCACTGTCTCTCTCTCTCTCTGTCAAATAAATAAATAAAATCTTAAAAAATAAAAAAATCAAAAATGAGTATCTGTATTTGCAGACTTTTCTGATCTAGTGCAGACAGAGGTCTGCAAACTACAGCCTATGGGCCAAATACCACTCATGGTCCTTCTTTATAAAGTGCTGGAACACAGCCAAGTCCATTTGTTCACATACTGTTTATGGCAGCTCTCCAGCTGCAACGACAGAGCTAAGTAGTTGTTATAAAGAACACATAGTCTGTAAAGCCTAAAATAGTTATTATCTGGCCCTTTATTGATTTTACTGACCCCTAATTGAGAGCACAGACAGGTACATCTGCAACATAATCATTTCCTATATTTCTGTGTTGGGTGAATTAGGAAATGCTATGTTTTCTGGTTAAAAAATGGACTAACATTTTCATACTTGGTTAAAAATTTAAAAGTGTCGGGCGCCTGGGTGGCTCAGTGGATTAAAGCCTCTGCCTTCGGCTCAGGTCATGATCTCAGGGTCCTGGGATCGAGGCCCACATTGGGCTCCCTGCTCAGTGGGGAGCCTGCTTCCTCCTCTCTCTCTCTGCCTGCCTCTCTGCCTACTTGTGATCTAATCTCTCTCTCTGTCAAATAAATACAAAAAAAAAAAAAAATTAAAAGTGTCAATTTTTCAGTTGTTTAATTTCTCCATGTACTTTCACAAAAAGAACAGGGTGAGCAATTGGGGTGGGGGGTCCATAAAGGCCCTAAGAGTGACTAGAATGGCTAGATACTTTTTTTGAGGAATTTTTTTAAAACAACACATATATGTTCATTCTTGAAAACAGAAATTAGAAAAAACTTGAAAAAAATGTAAATACTCTAAAACAAGTTGTAGAAGACAGAGCTTAGCCAGGGTCATAACCTCAAATTTCTAATCAGTTACTTATCATAGCAAAAGCCATCTCTCCAAAATAATTCTCAAAGAGGACTCAAGGAACATAGATCACAAGCCAGGAATATGGGCTCTGAATTCTCTCTCTGGTGTCCTATCTTGCTGAGTTGGTCCTTCTGATCCTTTATCTTAGTTTTTTAACACATACTTCAGAGCCCTAGGCCAGTGTTTCCTAACCTGGGACACACATTAGAACCACCTAGGAGTTTTTAAAACCACTGATGCCAGGGCCCTATCTCCAAACAATTACGAATTAATGGCAGTGGGCCCAGGTAACAGAATTCAAGGAAAACTTCCCCTGGCTGATCCTAATAGCCCGGGGATTAGCAATCACCCTAGGGCAGTGGTTCTTAGGAAGATCAGATCTACCTAGGAGCTTCTGGTTTGTTTTTTGTTTGTTTGTTTGTTTGTTCCTTAAAACAACAACACAAAAATAACAACAACAAAAACCTGAAACAGCATTCAGAGTTACTCCTTCAGGGTTTTCGTTTGCCTCTCTCTCTTTTTTTTAACCCAGTTTGGGTTGGAGGTGGGGGCAGTTGCTGATATTCTGAAAATATTTCCTAGTTGAATCTGATGTGCACCCATTGGTAAGAATGCTACTCAGGGGCTCCACAGAGGAGCTGCCATAGGATGAAGACAGGGAAGGCATTCACAGAACACAGGACGTGGCAGAAATGTATAAAATATGTGAGCGTAAATAGAAAACCAAGAACAAAATATATCATGGTTCTGAAGGATACATTCAGATACATTTTGAAGGATACATTCAGAATTAAAACCAGGAATAACTGAGGACAGGCAGAACACAAACACAATCCATACCCAGTAATCCATAGCGCAGGTGAGCAAAGAAATCTCCCGGCAGAGCCTTGTCCTGTATCGCTCTCACGAACTTGCGCGCAGTGTCGGGTGGGTCTCCAGTGCCCGTGGTGGAAACAACCACAACAAGAGGCGCTGTTTCAGTTTTCAGGTCATACTACAAAACAAGACTGCAGGTCAGGGATCTACGGCAGTACATAGTTCTGACTTAACACTTTAGCAAGGCAACCAGCCAGGTCTCCTCTATCCAGAACCACTCATCTGTGCTGCACGTGGCTTCACAGCAGAGGGTGTGGAGTGTTTCCAAGTTGGGAAAGTGCAAGTGTTACTCCTCAGACACCACGGAACCTGGCCCCCTCCTCACCCCCTCCGGGTCCTGGGAGCTGGGAATACTGACAGCTGTAACTGGAGATCATCGGCAGGCATTTTGGCATCCGATAGATCAAGTTTTTTCATTCTAATTCTCAACTAATTTAAATATTCCAAAGAGAGCACTTTACCCTATTTCTAATGACTCCATGAACTCTACTACTCGTGTGAATCATCGACTCTGACTCTGAGGGATTCACTTATTTTTCATGCTGATGCAAGGATTTGAGCTAACAGATTACCAGGTGATTCAATGCTTACAGGAGACAGCATACCCTGTGTACTGAACTTTCACAGTTAAAGTAACTTCACCTTAATAAGGACCACCATGACCTAGGAAGTAGATAGCTATCTGTTTAAACAAGAGCTGGAGAAATCAATCCGCTAGGGAGAGCAAACAGGACTACTAGCATGCCTGGTACTACTTACATAAGGTTCAAATAGCTGCTGGCCTAGATGGTGAGGTGAGCCCGAGGGGCCAAATCCGGGCTAGTTAAATGGTGCTGACATTTTGTTTGTAATAAGATTCAGATTATATTCTAGCATGTGGCATCCTCAATGCCAACCCTGAAGTTACTGTAGGGACTACAGAACCTGCTGAGGGGTGGTGCCCTCCAGGATGCTCCCTGGTGGGTGAGTGGCTATATCTGGAGTCCCCTTGACCATGACACATAAAGGAACATGATGGTTTGTCTATGAGAGGAGTTTATAATTCACTTGCACTGCTGACAGTCTAGTCTTTTGAACTTGAGATGTGGGAAAGGCCAGAAAGGTAATGAACTTGAGTGTACCAGGTACACCGAGGATAATTTTTAAAGTACTGAACTAAATTTGACTTGTTAGTGGCTGGCACGACAACTTGTGCTTATATGAAAGCTCCTGCTAGTTGCTATGAACTGACTTGTATAAAACAGTAACATCTGGAAAACTAGGACTAATTGAAAGAATATAGATCTGTTACAATCTCACATAACCTAAGGTAGGAATTTCTGCAGAGACTGAGCCTAAAAATAAGCAGTCCCTGACCTAAAGAAGCTGAATCTTCTCTAGATCCTTACACTTCTGCTTTAAATTCTATTCCACAAAAGAACTGCATGGTCCTTCACTTGAAGGACCTCTGACATGAATGGCAAAGTCTTTGTTTCAAGGAAATCCAAATGGGGCACTGGGATTCGTGAGCTGGAGAACACGCCGTGCAAGCAAACACACATCTCTTTAGTTCTCACAGCCACCGAGAGATAAACAAGGGAAGCACTACTACTTCCCCTCATGGTTGAGTAGTTACTTGTTTCAGTTTTTGAAACTGTTTAGTCAAATTCAAGCGTACGCTTATATGTTAAAAAGAAATCTTACAACAGTTGATAAAATAAATTTCTAAGTGTTGAAAAAAGAGGGAGTATGGAGGCATTTAGCAGCCTACTTTGCTATTTAACATCACCTCCCCACCAAAATACTTGAAGCATAAAACACAGTAAAATCCATGAGTAGCTTCTTACCTTATCTGACTCACTAATACAGTGAAGATCTGCAGAAAATCCATGTGCAAATGCTTTTTCACATATTTCTTCTGCTATGGCCTTTGCTTGTCCTTTCTGCGTAGCATAGAGTAATAAAAACCTCCTCATCACCTCACGGCATGTGCTACAGCTTCAACACACTGTAAGACAGAAGAGAGACAAAGGGATTTTTTTTTTTTAACTGAGGAGTACACCACAGATATTAATTCTCCCTCACAATCTTTTTTAAAAGACTCCAACAATATCCACATGTAATTTGAAACAAACTTCTCTAAGTATGTTAGCATAATTCTCAGTAACTCTAAAAAAGAGAATTCATCAAACCAGGGAGAAGACAGGAGTAAAGCTCTAAATCCGTGGCTCAGAAATCTGATGCTGGAGTCAGACTACCTGCGCTCGAATCCAGCGTCCATCATTCACAACTGTACAACTTCAGGCAAGCTTTTCAACTAATCTGTGCCTCCGCTCCCTCACCCTTAAAATGGGGATAATAGTAGCCACCTGACAAAGATGTGCCAGCTGCGAGGACCTGAACCAGAGCTGAGACACAGCAGTGCTCAATAAATCTCAGATATTTTTATTTTTAAAAATGTAATGGGGCGCCTGGGCGGCTCAGTTGGTTAAGCCTCTGCCTTCAGCTCAGGTCATGATCTCCGGGTCCTGGGATCGAGCCCTGAATCGGTCTTCCTGCACAGTGGACAGCCTGCTTCTCCCTCTTCCTCTGCTGGTATACATGCTCTCAAATGAATGAATAAAATCTTTTTTTAAAAAGTGTAAAAATCCCATTGAAAGTATAGGATTCTGTTCCTACCTGATCTTAATACCAAATAAGCTAATCACAGTACTGACGTTGATCAAGCTACATACTCTACTTCGTTGTTTAATTCAGGATCAGATACATACATGTGAGTGCACATGTATATACGTGCAGAGAAACAGGAAATATTTCCAATCCACTCAAGTTTAAAATGTTCTTCCTGAAGAGAAAACCAGGAGTAAAACACAGGACTCTCACAGACTTTCTTCCCATACTCATCCAGGATCTAAAGCTGGGCACCTGGCTGGCTCAGTCCCAGGACCGTGAGACCCTTGATCTCAGGGTGATGAACTTCCAGCACTCATGCCAGGTGTAGAGATTAAATAAATAAAACTTAAAAAATAATATTTTTAAAAGCAAAATAATAATAATAATAAAACTGCAGGATCGTCAACTTGTAGGGGCAGGTTTCAATAAATCAATATCAAATCCCGGCTTTTGGGGAATGGACCATCAAAAGTTTTATTCTCCACTGACCAGGTACATCTAGGGATAAATTAAGCCACAAAGAAATTAAAAGAATTGTGTTAGATAACATTAAAGTCATGGAATGTGGGGCGCCTGGGGGCTCAGTCGTTAAGCGTCTGCCTTCGGCTCAGGTCATGATCCCGGCGACCTGGGATCCAGCCCCGCATCGGGCTCCCTGCTCTGCGGAAAAGCCTGCTTCTCCCTCTCCCACTCCCCCTGCTGGTGTTCCCTCTCCCGCTGTCTCTCTCTCTGTCACATAAATAAGTAAAATCTAAAAACAAAACAAAACAAAACAAAAGTCATGGAAAGTCCTTATGGGACGGAACAGTGCCTGGCACAGAGCAGGCGCTCGTAAGTCAGCTGAATGGACGAATAAATGAATGCCATGAAGACAACACACATTCTGGGCTCAGCGAAACAGCAGAAGCGCAGGGATGGACAGCAGTGAAACAGCTGTCACCGCTGTCCGTCACTGGAGCTAAAGACCTCGAGTTCTTCCCGGGCGCCAGCACAGCCCCGGGCGCTCCCGAGGACGAGCACCCTCAGGCCCTGGTACCACCACCTGCCAAAGGTCTGTGACCCCCGTTTCTCAGAGGCGGATCCCCGGCACCCGCAGGGCACCCGCAGGGCACCCGCAGGTGGAGAAGCGGGGCAGCAGCAGCCCGCGTGCCGCCCGGGGCCGCCCCCCTTTCCGCCGCCCCCTTGGCTCCCCTGGCCCCCGGTCTAGGGACGTGTTCGGGACGGAGACGGCCGCGGAGGTGCCCACCGGGACCTGCGGGCCAGCGCCGCTCGTGCCAACGCCGCCGCACCGCCCGACCCGCTCCCGGGGAGTCCTGACCGACCCGCGAGCGCCCCGCCCGGCCGCGGAGGCCCGTGCCTTCCCCCACCCCGTACCGCCTCCCCGCGGGCTCCAGCGGGGCGAGTGCCCGCCCGGGAACCGCACACACCGCGTCTCACCTGACCGGGCGCCGCCACCAACGCTCCGTGCAAAAGTAGGAACGCGAGCCCTTCTCCCGCGCGTGCGCACTCTGTCACGGCGCGCGCCTGTCTAGCGCCCAAGCCCAATAAGAAGTCCGGGAAGGAACTGCGCCAATCCCAGCGCTCCGGGCGCGGGCGTGGCCTTCTCCCTGCGCATGCGCCGGCTGCTGGGGGTGGGGCGCCCGCCCCGGAAGGCGCGTACGGAGGCCCGCGAGGTTCCGGTGGCTTGGCGCTCCTGGAAGCTCCCCCAGCGCGGTAGGTGTGCCGGCCCCGCGCACGCGAGCCCGCCGCGTCGCCGAGGTGTCCGTGTCGCCGTGGCTCCCCCGCTCCTCTCCGGCCGCCGCCCCTGCGCGCCGCGTGCTGGAGCGCCGTTCCCGGCTCGCCCGGTTTAGAGGCGCCGGCGCGCGGGGCCCCTTCATGCCCAGCAGACGCGGTTCCCGGGGCGCCCCGTCCCTTCTGGCCTGCACACTCGCGTCCCCAAGTTCGGCGCCAGCGTGTGGGTCTCAGGCGACTCCCGCCTTCCCCGCTTAGTGCCCTGCATCGTGGTACTTCTTCTAGATCTGCTTTTCCCCCCTTGTCCAGCTAGACCCCGCTCTTCCTCAGCCCTGACCAGATCTTCTCTCCGGGAGGAAATCGGCACCTCAGGCCTTTTCGCCGTGTTTGACCCTTGCTTTGCGCTGACCTGTATGAATTTTGCCCTTTGGCCCGTTGCTCCTTTGGGGTACATTTAGCCAAACGCAGGGCTCGCTAGCCGCCAACATACAGAGGCGTGTTTAGGGTGTAGACTGCCTGGGTGTGAATCCAGCTCCGCCACGGATGTGCAAACCGGACGAAATAACCCCTTTGGGCTCAGTCCTCTCGTCTGTAAAATGAGTACAAGTACTTGATTCCCTGGGTCGTGAGGGTTAAGCTGTCCTGGCGAAGCAGGGGGGTGCGTGGCCGGTGACAGTATTACTCCGAGGTGCCAGCCACTTTTCCAAGCTGTGGGGTGCAGAGACTGCTGTTTGGGTGCTGGTGTTTAAGGGGAGGTTTTTGTGCGTCTTTTGTCACGAGTACTCATCCTTGGTGTCATAAGCACTCATCTTGAGTTATGTTCTGCATATATTTGACCATGTTTTTTTATTTCCTTTAGTTATAAATCAAGAAGAGTTGAGACTCTGATGGCATGGCTTTAATTACCTTGCGGAGGAACCTTTGCCATTTGTCTGATTTTCGGATCCACGGAGCTCTGGCTGCTCTGAAAAATCATCCTGCAGTTCACGTTCACAAGGTAGCCGGGGAGCGTCTGTGTCCGTGGTTCTGTTCGCCGCAGTCCGAGCCTCTCAGGGTCAGATTCCGTCATGGCTGTTGTAAAAAGTTCCATTCAGAAAATGGCCATGACCTTCCTCCAGGGGGCGAGCCGGTGTTCTCTCAAGCACAGGATTGGGACAGGCCTGAACAAAATCCTCAAAGTGTAGATGAACAGATGTTTTACAGGAGACTACACGACTTCACCTCATCAGAAGAAGTGTTCCATTTTGTCAGCACACTGCAGACTTTGCCTGGTACTCTAGCAGCAGGAGCCTTACAGCGCATTTGTGAAGTGGAAAAAAAAGATGGTGATCAAAAGCTGCCAAGAGAAATACTGAAGAATAGCATCTTTCAGGCGTTATGCATTCAGTGTGAACAGGAATGCTCAAGTCTGCCAGACGGTGTTTTGGTGGCTACTTTGCAGGCTCTGAGTCTGTTGCGTGTCGATCCCCCCGGTGGCTTGGTGCTGAGCCTGGTGGCCGAATGCCAGCGTCGCCTCAAAAGGGGCGGCCTGGAAGTTCACAGTCTTTGTATTCTTGGGGAAAGTCTGATTAAACTGCAAGGGCCAGGCTGTGCGACGCTAGACCTGATTATATCTCAGCTGAAAAGTGAAAAACTGGAAGAATTTGCCCCTGAGGATGTTGTAGCTCTTTATAGAATCCTGCAGGCTTGTACTGAAAAAGTGGACCAACACCAAGCATTTCTAAATAAGCTGAACAACTTTTCTCTGTCAGTAGTTTACAGCTTGAGTCCTGCCTTGATGAGCCAAATTCTCAGTGCCCTCGTGGTTCTTGATCAAACTCAGGCACTTCCTCTGGTCATAAAATTGGGAAAATACGTTGTGAGGCACATCCCTCGTTTTACTAATGAAGAGCTCAGGAAAGTCTTAGAGGCTTTCATATACTTTGGGCACAACGACAGATTCTTCACAAAATCCCTAGAGCAACATGTAGCCTCTGTGTGCCTCACCCTGGATCCTGAGGTTGTCGGCAAGGTCATGGAGTACTGCAGTAGGAAACGGATTCTTTCAAAACCCATCCTCGATGCAGTGGCGGAAACCTTTGTTTGCCAATCAGAAAAATTTTCGCCTCATCAGATTTCTGAGGTAATCGAACCATTTGGAAAACTCAATTATCTGCCCCCGAATGCCTCTGCTTTATTTAGAACGCTAGAAAACACGTTGCTCACTCATTTCAATTTTTTTCCACCCAAAACACTCCTGAAAATTCTCCATTCGTGTTCACTAATTGAATGCCACCCGGTCAACTTCATGGCAAAAATATTCAGCCCTTATTTTCTTCAAAAGCTGCAAGGTGAGTTGGTTATAACTTCTTCAAGTGGGGAAATGAACCCCGAAGTGTGTGATGTTTTTGAGTCGTGTATTTACCCGTACACTGTGCAATGTGCCACCTCTTTTCTCTTCCGTAATAACCTAAATAAGAGTGTCAGGTGCTAATGGAAACACAGAGTTCCAGGATGATGGGATAGCACACAGAGAAAACAGTTTCGGGTCAATGGACTGCCAGCCTGAGTCTTGTGGGATGATGTGGCCCTGGTCAGAGTCACAACGTATCAGAAGCTGTGAGAGCAACTGGGGACTTCTTGGTTTTAAAAGGCTGGCGTTGGTCATCCCAGTGGTGGCCACCCAGACATGTCAGGTGTCCACGTCTGCACAGTTAAAGGAACTTCTCACTGATTTCAATATACCTGTTAATGATATTTTGTAGTTTGGAGCTTGAGTTCCTTGGAAGTTAAAATGAGATTGCGTTGATGGCAAGCATAAATAACTCTGACACGTTCTTTTCTCAGAGTCATTTAAAAGTACATTATTTCCAGAGTGATGTGTGTACGTTGCACGTTCCTGGATGCTCCTCTCTTTCCTCCCATATACCAAAATCCAAACGTAACCACAACTGGATGCTTTTGATTTCAGGTGAAGAGTTATATTTGGACAGACTGAGCCTCGCACGGCTGACCCAGCTGTTCTTAACCTCAGTCCTAGAATGCCCTTTCTACAAGGTAAGAGCAAGAGCCGTGTTGCCTTATTTTGCTGTGGGGCAGCTTTCTTTTGTCTTCCCACCCCCAATCTTTGAAGTTTCTCCTCTTTTGATCTGTCTCAGTAATCACCGCTGAGAGCAGAACGTTCATTCACTTGGAGTTACTTGCCACCCAGTAGCCTTTTGTTTGAAAATTGGCCCCATTCTTACTGTCTTGACTTCGAAGGACCGTTTCCTGCTGCAAGGTGTCTTGGAAGATTTTGTCAAGTGCTGCAGTCAGAGTGCCCCTAGATTCCCTCTGAGGGCTGTGGAGGGCTTTGGCACGCCCCACGGCTGTTAGATACAAAACTGCAAAGCTCTGAACTAAGCAAATCCTAAATGATTGTAAGTACGATTTTAAGCCAAGCCAGAAATTTCACTCCTCTCTGTTAGGCTTTAGCTTAGGTGCTTCCCGTCTAGTACTCTAGAGATTCATTGTCCTAACTTTGGCCCCTTGTGTGGGATCACAGACGGCGTCTCCAGACTTGCTCATCTCTGCCTGGTCCTCCAGGCTGGACTGAATCACCTTTAAGAGTAGCTCATTTCAGAATAAGGTGTAGGAATGGAGGTACCAATATTTTCTTTTTTTTTTTTAAGATTTTATTTACGTATTTGACAGAGAGAGGGAGGGAGAGCACAAGCAGGGGAGCAGCAGAGGGAGAGGGAGAAGCAGGCTCCCCGCTGAGCAGGGAGCCGGATGTAGGGCCCAGTCCCAGGACCCCAGGATCATGACCCAAGCCGAAGGCAGATGCTTAACCAACTGAGCCACGCACGTCTCCCCCGCCCCCTGCTATTTTCTTTAAAGCAGCTTATAGAGTGCTAAGGTACATTGAGATCAATGATACTTACCCCCAGCCTCCTTCCATCCCTGAAGGATCAGGACTGCAGTTTTTATGTCTAAATGCACACAAATGCGTGAACACTATCTGGTTTCTCTCTTTCCCTGGAACGGGGCCACTGCAAGGACAGTGTGCCCTTATGTACCCAGTATATCACGGACATTGCTTGGGGGCAACACACAAAGATTAAGTGCATTCTTTTTAAGAATGGCGTTCTGTCTCCGGGTATTTATTCTGTTCCATCGCTGTTGGACCTGCAGGTTTTTCCCAGCGTTTCTCTCCATCTGTGGGCTGTAATAAACATCCTTACGTGTCCTTCTCTACTGGAGCTTTTTTGTTTTTTGATCTAGAGACTAGATTCCTTAAAGTGAGATGACTGCATTATCCACAGACTTGTCGCCCCTCGTGGTTGTAGATGTCCCTTCCCCTGCCAGGGCTCTGCCCCTTCTGTCACCGTGTGTTATCAGTCCTTTAATTGTTACATTGGACTCCATGAAAAAGACTACCGTGTCCCATGTTTAAATTGCATTTTAATGAGCAATAATGAGTTGAACATATTTTCACAGTGCTTTTTGGTCATTTACATTTACTATGAATCCTCTTGTTACCTCTTGACTCAGGTTCCTGTTGGGTCGTTTGTCTTTTTTTTTTTTTTTGTCTCGTCCTGGAACACATTGTAAGATGGAGATGTTCGCTCCTGTGTATCTGTGTGTGTTGTACATACTTCCTCCTGGTTTGTAGTTTTTACTTTTTTTTTTTTTTTTTTTTTTGAGAGATTGCGAGTGCATGTGAATGGCGGGGAGGGGATAGGGCGCAGAGAGAGAAACTTAAGCAGACCTTGCACTGAATGCAGAGTCCGAGGTGGGGCTCCATCTCAGGACCCCAGGGTCCTGAGCTGAAAATCAAGAGTCAGATGCTTAACTGACTGAGCCACCCAGGCTCCTCTGTAGTTCTTACTTTTTTGTTTATTTCAATTAAATATTGTTTATGGTATCTTTTTGCTTAAAAAAATTTTTTTAAGGTTTCTGTAGTGAAATCTGTCTTTTATGGTTACTTCTCTCACTGAGAATATTTTAACCTGTCCTAAGGTAGTATAAATATTTTTCTAAATTTTTGAAAGTATCATCTCCCTTCCTGTGTTTAGCTCCTCCACAGTGCATGCTAGAACTTTCACTTAGCTCTTTCCCAGGTGGATTACCAGTTGCGGCATTTGCTACAAAGCTATCCTTTTCTCCCTGAATTGAAACGTCACCTTTTTCATATTGTCGTCTATTGAAAACATGAGTGTTCTCAAGGCCCTTAAAGCAATTCTAAGAGTTCCAGAGGTGTTTCTTGCGCTGTAATAGCATTGCTGTTCCCTCCCTCCCCTTCTTTCTGTGACCGGTGACTACTTTTAAAACACATTTATGGATTTATTTATTTTCTTATTTTGTATTGTGTCTTCCTTTCTCATGTTTAAACGTCCAATTTGCAGGGTCAGAAACTTCTTCCTAAGTATCAAGTGAGGTCATTTCTTACTCCGTGCTCTTCACTGGAGACGCCTGTGGATTTTCAGCTTTACAAATCTGTGAAGGTTGGACTGATCGACCTTTTGGGAGCAAGATTGTATTTTGCTTCCAAAGTGTTAACGCCCTATTGTTACACAATAGGTAAGTAGTAGGGGGTTTTGCTGGGCCTTCCCAGCCTCAGCCTGCTGTCCTCTTTGGGGATCTGCGGGGTTTAGTAGCCCCTGCAGGGTCTGGAAGTGTAGTGGAGGTGGCCCTTCCCTGAAGGCAGATGGGAGCACTGGGTGAGCGGTAGGGCTGTGCAGTCCAGACGGTCGCGGGAGTCCCGCGTGGTAGCGGAATGTCTTTGGGCAGCGTAACCGTTCTCTGCTTGCTTCTGTTCTGTAAGAGGAGAGTGAGAAGCGCAGTGCCCCAGACTTGCGAAAGGACCAGGGGAGAGTGTAGTGTGACACCGGGAGCACAGTAAGTGCCACGTCGTCGTTGGCTGCTCTTGTCGTCCAGGGCCGCGCTGGCCAACGCAACAGCCAGTGGTACCTGTGGCTACTTAAATTTCCATTAACTTATATTGAAAACCCATCCAAGGTTCAGTTCCTTGGTTGCACGAGCCACACGTCAGGCGCTCAGACTCCCAGGGGGCTGGCGGATGCCCTGCTGGACAGCAGAGGTGAAAGCAGGTGCGTCACACCAGGAAGTTCTGTTGCACGGGGCTGACCGGAGAGTTCAAGTCCTTATGCCCTTCACGGTTTTTGAAAACTAATAAGTAAAAGAAAATCAGCTCGAAGGTGACAGTGTCTTATAGGCTGCAGGCGGTCACAGCTCACTTCCTCCGCACGGGCTTTTTCTACAGAAGGAATGGCAGGACGTCAGGGGGAAGGCGGCGGGGGTCTGCTGTGCCCAGCGAACGCCCGTCGGGGTGTGGGAGGCGTTGCCTGCCTTGGAGGCTCTGGGGGCCCCAGGGATGAAAGCTTTGACTCGCAGAGGTGATAGCCATGCTTTGCTTGAAGGGTGTTCTTCACTTCCGGGTCGAAGGGTTCCCACGCTCACTACAGAAGGAGAAGGAGAAAGCAGGCGAGGTTCTTGTCAAGCCCAACATCTCAAGGACTCCACTCCTGGTTTTCGCCTGGTGGAGCCTCCTTAACTTAAGGCTGACTTGGGTTATCGTAGAGCTGGTTCAAGTGAAATTCTCACCATGGTCTGGTGTGGTCCTTACTTCGCAGCCTTCAGCGCAGCTGGTCCATCGCAGTGTGGAAGAATTCAGAACAGGAGGAGGAGGACAGGCGCATAGTGTTTGTGAGGGTATCACACGGAGAATGTTTCCTTTCTTCTCTCACCAGATGTTGAAATTAAATTAGATGAAGAAGGATTAGTACTGCCATTTACAGTCAATGAAGATGTGCATAAAAGGTAAAGAAAACTGGTGTGGTTTTTCTGTGACGAGACCTAGTGGGCTTGATACCTGATGCTGTTTCTCAGGGTGGGAGAGTAGACGAGGTTCTAGAAGTGAAGACACTGCATGCAGCTTCCCACTCGTGGAAATTCCATGTAACGTTAACATTGATGTTAATAAGCTGGAGTGCCATTTCCGCACAAGAAAGGATAGCACTCCCACGAGTTCCTGAAAATAATGCTGACACACAGGAAGAGCCAAGTAAACCCTTGCCACTAAGAATATATAAATATTTTGGATTGTCTTAAAAATTAAGTTTCTTCCTCTTATCATATAAAGGGCTGGTATCCAAAATCTATAAAGAGCTTCTCAGGGCGCCTGGGTGGCTCAGTGGGTTAATGCCTCTGCTTTCGGCTCAGGTCATGATCTCAGGGTCCTGGGATCGAGGCCCGCATCGGGCTCCCTGCTCAGCGGGGAGCCTGCTTCCCCCTCTCTCTCTCTGCCTGCCTCTCTGCCTCCTTGTGATCTCTCTCCCTCTGTGAAATAAATAAATAAAATCTTAAAAAAAAATAAAATAAAATAAAATAAAAAAAAATAAAGAGCTTCTCAAACTCAACACCCATAAAACAAATAATCCAATCAAGAAATGGGCAGACAACATGAACAGACATTTCTCCAAAGAAGACTTCCTTTTAGGAGGTTCCTTAGTATTATGCTAAGCAAAATAAGTCATCCAGAGAAAGACAAATACCATATGATTTCACTCGTGGAATTTAAGAAACAAATGGACAGATGAACATAGGGGAACCGGGGGGACAAAAGAGGGGGAAGCAAACCATAAGAGACTCTTAACTAGAGAACAAACTGAGGGTTGCTGGACGGGAGGGGTAGGGGGATGGGGTAACTGGGGGATGGGAATGAAGGGGGGCACTTGAGAATGAGCACTGAGTGTTACATGCAACTGATGAATCACTGTACTCCACCTCTGAAATTAATAATACACCGTTTGCTAACTAAATTGAATTTAAATAAAGAATTTTAAAAAATAGTAAAAAATTAAGTTTCCCCCTCCGATCTTTCAGGGTAGCGCTGTGCATTGATGATCCAAAAAGATTTTCTCTGAATAGCAAACACCTACTGGGAAAGGAAGCTATTAAACAGAGACACCTGCGCTTGCTTGGTTTTCACGTGGTTCAGGTATGAGTTCTCCGGGTGCCTTTGCTCCAAAAGCAACTGCTGCTTGGGATTTGCTTTTTCCAGGGTGCTAGGTGGTCTGCCAGCCCAGTGGACCAGGAGTCTTACATCTAGTTTAAATGCCAGCTTTGTTCATAGACTTCATCTCTATATTTTGAAATACGGAACATTCACACCTTCTGTTTTCCAAACGTGAGGTGTCCCTGTATTCTGCATACACTATGCTACCCTCTGCTTCTAGAATTTCTAAATTATTAGAATATCTGTTTTCCTTTGTTTCCCCCTGATTTAATGGATAGGAATAGACAAGAGGACCCATTAAGATCAGGATCCTTGGGCACCTGGGTGGCTCAGTGGGTTAATGCCTTTACCTTCGGCTCAGGTCATGATCTCAGGGTCCTGGGATCGAGGCCCGCATCGGGCTCCCTGCTCAGCAGGGAGCCTGCTTCCTCCTCTCTCTCTGCCTGCCTCTCTGCCTACTTGTAATCTCTCTCTCAAATAAATAAATAAAATCTTAAAAAAAAAAAAAAGACCAGGATCCTCACCCACACCCTTGTTTGGTTGCACTAGCGGTGGCTGCCCAGGGGCTCCTATGAGGAGTCAGCAGCGGAGGTGCGTGGAACTGCCCGGCTTCAGTTCTCCTGTCTGGTTCCTTTTGTCCACACCGTGTTTCAGCTACATCCCCAGACGAATGTTCCTAAAGCTCACATGCCGGCACGTGTTCAGAAGCCTTTATTGTTGCTTCACCACTTACGGGAGAAATCGAGAACCCTCTGCACTGAGCGTTCAGGACCCTCCGCCCCGAGCTCCACTTTCCCGCCTCCCTCCCACCCCCAGTGCCTCCACATGCTCCCTCTCTGCCCCTGCTGCCTCCCCCATCAGACTGTCCCCGATGCTCTAAGTATCCATGCCCTGGTTCACTGGGCTCCCGCCCTCGTCTGAAACGGGAGGCTCTGCCGGCCCTAGAGCCAGTGTTCTGGGGTGTTCTCCCAGCTCCTTGAGCCCCACCTGCGTGCCAGCCATTGTCGTTGTCGGAGGCCCTGGGGCTACAGGGTGAAAGGCTGTGAGCCGCCCCCCACTACAGGAGCCTGCACGCTGCCGAGGGGGGAGGGGGAGGGAAACCAGGACACCAAGGTGACTTCACAATGCGACTGATTATGATGTCTTCTATTTCCCTCCCTTTATAGATCCCCTATTATGAGATTGAGTTGCTCAAATCAAGAGTGGAATTGGTGGAGTATTTACAAAGAAAACTATTTCCTCAAAACACGGGCGTTCGTTGGTGACAGGAAGGAGCACTGGCTTAAGGACTCAGAAGAACTTGTGTATTCGTGGGACTCGGTATAAAACCAGAACGAACGCGGTGAATTAGCCATTCGTTCGTGGACTGTGGTGATCTGGATAGGGTCTAGTTTTCCTTATACTGTGTATATACTTACCAGTGGTAAATTTAAAATAAATTTTTATTTTTATTTAATACTATTATAGAAACTTTTATACATGAAGCAATTGGTTGCGTACAGAAAAAGAGTGTAATGAGTGTCCTGATTTTTAAATCTTTGTTTTATGGTAGTTATTTGCTAACTGAAAATATTTTCTTTTGAGACCTTCGTTTCCTCTTGTAATAAATACAAGGAAGAAATCTTGTCTCTTATTTCCCTCGTTCATTCTTCGTTAGAGGCAGTCATACGTGGTAAGGAGAAAGAACAATGGAGAAGAGACGAGGACCGTGGATAGAAATTACAGAATTCTGCAATAGTAACTCTTTAGTTAATAAGAGAATGTTTTCCATTGGAACGAGAGCTCTTTATCCTCTTTCTAAGGTGTAAAGATGTGAAAGTTAACTTGTGTAGGTGGGGCTTGAGGCGGGGCTTTTGGTGAGAGAGAAAGAACCTTCTGAGTTTGAATCAGGAACGGATCAGATCGTCTCCTGGGGTAGATGCGTCCTCGCCCCGTTGGGGTCAGGTTAAAGTTTCGGGGAAGAAGAGGACGAGGAGGTCGGCTGGTGGAGTAGAGAGAGCTCTGGAGCTGGGTGCTCGGGCTCTTCCACCAGCGAGTCCGTGCCCCCTGGACAGGGAGCCCCGCTTCCTAGCGTGCGCTCGGTCTATGCCGAGCCCCCAGTGAGCTCCTGTGAGTCCCCGGCCTTCTGATGCGGGTTTTGTTCCCACTCTGCAGGTTTGTGGACCAGCTCAGCGAGCTTGAGTGTCCTGCCCATTTCATCCATCACAAGAGATGAAAGAAGGTTCCAGTCTAGTCTTGAGGCACAGTAGAGCACAGTGGCCAAGACTCTAGCGTGGGTTTCAGCTCCAGATTTCCCATCCGCTAACGGATGACCTTGGGCCTCCGTTGCCCCAGGGATAGTCATAAATCATAACAGGGTTGTGAATAGCTTTCGGGGACTGCCACAACAAAGTGCCACAAACAGGGCGGCTTAAGACAACAGGAATTTATCTTCGCAGGGTTCTGGGGCCTGGGAGGCTGACATCTGTGTCATCGGGGCAGGGCCTCCGCAGGCTCCAGGGCAGGACGTGTTCTTGCTTCTTCCAGGTTCTGGTCACACCAGTCTCTGTGTCCATGTTCACACGGCCGTTGTCCCTGTGTGTCTCTCATTGTGGTTTCCCTGTGTGTGGGTTTCTGGCCCAAACTCCCCTCTTTTTACAAGGACTCAAGCCATAGGGGATCGGAACCCACCCTAATGACCTCATCTTAACATGATGGGATCTGCAGAGACCCTATGTCCAATCAAGGGCATAGTCACAGGTATTAGGGATTAGCTTTGGGAGGCAGAGGGGACACAGTTCAGATTGAAATGAGAATTAGTTAAAATACATAAAACACTTGGAGGAGTCCCCAGAGCAGAGTAAGGCCCCAGTCTGTCAGCCGGTGAAGGACATGCCTCTGACCGCAGACAAGGAAGGACAGCAGGCAGCAGGACATGGGACAGGGGAGAGGGGCCTGGAGGCTGCCCTGTCCTGTGTCCACGCGACCTTGTTGCCCCCTCCCCGGCCTCTGGGCCAACTTCGGCACCGCCCACCTGTCCCCATGACTCCCTCATCCCGGGGATGGACCAGCCTGAGACGTGCTGAGAAGCGGGGAACGAGACCCAGCAGCCGCACAAAGAGGAGGCGACAGCTCTGAATGTGAGGTGAAAGTACGACCGAAACATTCTTCCTCTACCTGTTCTGTCACCATAAATCCTCCCCGCCAGGACCTTCTCTTCCTGTTGCTCTAATGGGAGTGAGATTCGCCCGCCCCCTGTACTTGCTGTCCCATCCCCAGGTGTTTCTGCTTCCTTGGCTCTCCGCTGCCCCTTGCTCATTCACCAGGCTGGGCCCCTGAATGCTGCAGAGGCAGAGGCAGAGGCAGAGGAAGCAGAAAAGGGCCCAGGCTTGAGGGGCGAGAGGTCGAGTGGGGCGAATCTGTGCCAGTGATGATAGGCACGAGCCAGCTGTCCCCCTGAAGGGTGTGCGAGAATCCAGGCCTGCCTGGGGAGGGAGAGAAGGCTTCCCAGAGAGCCTGGTGAGCCACGTTTAGATGGAAGGGAGGTGAGTCTGGGCGGTGCAGAGAGTTTCAGGCCTGGCCTGGCTGCAGAGCCCCCGGCACAAAGACGGGGCAGCCTCACCAAAGGAGGCCAGAAGGACTGACGCTTGTTTTAAAGCAAATTTTAATCCTGAAAATGTGCGTGTGTGTCCTAAAGATCGTTTAGGCTAGTGAGTAGACATAAGGTTTCTTGTTTCACCAATTGGAAGTGAATTTGACCAACTCCGTAAAATGATAAAGGCAAGTTTTCATCAACTTAATCCTCAGGCCTCTGAGTTGAAATGTTTACCCATACAAGCAAAATGATGATATTGTTGGAATGACATATCCAGTCCCATAGCTCTTGCTACCATATATCGATGATACCTTTCAATATCTTGCTTTTTCTTTTCAAAAAGTAAAAGCAGAGAAAATTAAAAAGAAAGAAAGAAAAATTGTTCTATTCACAAGCACAACTCTGGAAGCACCAGGGTGATATTCTTCAGGCCCACCTCTAGGGGGCAGCAGAGCTCAGGACCCTCCCTGGGCTGCTGCAGTTGAGAAGGGAATTTCTGGGCAGTAGATCTCTGTAGGCCTGTGTAGGTGGGGCAGCAGGTAGGAGCACTGGGAGCACGGGGTGACCATTCTGCCAGCACAAAACAGGCAGCTTTCCTTACCTTCCTCTAAGGAAGGAATGCACTTTGCCTGAACGAGTCCTATCCAGACATGGAGGGTAAAGGGCACGGGCCAGGAGATGCCTGCTGGAGGGGGGAGTTCCTTGGAGACCAGGACCCTATCTGTCCGTCCTTGTACAGCCGGGTATGTATGGAGTCTTGTAAATACCTGTTAGGCAGAAAGAGAAATAAGAAGGAGCAGAACTCAGCATGTTTGATAAGATTCTGGGAAGGCAGAAGGCCTCCGTTCCCTCTAAAAGTGCTGCGACCATCTGAAGACTCCATGTTCAAGGGCAGGGCGGGCATTTGGGCTCGGTGGTGGTGGTGAGCTCGGTGAATTAGCCTCCAAAAGCTGAGATTTCCCCAAACTGCAACATGCTCAGACACTCTGGAGTCTAAAGGCTTCATGTAGGATAGTGGAAATGAGGCCAGTCCTTGTCACTTGTTTGGCCAGTCCTGGGAAAGTAGTAAACGCCATCCCTCCATTTGGTTCCCCTGGGGTGCTATCTCCCTTGCCTCAACAGTCAGTCGGCCTAACTTCACGTTGGTGTTCTTGGGCTGTTGGACTCCATCATAAGACACTTGACCTTAACACACACACAATCCCGTCTCAGAAGACAAGCATCTGTCTCCCCACCCCGTCCCAGAGTCCCTGGCATCCAGTGCACCCTTGGTGATATTGTCGGTTCTGATGATGGCAAGAAACAATATCTCTTAATCATTCTACTGTTTTTTACTTTAATTATGGAAAATATTGAACACAGAAAGTTTAGAGAAAGAACAGTATAATGAATCCATGTGAATCCTTTTATTCGGCATGAAAAATTAGCATAATTTTCTGATCATTGTTTCATCAGTTCATTCTATTTATTTTTTTTCCTTTTTTCTTATTGGAAAGTTTGTAGAGAAATCCAGCCTATCATATGTTTTTGCCCTAAATACTTCAGTATGCAGTTACCACCACCAGCACCATCCACCAGCCACACTTTTTTACAATCTAACTAGTGTACCATCACTACCATTAACAAAACTAGTAATTATTCTCTACAGTCACTTAATACCTGGCCTATATTCTAAATTTCCTCTGCTGTCTCAAAAAGAATTTTTAACTATTGGCTTGTTTGAAACAGGCTCCAAACAAAGGTCACATATTACTTTTAATGTTCGTTCACTAAGCCTAAAGTCTCACATCTATAACTGCCCCTCCCTGCACCTTGTTATGTCATTAATTCTGCGAGGTGCAGAATGCAGCCACACGGGCCCCGGGGCTCCTCGGGGGTGACATGTCTCGGAGTCAGGTCTCCGCACAGTGACAGGCAGCTGTCTCACACAGACAGGGCGACAGAGCTGATTTGCATTCTGGTGTTTGCCCTTGGCCTCCATGAAAGCTCCCTCTGGGGCTGGGCAGCTCCTGGGTTTTCCCTGAGCCGCCAGCTCACCCCTCTGGCCCCGGACCAGCAACCCTCCCTGAAGGCCCCTTTGTGGCCTACGCTTCCCCTGCACCGCTCCCCGCAGCCCCTGAGGCCGCTCCTCCCCGGGGTCCGGCTTGTTCCAGAGCCTGGGAACGCACCCCGCCGCAATCCAGCTTCCTTCCCTGAGCCGAACGCAGCCAAGGGGCGTCCACGGCTCATGCGCGTCCGCGGTGCTGGCCTGGTGTCCCCGACTTGGATTCTGTGCTGTGTGCTACTGGTGTCCGTTCATCAGAGAGCACGTTGGTGGCTTCTAGGGTTGAGACGTCGTGAGTAAAGCAGGGACATTCATGCAGGTTTTACGCAGATAAAGGATTTCAAAGCACTTGGGTCAGTACCTATGAGCACTTTGGGGAGCACGGTGAGGCTCTGCTCCGCTCTTTAAGAAGCCGCCAGCCTGCCTTCCAGCCTCGTGGCGTGACCCTGCGCCCCGGCCCCTGCTGCCCCCTGGGCACCCGCACCAGGTGCCCCAGCCTTCCTGACAGGTGCGGGGGCCGCTGGTGACTCGCGGTGGTGCGAAGGTTCGGCTCTGTCCCCCAGACACACACCGGATTCATGTCCAGCTGTGTGTGTGTGTGTGCGCATCTTCTTTGCTCAAGTGTCTGCTCAGACCTTGTGTCCGTCGTGTTCAGGACAGAGCCGCGTGTCCTCAGTCTGCAAGGGCCCCGCATTTGGTGCACAAGCGGAAATATGTCCCCACCCCTGTGGGTTTCCTCCTTGATCTCTGAAGGGTGTCTTTTGCAGAGTGTAAGTTTTCGATTGAAATAAACTGCAATCTGTGCACGATTTCTCTCTTGCCTGGGTCCCCCTGCCGACCACCTCTTCCTCTGCATGCACGGCCTGACCCTCCTCTGGCGTTCTGGTTTTCTAATGCCCGGAATGCGTTGCCACTGCCCTGGAACGCGGGTGAGGATTGCACATGGAGTCCGTCATGGGAACGCAGCTGGGCTCCAGTCCACGTAAAGAACAGGCTGCTTTTGCGAATGGCAGAGGATTGGCCGGAAGGGGAAATACTTACCAGGAGGGCACATAGGAAGGTCCCGAGGCTGTGTCCAGGTGCGCCCTGGGCTGGGCCTGCCAGGGCCCTAGTCTGCGAGGCGAGAGACGCCGTGGTAGTGGGGCAATGGGTGTTTGGGGTGGTGCGTGGGGTATCAGGGCTGCTGGAGGCTGGCTCACCTGGACCAGCCATCCCAGGTCAGCTGTGACTGGGCCGCACTCTGTGGGCAAGGTTGACACAGGGGCCACCCAGGTTCCGTGGTCCAAGGCACCCCCCTGGGTGGAGGAACATCGGCATCTTGTCATGAGGCCTCTTGTCCAGGGCTGTCTCGTGGCTCCTCAGCGCCGGTCTTCACTGCCCTTCAGGTCAGCCTCTCCAGCTTCGCAGCACAGCGCCGGCTCTGAGATCTTCACCCAGACAGAGCGCCGCCTCCCGCCCCTGTTCACCTGCACCCAGCCTGTCTGGGCTCACACCGCACCCCTGTCCCTCCCCCTAGGCCCTGCGTCCGCGGGGGCTCCACGCGCACAGGGGACGGGACAGGAAACCTTCGCGAGCTGTGGCGGCCTGGTCTGGGCGGTGGCCCTGAGGAGCACCCTCTGCCCTCGCCCCAGACCTGACCGCCCTCCGATGGAAAGGACGCCACCCTCCCAGAGCCCCTCACCCTCTGGAGCCCCTGCTGAACCGAGGATTCCGTCTGAACGCAGGAGGCAGACGCGGGCCCTCCCTGAAGCAGGTGTGCAGGCCCCCCTCGGAGTGCTCGGGGGCCTGGCTCAAGGCCCAGCTCCAACCCAGACTCTGCCCTCAGAGGGCTCCACGGGTCGAGGCCCGGAGCCGGGGAGATGGGTCCTGCCCCGAAGGAGGCGTTCCTATAAATGCAATGCTCCCCTGAGCTGGACGGCGGAGGGCCCGGCTCACTCGCTGCAGGAAGCCGTGATGGTCCGTGAGCCTGCACAGCGAGAGGTCGGCGTCTTCCCGTGGGTCCCACGGACACCCCACTGGGCGTGCCTGAACCTGAGGGTGCCCGTGGGGGGTTCCTCTCCAAGCCAGGGGCCTGGGGGAAGGGAGGGAGCAGAATGGCTCCTCTCTCCCCTGCATCCTCAGGGAGCCCAGGACCCTCGGAAAAGGGCCCAGCATGAGAGGCAGGCCCTGTGGGCCCTGGGAGCAGCCTGACCGCCTCCCCTGCGTCTACCAGCGATGCCTCCACCTGGCTTCCCCTACTCCTACTGCCAACAATACCCACCTGGGTCTCATCTGTGGGACTCTGGCTCTGATCCCAGCCTGGCATGTAAGGCCTCTTGCTGCTTAGCATTCCCTTTGGGCCAGAGCAGCTCCTAACTGCCTGTGATCCCTGCCTGGACCTCCCACGCTCCTGCTGCCTATGACCCCCGATGGACCCTCCCCTGCTCCTCATGCTCAGCGCCCTCCCCTGGGTCTCACTTGTTCCCGATGACTCTTGTCCTTGTCTGGGCTGAATGAGCCCATCCTTGGCTCTGGTCCCCGCCTGCGCCTCCCCTCTGCCTGCAGGCTCTGATCCCCACCCCTGAAAGGGGTGCTCCTAGAGTTGATGGGCCCCCTCTGGGCCTCACCTGAGTGTAATTGGCTACAATTTTGGCCCCTTCCAAGGCCACCAGGGTCTCCAGCTGCTCTTTCATGGAGCTGTAACCAGAAACATCCAGATAAGACCCTGCACGAAAATCTTCAGTGAACAAAGGGGTCTGCTCCCTGTGGGCAGACCCCCAGTCTGTCTGAACCAAGAGCGGAGGAAACCCTCCAGTCCCGGGGGGCAGGGGGAGTGCTGGGCTGGCGGACCCCACGTGGGCATTCCCACTCTGTAGCCCTGCCATCCCCCGGGCTCCCTTCCCAGCCACTACCCCAGGACACGCTGTCACACTGAGGTGACAGTCTCTTCACGCTGGTACCAGGAGCGCATGGGGGTTCCGGGGAACGCTGACCGGATGCGTGGTGTGCAGTCCCTCAGCCCGGGACCGGCAGTGCGAGGCTGGGTGGAATGGTGGGCCAGCGAGTGTTCCTGTGGGCTCGGGTTGGGAGGGAGGGGGGGATCAATGGCGTCTCTAAGATCCCACAAGCACAGGCGACAAGAGAGAAAAAGCAATGAACTGGACTTCATCAATATGAAAAACGTAGGCCAGCAAAAGTATGAACAAACTTCCCACTCGGGACGCAAGGATTTGTGAATTGCCTGGGGAGGGGTGAAGGATTTGTGAACTGCCCGGGGAGGGGTGAAGGGGAGACCAGGAGGGGCTTCGTGTTCCCTGTTTGGGAGGAGCATGCTGGCTCCTGGCCCAGGAGGCTAGGACCCGGGCAGCAGGGGGGGCAGCCCTTACCCCACGGAGCAGGCAAACCATAAACCAGACTCTTAACTATAGAGAGCAGACTGAGGATTGGTGGAGGGAGGTGGGCAGGGATGGACTACATGGGTGATGGGCATTAAGGAGGGCATGTGTTGTGGTGAGCACTGGGTGTCATATGTAAGTGATGAATTGCTAAATTCCACTCTTGAAACCAATATTACACTGTATGTTAACTAACTGGAATTTAAATAAAAACCTAAAACAAACAAACCAAAAAAACACACGAGATGAACGAACCAAAATTAAATTTACATTTATGTGTTGATTTGCAAGTCTCATGTTTAAGGTGACTAACCACAGGGAGCCTCATCAATTTAATGAGCCAGGTTACGGGAAAAACCTGAAAACAGCAAGCTCTCTAAATCCACAGGAAGTGATCATGGTATTTCACCGGGGACTGACTTTCCTGCTCCTTTCACTCCTCCAGTCCTTCGGTCACGCTCCCTGGGATTATTTCCCAAATAAGGCAAGAGTCAAGCCCTTGTCCTAATAGTACCTTTAGAGGGAACCAAGTTATGGCAACTGTATCCCTATATTTAGTCACCAAATAGTTGTTGAGGACCTACTGTGTGTCGACTATTTGTTGAGGACCTAGCTGAGCCATCGAAGAGGAAAAAGATGTGTCGCCTTGCCCTCCAGAACTCTGTCTAGTGCATAATTAAATGTCACCTACTGAAACAAGGAACAAATTCACATCCCTAGACCATGGAAAATGATGATCAAATTATTTCAGTGTCAGTTTTAGCTGCCTTCTCAAGCTAATTGGTGTCAGCTACTTCCACTTTCTGCATGATGATACAGGATTACCTATGCAAGGTATGCAAAGTCTCAAGACCAACTCACCACCTCTGCTACTTCTTTAAAAGAGGCTGGAGAGACTAAGAGAGGTAATAGAGTATAAGAACCTTTTTTTTCTTTGCTGGTGCTTTTATGAGGACTTCTCCCATGGGGGGAAGGTTGAGAGGCAGTTTCCCTTCACTTCACACACAGGAGAGGTGGTGGTGCTCTGTCGCTAAGCCCTAAGGACGTAAGAACCTCTCATGAGATGTCCCCTGGAGCTTGAGGACAAGGCAGAATGGTGTCTGACCCTTGTCTGATTCCTGCCCAACTCACCTGTCCTGCCAACGGAGCGAAGAGATGGGTATTAGGGCCAAGAAGGCACATGGGGTTCTCAGAGCTCATGGGGGCCGATGAGACAGAGTGGTGGCTCAAAGTCCTGTCCTGAGGACCTCCAGCGGACACCAGGAGGCCTCAGCATAGAGGTGCCACCTTGTCCCTGGGACTGAGAGGTCTCTAGCCACCAGCCTGCATCAAGGAACTGCAGACAGAGATTCCTAGTAAGAGGGGATGGATGAGACGGTGGAGGGCTGTCCAAAGACCTTTCAGTCTGGACCCTGCCTACCTGTGCACCTTGCCTGACTCCCAGTCTCCTCCTCCTCCTCCTTATGAAGCTCCACCCCCCCCTTTTTTTGCTGCCCTTGGAACCGATCAAGATGGGTCAGCCTCAGGGGCCCCGTAGGTGCTCTTCCCTCTGCTTGGAAGGGACTTTCTGGCAGACGTTTGCAAGTTGGGCTCTTCATCATTACATTCCTGCCCCACTATGACCTCCTCACAGAGGCTAGCCTTTGCCAAGCGCCCTGGTTCAAGGGCTTCCCTGTCTCTGTCATCTTGTTGCCTCCCCCCCCCCCA
>LNAC01000118.1:623542-637012 GCA_002007465.1 Ailurus styani
AAGGGTAGGGGCGGGGCTTCATGTCCAGGGAGGGGCCGGCGGGGGGTAAAGGGAATGGGGGCGAGGCTGCAGAGCCGGGGAGAGGGTAGGAGGGGAGGCGCGGTGGGGGTGAGGCGGTCCTGCGGCTTAGTGGGGCAGGGGTGGAGCTGTACTGACGGAGACCGGACTGGAGCCTCACTGCCGGGGAGCTAGGCTGGGGAGAAGGCCAGGGAGGGTGGATGGAGCGGGGCTGCAGGCCGGGGCTACACTTTGGGACGGTCCGAGGGTCCGTGGCGTGGGGCTCTGGGGGCAGGGCTGCAAGGGGCTTGGGAGGTGGAGGGTGGGGCCGGTGTGGGTCTGCACAGCCTCTGAGGGCGCAGGGGCCGGGCGTGAGGAGACAGGTTACAGGGGCATCAGAGTCACAGGGGGAAGGAAGCTGGAAGAGAGGCCTTCCTCTGGGGCACCTGGACCCCAAAGAGTACAGCTACCCCGACCGCAAGAGTGAGGTGGACCTCCCCTCACCTAGAGGAAGGGCTGAGCCCTGTGCGTGTGTGTGTGCGTGTGTGTGCGTGTGTGAGAGTGTTGGGGCGGGGGTGTGCTCAGCTGGAGTGAGGCGCCGGTTCGGTCATGCAGGGTAGGATGGGGTGTGAGAATACTCGGCCTGGTGTCCTGAGCTATCTGGGGCAGGGGGTTAGGTCAAGTGTTTACAGGGGAAGGTTTGGGAGCCTCTGGGCTTCCAGAACCACTACCAGGAGCAGCAAGGTGACCCTCTGCCCTGGATCTGGAGGAGGGTCTCGGGAGCCCAGGGCTGTGCAGGGGTGGGAGGCAGGCCTCCCTCTGGGGTCAGCGTGACAGCCCTCAGCACAGCGACTGTGCCTGGAAAGTCACGGGTACAGAGACACCGTGGAGCGCCCTCCTGCAAACCGAGGATGACCCCGAGGCAGCTCTGGGCAGCTGCCTGCAGGGGGAGCGGGCAGCGAGCTCTCATCGGATTCAGCCCGGGCTCCGGGCTCCGGCAGCCCACGGGCCTCCCGGGGAAAGCCTGCTGGGCTGGGAAGGTCATTTTGCAGCGGAAGCAGGAAGAGAAGCAAATTCAGAACTTGTCAGGAGTCCTCTACTCCTGTCTTTAAGCCATTTTCCCTAACTGTCTCCAGTGGGTCTTGGGGTTCGGGGTGCAGGGGCATCGTTATCCCAAGGGCGCTCAGCCTGCAGCGACGTGAGGCGCAGGGAGGGCATAGGTGAGCCAAGCACCTGGGAGGAAGGAGCTCTTTCCCTCATGATGCGTGAGGTGACCCCACAGAACGCATCCTTCCTTTCCTTTCCTTTTTTTTTTTTTAAGATTTTGTTTATTTATTTGACAGAGAGAGAGATCACAAGTAGCCAGAGAGGCAGGTAGAGAGAGAGGAGGAAGCGGACTCCCTGCTGAGCAGAGAGCCTGATGCGGGCCTCGATCCCAGGACCCTGAGATCATGACCTGAGCCGAAGACAGAGGCTTAACCCACTGAGCCACCCAGGTGCCCGCATCCTTCTTTTCCTTCTCTCCCCCCACTCACAAGCCCTGGAGCCCAGATGAATCCCCACTCAGATCGGGTCAGCACACAGGGGAGGACTGGCCACCCGTGAAATGCAAGAGAAAGTCAGGGAGCTTAGCCTGACAAACACAAGCAGAGCTTTCTAGCTGGAACAGTTGTTACAGGTTGAATTGTGTGCCCCGAGAATTCTCACGTGCGAGTCCTCATCCCAAGCACCTCAGAACGTGACCTTATGAGGAGACAAGGTCTTTTTGGAGGTAATCCAACTACAACGAGGTCCTGGGGGGCCTCATTCAGTATGACTGGTGCCCGTCGAAAAGGGGAAATCTGGACTCAGAGACAGATGCCCGTAGATTGAAGATGGTGGGGAACAGGGAGAAGATGGCCTCCCACAAGCCAAGGAGAGAGGCTGGGAACAGCTTCTCCCCTCACGGCCCTCAGGAGGGACAAACCCTGGCGACACCTGGATCTCAGACTTCCGGCCATCAGAGCCGTGAGACAACATTTCTCTTGTTTAAACCCCCAGTCTGGGGGCTTTGTTTTAGCAGCCCGAGCAAGCTAACACATAACCCTTGGCCAGGACCATCTCGTATCTGTGAGCACCTCTCTGTTGGGCTTTGAGCAATATGGAAGGACGGAAGGACAGAGGGAGGAAGGGGACATCCGCCACACCCTCTCTTTGCAGCCCCGGTTGCTGTGTTTCTAAACGCGAATATCCGGGGATTCACACTGGGGAGATTTAGAGCCATGGTCCCCAACCTCAGGGCCACGATGGACCTCATATTTTTTCCTCCCCCGAGCACTATGTTTTGAAAGAACTTTTATCTGTAAATAATTCCATTGATTAAATGAATTTTTCAATTTAAGCATGCAAAACCTGTATCCCTGCCAATGCATGATTCATGAAGAGCATTTCCGCACAGCATGAGAGAACCAGCCAAAAGGCCAGGAATCTCGATGTTTAAAGTTGGTCCATGCTGTTTTATTGAGAGAACATAAATTTTGTCTGGCTTCCTGACAAAATGAAAAAAAAATTCACAAATACATCATTTTATGTGTACCTTTGAGGAGTCCTGTTAAGTACCGCTTTGAGACTATCAAGAAATAAGATAAAAGACTAAAACAGATGGGGGTCAAGATACATATTTGTCAGAGCTAAAAGCCAGGTTGCAGGTCACTGCTAAGGACTCTGGGTAAAAACTGTTTGCAGACACTGAAGCTCTGACTCAGGTAGATTTACCGACCTGGCCACTGCAGCTGTGGGTCCCAGAAGAAGCAGAGCCAAACCCCCAGCCCCTGGGGGCCAGGTCCTGCCAACAGGAAAAGAGCAGAGTTGGACATGGCAGGTCTAGCTTATTCTTCCTAAATTCACTGACCTGATACGTGGCTCTCCCTTTCTCGGGCCAAGACGCAGAGAGATGGCCAAGATGTGAGGTGCCCATGCTTCTGTACTTGGAAGGAAATCAGGAGCAGGCAAGAGGTATGCCCCTATAACTCAGGGGTTCACATACAAAGGCCCTTGGGCCAAATCTGGCCCACCGCCTGTTTTAATAAAGTTTTATTACAACACGGTCCCATGGTCATCATTTAGGATTATCTGTGGCTACCACCAGAGTCGAGTAGTTGCCACAGGAAACCATGTGACCTGAAAGCCTAAAACGGTGACTGTCTCTTTACACAAAACGTTTGCCAACCTCTGCTCTGATACGTTACTGTTCCTGGAAGACAGGAATGGACCTTAAAATGAATGAATGCAAAGCAGACTTTATGAAAAAACAATTTGGAACAGTTTTGATAACTGGAGTCACAGGCAGATTCAAATCCTGAAGTCTTTAGTGTCACACAGAAGAAAAGGATATAGTAGAAATATTAACACCTAAATAAAAGAACCTTAAAAACAGCAAGAAAAACAAAAGGCATTTCAGAATATCTTTGCAGAAAAACCACCGATGGTAATAACGTGTTCCTGGAGATTATGTGAACTAGTGTCTAATCGGCTGGGGGGCCGCAGATTCTCTACCATGAGATCGTTTGGACTGAAAAGGATGAACTTTGTGTCACAAATTTGCTGGAGGACTCAGCTGCCCCTCGTGAACTGTAAGCCCAGGCCGTACTCAAAGTTGAGAAGAATCGTGGCAGAATTAGCTCTTAAGTCAATTACTGTGGGACACACTTAGTGATCAGTTAGTAGCACAGGCTAAGGAATCTTCGGCAAAAAACAAAAAAACTGGCTCCCTGTTACCAGCTGGGCAGACTGCCCAAGTCACAAGCCTCTGTGTCACTTTGCCCACCTGTGAATGGGCAGTACTCATTCATAGAACTAGCTTCATGGGAGCGATTATGAGAGTTAATTTAATTCACGGGTGTGAAGTGGCACACGGTAATAAGCCCCAGGTAAGTAGGGCTATGATATTACTATTTGCTTTCGTTAGTGATCATTCGAGTTTCCTTCCACTCTAGGTTAGTTTCCATCCTGTGTCTTAGATCCCTCACCCTTGTTTGCTGTCAGAAATTTACAGGTGAGGCAGGTAATGTGAGTGTCATTCCGGGGGCTTCTAATCTAAGGGGTCTCCTCTGGGAGAGCCCAAAGTTGAGGCTCTCGATGCAGCAGCACACTTATTTAAAGCCCCAGGAAAGCCTAGGGTCCTGAGACAACTTTGTCATCTAAAGCTGCCGCTACAATGGGATCAATTCCCACACTGTCCTCTAGGGGGCTGTAGCGGCGTGGGCTTTTCCTATAAAACACTGTTGCGGGGGCAGCAAGGCAGATTCAGCTCAATGATGTTTTCAAATTACTTTTTTCCTCCTTCTGCCTTGTGCAACATTTCTGCCACTGAAATGGAAAAGCTAAGTCAAAGGACAATGCCCTTTTATGAAGGATTTTATTAAATTTCTCCAAGTCTAAGAGCTACGTTAAAAAAAATCTTAGGTGGTTTTAGAATGTGCTTTCCCTCCTGGTAAGCAGGGCTGTGGAGAGCTCTGTCTCCAGTGAAGCGTGGCTCAGAAAGCCTCACCCTAGCTTGAGTGAGATTAGCCCACTTTTCTTCTGGGTGCGTGGTGGAGGCAGGGAGGCCAGGGGGCTCTTTCTTGGCTCTCCTGATCAGGGCATTGCCCTTCACTGAACACAGCCAGGCACTTTGTAGATAAGATGATGCATGGTGGCTGTCCAGAAATGCAAAGGGGAATCTCGGGCGGGCCTGTGCCCGCGTCCAGTGTATAGGAGGTGCTCAGTACGAGCCCCCAACCCCAGACCCCCTAGATGGAGCCTTTCCCTTTCAGGCACGGAGCAAATCTGCTATGCACACTCAGCCACTCCTGAGGGCTCTAGGTGTGGGGGGCAAGCTCCAGTTCCAGTGCCCCTTTACTTCTTAGAATCTAGGCAGACCCTTGCACCCACGTGCCTTGAAATAAAAATGAGTTCCAGCTGGGACGCCTGGATGGCTCAGTTCATGATCCCAGGGTCTTAGGATCGAGCCCCACATCCGGCTCCCAGCTCAGCTCATAGCCTGTTTCTCCTTCTGCTCCTCCCCCTGGCTCTTGCTCTCTGTCATAAATAAATAAAATCTTTAAAAAAAAATGAATTCCACGTGACTGAAATCATCCCCCCCCCCCCGACAATTCCTTACCCGCTCCCTGCCCTTTTTTCCTCGGTGCACATTTTAGTATCAACCGAATGAATGTTTTACTTTGTTACCTTGCTGCTTGTTTCTCCCACTGAAGTCTGAGCTCCTGAAGACAGGGATTATTATCATCACCACTGCTCTGTCGGGAGCACTTCATACATACTGGCTGCAGGGAATGAAGGAGGCGTGCAGACATGGGATGCAAAGTTTATTTAAACCAGGATAAGTCACGGATTTACAAGATTAGCCTCTTAGGTTAAATAGAGGTTCCTTTTGGCATTATCTGTGGCCTGGGTTTTCCTTGACCTTGCTCTGCTTCTCAGGGATTAACATGGAGTGGACAGGGTTGCTTCTCCTAAGGCGGCTAGCTGCATCTTCCCTGTCCGGTGACCTGCCCCTGGAAAACTGGGGGTCTGTGGGGGCGGGGGGGGGCCTGAATGTCTTCCTCCAGGGCGGGTAGAGCTCCACAAGGGGCAGGCATGCTGAGGGAGGGAGGCGGGGAGAGGCTGTGTGGGCGTCCTTCTAGCTCAAGTCCTCCCTATAGACCGAAACAGCTGGAGTGGTGGGTGGTCCACCGAGTGCAGATGAACGCGGTCGTATGTGTCTGACTTAGTTCGCAAGAACACGTTCACACGCACATCACACAGCCGCGTGTGTGTGTTTGCAGCTTGCTTTTTCATGTAACACTGTATCTTAGACGTTTTTTCAAATTCATCCCCTTGGGAGGGGCACAGTGACACAGGAAAAGGAGCAGCGTTATCCCCCATGTATTTGGCTGAGTTTCAGCACCCGTGGCTCACCCTTTCTTCTGTGAGGTGACTAGCTGGGGGTGGGGGGCGTGTGGGGGAGCTGGCATCTGTGGAAGTGGGAACAAGTGCTCTGAGCCTCCTCTTGGCGACAAGGTGTGCAGAGCCCTAGCTCAGAGACACCTCCAGTAGGAAACACACGGGATCAAAGGCGGTGTTTGTTCCCTCTGACTCAGGGGTACAGGCGGCGGGTTCCAGGGCTCTGGATTTCGGCAGCACTGCCAGCAAGAGATGCCCTGAAAGTAGTGAAGAAAACGCCTCAACAAGGCTGCTGATAGGATAGGATAGGATTCTTATTAAACTGATAAAATTTTCGGGTTATTGGAAAAGTTACAACCATTTCCAAAACTTGGAATCTTAATGCACCAGGAGAGAAAACAGAATCTTTACCACAGAGGAGCCGAAGGGAAGAGCTGAGTATTGTCCTTTTAAGAGCTGACATTATGTCCTTGACAAGCTCCAGTCCTTCTGAGAATGGAATTTTGAATGACATTGAAATTAATGAAGATGTCCTCGTTAAGCTTCACATACCGCTGGACCCTCCTGGGGAGAAGCAGCAGACTTATCAGAAGTAAAAATGAGGCCCCTATGAATCAAAGCAAACCCTTTTGGATCACCTTGAGAATTTTCATTTTAAAAATCGGTCACACACGGCATCTGAAAGCCTGCGAGCGTCCACGAAGAGAGGAAATGAAAGCAGCCCGATCAGAGCTTGATGACTGTTTCAGTCCAGCTGGGCTGGGATGTGCTCTGGAAATCAACAGACCCTGAACCCTGAGAGTCCTAACCAGTGGTGTGTCAGAGCCTGCTCATACACTATAGCATTTCACCTGAGCTCCGCATTCAGTTGGAGGCCTGAAATCAGGCACAGTGAGACTATGTCTATTGCAGAAATTAGCAAATGCTACAGATCCGGTCTTTTTCCGCTGGAGAGCAGCTTGTTAACATAAGCACAGGGCTGGCCTCCTGCAATACAAACCTAACATAATGGAAGCCTGTTTGTTTCTTCATGTCGGTTTCACCTGCCCGGCTTTCTTAAGGCAGTAACTTGGGAAACCAGGCCTCTCCTTTTTAGTGGTTCCAGATGTGCGGATCTTTGGGCCCTCGAAGTCCTCTTTTGGGTCCTCTGAACTTGCTGAAGAGGAGGGGAAAAAAGAGCAAGGGAAGAACACGGGGGACACATGAGAGCTCTTAAGGACCATGACCTAGAAGGCGATGCCCGCTGGCTTCCCCCGCAGTTCCTGGCCACAGCTCGTCAGGTGGCCCCCACCTAATGGTGATGGCACCTGGTGACTGCAGTCTTCTGTTTATTCCAGAAGAGCAAGTGTGTTCGGTGAGCACCTAACACTAACCCTGCCCCAGTACCACGGGAAAAAGGTATTCATTTCCTTTTTCTTATCATCTCATTTGAACGGACAATGGACAGCGCCTTTGTATTTATTTATTTATTTGTTTGTTTGTTTATTTATTTATTATTTTAATTTTATTTTTATTCTTTGCCCAAGGGGTACAGGTCTGTGAATCATCAGGCTTACATCTTTCACAGCACTCACCACAGCACAAACCCTCCCCAATGTCCATAACCATCCACCGTATCCCTACCCTCCCACCCCCCAGTAACCCTCAGTTTGTTTTGTGAGATCAGGAGTCTCTTACGTTTGTCTCCTTCCCCAGCGCCTTTGTATTTAAACGATGTGAAAGAGAGGCGAAAAGGATGGACTCGGGTCCTGGTTTGCTTGTCTGGGTTCAAGGGTCTACTGACTCAGTCTGCCTGGAGCGAGTGTGTTAGCTCCATTCTTTTTTTCCGTTGTTCAAAAGATGCTACTGCTCGCTGCCAAGTGTGCGCGTTAGAGCTGCCGTAACAAAGTACCGCACACCGGGGCTTAACCAACAGGAATGGTGTCCTCGTGCTGGCGGCCATGTCAGGCTGTTGGCAGGGTTGGCTCCTTGGGAAGTCCTGAGGGAGAGTCTGCTCCAGCCGGCTCCCCTTCGGCCGTGGCTGGCCCTCTGCTCTCTGTGTCTCTGAACTTTTTCAGTAAGGACACCGGTGCTCGTGGATGAGGGGCTCACCCTGCCCCGGTAGGACCTCACCTTAGCTCATTACATCCCCAGCGTCCAGGTGACTGATTTCCAAATCACCTTCTGAGGACCTGGGGGTTAGGACTTCAACGGATGAATTATTTTGGAGGATGCAATTCAACACGTAACATCAGGGAGGGGACATCACTGGGGCTTCGGCCACATGGGTGCGGGGGCCCTAACACCCACCCCTCCCCGCCACGGACCGCGGCCACACGGGCTTCCTGCCCAAGCCCAGCAGAGGCCGATTCTTCCTCCCTGGTGCCACCGTACTGTGTGCATACCTCCGTTGCTCCATGGGTATTACCCTAAATTGTTTAATTAATGACTTTATTTCCATCCTCCGCCTGGGTCCCCTATTTTTGTCCCTATTCCTGCCCTAGCTGGGTGCCTTGTCCGATGGTTAGAGCAATGTGCTTTGGAGGTTTAAAAGGGAAGGTCTCCACTCGGCTCAGGGCGTGGGCCCAAGGCTGTGGAGGGGTTACTGTGCAATGTTAGGAGGAAGGGTCACGGTGGGGGAACTGAAGACACGTGATCAGACACCACGCCCAGAGCGAGACCATGCTGCATTTTAACAATACTCAGAATGCAAAGGGACAAAGGGAGATCACCGGAGAGAAAATAAATGGGCTCATTTTGCTTTGTTTTTCAAAAGAAATGTGTACGTGTGAGAGAGGAAATCTCTTGAGAGATTTTAATAGCAAAACACTAGTAAACCCAGAAGCTCTGTTTTGTGATAACATCTAAATCCAGACTGGTTTTCACTGATGCGATTTTGCTTCAAACCGTGAAGGAATGAAAGACAAAAAGAAAGAAGAAAGATTAATAATTAACATGCAGGAGAAGACAGATTTTCCGTCTGATGAGCTGTTGGAAAAGGCAGTCACATTGCTAAGTGAGGCTGCCTGCCTGATGAGGGATCCCCTCCCCTTATTTTTCAGTGACAGAAAAATCCATTTTTACTCTGGAAAGTGGTAAATATGCAAACCCCTGCACAGTGGAGAGACTCTGCTCACACCCCGTAGGTGCAGTGAGGCCCTCATGAAGATTGCTCTAGCTTACGGCAAGATAGGTGGGCTTTCCAGGAGCCCGATGTGAGGCTGGAACCCTCGCCCTGAGCTCGTGACCTGAACCAAAATCAAGAGTCAGCCGCTTAACTGGATGAGTCCCCCAGGCGCCCCATAGTGCTGCTTCTAAGGAGTCTTTTAGGAGACCTCATGAGAATGAGAAGGGCAGTCTTCTGTGAACAGCACAGCGGGCTTCTCCCGCGGAGGGAGGAAGTGCAGGAACCTTACCTCCCTCGTTCAGATCACCGTGATTGGTTTCTCATTCTGTTCCGGAGTCTGTCTCCAGGACGAGTTCCGGAACCCCCAGGGTCGGGGCTGACCCGGTTCAGGAGGGTCCGGCTGGAATGGGAACACCTGTGCAGGAGCACAGCACAAGGGAGCAGCTCCCCGTGCCGCCGGCCCCCTCCCTCCCTGCTCCCCTCCCCGCCATTTCCCTGCAGGGTTGTCCATCAGACCCCTGCACGGCCGCCGGTCATCCCCACGGAGCCCTGCCGGAACCGAGGCTCACCGCAGGTCCCCTCTTCTGTGGCCCAGCGTTCTCAGGGGGCAGCTGCCCCCCAGGGGCTCCGTCTTGGGGAGCAGGCCGTTCTGTTGCAGACTGCAGCTGCGCTCCCTGGAACACACCCACTTCACAGCGGCAGCCAGGCCAGCAGGGATTCTGGCGAGGATGGGACATCTAGATTATGACCACAAGCCCAGCTCACATTCCTGTGCATAAAGGGATGGTGTGGGGGCGATGGGCTATTTAGTGGCTGCCCAGGTCCGCCTGCTGGGCTAAGCCGGCCGGCCAGTAGCTCTGCTCCAGAGATGGTGGTGCCTCGCCTCGCAGAGGCTGGCATTCCCTCCTGTGGGGCACTAATGTCCCACCATCCGGGAAGAGTGGGGGGCGTACTCGGGCCTCTCTTGTGTCACTGCAGGGCCCTCTGGGCTGGTGGCTTCCCAAAAAGGGGTGCCTGCAAGGTGTGCTGAACCTCTCCAGGCTAGACGCAAGCACCCAGCCAATGTCCCAGCTTCTGCGGACACCCGACAATCCCACACACTGTATGTTCAAGACGCTGAGATTTCTCCATCCTTCCTACAGGTTTTTTTTTTTTAAAGTCCTAACTGTATTTGATTATCAAATGCCTGATTTTTATATAACCAAAGTGATTGATATTTTCTTTGTGACATTTTCTCCAGTGCTTTTATGCGTAGGAGGTCCCTTATGGATTTTCTTTTCACTTGTTTTTCTAATCCATCCAGAATTGACTTTTGATGATAATGGGCCGTGAAGACCCAAGTTTATTGTTTTTCACAAATAGCTAGCTGATTTTTACAATACCCAAAGAGGAATAAGGTATCACTACCCCCACTGATTTAGGCTTTTTGTTTTTTCACCCCGGGAGTATGAGCTACACTATAGCTGTCCTTCAGGACAAGGAAGACCAGGGCTAGCCAGCCCAGTGCATGAACAGACCCAGGAGCCCAGTAGGTGACAGAGGACAGTGCCAACCAAAAGCTCCTGCGAAGTGACCTCATTAAATGGCCACCGGGGTGATGGCTCCTGCCTCTCTAAGTCACTTAGGAGTGACGCTGAACTTAGGCAAAACAGGTGAATCAGTGCCACAGGTGTGTTGCCGTTGGAATTCTCAGGAACCTAAGATAATCCTCAAAGCACGCCTTGTTTTCCTTGCTAGATGGTTAATTGCACCAGGACGGTGGCCATGGGTCTGAGCTATCGTCACGACTTCCCCGGCAGGAGCGGCATGTCTGGCCCAGGACAGATGGCATGTGAGGGATTTGTCAAGGTGGGGTTGAAGCCACATCCCATTCTGGTGTTTCCATTGCTACCAGCCCCGCAGAGCCCGACAGTCGGCGAGAATAGATGGTCCACCTTTTCCAGCAGACCAAGGCCTCGCCATGCGTCCTGTTCACTGTTCACCTTCTACCTCCTTGTTCTGCAGTTGGAGGGAATCGTTCAAGCCTTACTACAAGGGAAAACAAGCAGACGAGCAAGCACAGGCTAGATACCCTGTGTCCCCAAATGCCCGTGAGACGGCGTGTCTGGGTTTGCTGCTGGAGGCTTCAGGGCCGCTGGCCCTTGGCTGGAGGAACTTAAAGGATGGGCCTGACTTACACATGAAAATTAAAGGAGAGCTAACACATGGATTTCTTTTCCTTTTATTAGGTACCAGATAAGGCAGATGAGTTTTTGTGTCAAGAGAAATTTGGAATGAAAAAAATGGAGATATTTCAGATGAAAGCTGTTAATGGGATAATTTTCTAATACATCAAAGCTTTGTGTGTGCACGTATTTTTATATCTGTCTGATGTATGTGCGTATATTATAAATGCATATATATTATATATATCCATGCATTATGAATGACATTTGTTCGAGCTACCACATCTGATTAAAGGAAATATTTCTGCAGAGAGGGGTTTGTACTAGGTGCCCACCTGTTGGGTAGCAAGTTACAGATACTTCCGTTTGGTTATATTGTCCCAGTGTTCAGTTATGGTTAATTTCTTTTTTTTATAAAGATTTTATTTATTTATTTGACAGAGAAACAGAGAGAGAGCACAAGTAGGCAGAGCAGCAGGCAGAGGCAGAGGGAGAAGCAGGCTTCTTGCTGAGCAGGGAGCCTGATGTGGGACTCGATCCCAGGACCCTGGAATCATGACCTGACCCAAAGGCAGCCGCTCAACCGACTGAGCCACCCAGGCGCCCCAGTTACGGTTAATGTTGTAAAGCAGTATAAGCTTATTGCATAAAATTTGAGAAATATGAGGAAGGTGGAAATGAAGGAGGAAAACACATAGATTAAGTGGGTTACTGTTAATTTAAGGTTGTGCACTAGTGGTAGAGTCAGAGAGCGGGAGGGTCAAGTGCCTTGGTCAAGGGTGGATCTGTAGGAGGTGCAGGAGAAGAGCCGTGGAGCTGTCCCCGCCTCGCTGGGCCTCTCGGGGTCCCGCTCTGGTCATGAAGGGTCCGCTCTGGGGTGAGCTTCCTGAGCACACACTCAGTGTAGACGGGAACCTGCACATCTGCACTGTCCATCGGGGAGAAGCCTGGCTTCCAAGCTCCACGCGGACTTCCGTGGCCCCGCCGTCCGGTGACCCCACGCCTGTCTCTCTGTTTTTCTTCCCAGACAGGCCTCATCTCCCTGTATGACTGTGTCTTCAACAAGAGCCCAGGCTACAATCAGAAATTGCACCGAGATGACAGAGAACATGCAAAAAGCCTGGGACTTCATGTGAACGAGGAGGTAACGTGAAGACAGGTGCTCAACAAAGTGTGGACAGATTAGCTGTGTGTGAGCATCTCTGTCTAACAGTGTGCGGCTCTGACTCCCGCGGGCGGCCCCCTCTCCCTTGCCACCCCTGGGGCTCCCGGCGCCCCCTCTTCTGTTTCTGTGTATTTGTTTTTAGGACTCTGTTGTTTAGTTTAGTTAACAACGTAATGAAGGCAAAACTAAGAAGTTCTTTTCAACAGATGAAGCAGGTTTTCGCTTAACTTCTGAGTCCTGTCGCCGCCGCTCTCCCACGGACCCCGGGAGAGTAGCAGGAACAACCTCCCTAGTTTAGGCTCCAGCCTCCAACCTCCACGTGCAGGGCAGCTTCTCCTTTAGGTTTGTACGATTTTCTGCAAAGGAGGGCTCAGCCTGAGGTCGGCTGCACAGGTGTGCGAGCAGCAGTAGGAGCAAAACTCCCAGTTCCCAGGGAGCGGTGGTCGGCATCACAGCAGGTGCCGGGTGCAGGGGGCTGTGCGTGTCCTTAGCGGCGAGACCCTCCTAGTACATTTCTGCACTGGGGACACTGTATCCACAGAGTCTGAGCTGAGGACGGCCTGTTTATTAAGAGCCAGGTGCTGAGTAAATATCATCATCTTTTCTACAATGCACAGGATTTGGAACGTAAGAGCTTCTGCTGGGATTTCTTTCTCGGTCCGCGGATTTTTGCCCTTGGCTGCTCTTGTTAAGAATGCTGCCAGGTCACTTCCAGGGGACCCTTATCTCGATGGGAAATTAAGTGGCGAACCATGAGGTGTTACTACTTAAGTCACAGAGATTGTTTTCCTATTGTTTTTGTTGATGGGAATTCATTCCAAGTTGGCAGTGACTTGGCTAATGCTCTCCCGTCATGAGAACACCTGTATGGAGCCCCAGGTTCTGAGTGCCTCCCATGTGCACTGAGCATAGAGGGGGTGACAAAAAAACCCGTCCTCTTAGAGCTGATGTTCCTATGGGGAAATGGAAAGGTAATTGTCATATACATAGGGGACTGAATTCCAGGTCGTGGTAAACATTATGCCGAGAAATAAAGCCTTTTAAGGGGACAGGGAAGGTGAAAGGAGACTGGGGAGCTGTGGAGGGAAGGGGGTCGGGAGGTGAGGGGCTTGGGA
>LNAC01000118.1:637393-673919 GCA_002007465.1 Ailurus styani
GGGGGGTTTGGGGGCCGAGGGGGGCTGGGAGGGTGGGGGACACAGGGAAGGTCATGAGAGCAGGGAGGCGCGCTGACCCCGTGTTCTGGTGACCCCGGACAGGAGCGCCAGCGGCCCGTGGGAGTGCTGATGTCCTCGGTCTATGGGAGGCGCTTACACCAGCCCGTGGAGCCCCTGAACCGGGACCACGGCCGTGCCAACCACGTAAAGACTGACTTCTACAGGAAGAACGACATCCCCAGCATCAAGGCGCCTGGCTTTGGGCACATTTCTCCCGCCTGACATCCCCGCTGTGGCCTGGACTGGGGGGTGGCACAGTCAGGCATCGGAGGGGCCTTAGGTGCCCCCGACCTTCACGGGGGTCAGGGAGCTGGCCTGAGGCTGCCTGTGTTTGGGCGATGGCAGGGCGGGCCAAGGAGCCCCTTTTCGTGTGGCCTTGGTGAAGACCTTGGCCAAAGGTCCCTGACGCGGTGACCATCCCGTGGGACCACGTCCGTGGAAATGATCCACTGTGAGCCCCCGAATAAAAGGGAAGTGTTTCCACTTGACAGTGGGCTGGTGACTGCGTTCACTGTTTCTCGGGCTCCTCAGACCCCGGGGGGCGCCCCTGGGAGGGGAGAGCACACCCTTTCTCACCGGCTGCGGAAGCCACGGCTGCCTGAGTTTTCCTTCCTCCAGGACAAGATACCATATCTCCTCGAGGAACAGCTGAGCTGTCCACACTACAACATGCCTGCCCCAGAGGACTGAGCTGTCCATAACACAGGTCCGAGCAGGTGAGGACAAAACCCCAGTAGGGCTGGGTGGCCTCTGTGGCCAGCAGCGCCGCTGCCTCCCCGACACAGGCCACGGAAGAGATTGGGCTTTGGTGTTTGACAGACGTCGGGAAACTCCTGGCTCCTGCCTCTCCTAGCAGCTGGGGTATCATCATCTCACCATCAACTCACCAGCTGGAGCCCACCCTTTGTCCTCGTCCAAGTGGGAATTCCAAACCGTGGGGAGGGTGTGTGGGAATCAGTGGTTCCAACACAGGCACACGGGAGGCCAGGACTGTTCGTGTGAATAGTTTTCATTTTGGAAACACCTGCTTCTAACCCAAGTTGGAAATGTTTATTTTGGAGATAATTTGAAACTTATTTAAGTATTAGGGTATTGGCTATATTTTTGAAAGAAATCATCCCTCACCTATCGTAGTTTCATTTCCCACAGCTTAGTGGTTAATGAGCAGGTGATCTAATTAATTTTACTACTGATTCCTCCATGGCTGGTTTTATCATTTTGATTCTCTAAGGACATATAACACTGAATTGTTGACAATTTCAAGGCCAAGCAACCCCTATGCATTTCTTTATTCTTTTGAAAACGTTTTGTTTTTTCACTTGTAGGTACCTTTTATTATTTTTCCTCCCAGATACATAGCAGTAGTTTATTTGGGATGCCTTTGGGTAACTTAAGCTCTATTTATAAGAATATAGTAGAGAATATATGAAGTTTGGGTTTGGAAAAAAAATTGGAAATTTTTATAAATTACTCTTTCTTCAGTTTTGACTACCTACCAAGAAAGACAAGGCATCGCTAAGAAATGCCTTCATCTGAAAGTGACTACAATAAATCTCTGTCAAACTAAATTATTTTCAGTTATTTCAAGTCAGACAGATCCTACTCCCTTAGCCTTCTACTTTTTAAAAAGCAGGGCCTGAGTTGGACAAGGTTTCAAAAGGTCTCCTGTTTGTTAGGCATCAGGGAGAAATTAAATGTATTTCTGTTGGCATCTCAGCTTCTACAACTTAAAGCCAATGAGTGCCCAGTCACCTTATAAAAGAGAAACATAGTAAAAGAATTTGTTTCGATGTATCCGATCTCCACGGTGAGTCGACCTTGGAAGGCAGAGTGGCTGCTGTCCTTAGGAAAGCATCTCGAACTGGAGACAAGGAGCAACGTGAAGGATTCACGACAACGCAGACTTTTCTACACAGATGCAGGGAACACTGCAGGTGTAATGGGACTACACGCAAGGCATCTTCCTGAGCGAGGGCTCTGTGTAAGACTTGAAAGATAAGGAGAGCGCTGAGGAGAGACGCTTGCTTGTACCAAGGTCGCATGGTTTGCTCACAGGAATGTCTGTAGCGTCAGAGCTTATGAGGAAGCCTTGACCGGGAGGCACGCTTTCAGATTTAGGGGAGCAGGCTGATTTGCGACCTAGGCTTGTCTTGGTCACTGATCGTGGGAAGTCCGAACAAGTCCCTGGACCTCTCTGCACCCGTTTTCTCATATGGAAAGCACAGGGGGCTCAGACTGGGGTCAGAGTCCCTGGAGAACATGTTATGTAAACACAGTGCGCGCGCTGGGCCCCACGGCCGGGACTTCTGACTTGGCGGGTCTGGCTTGGGGCCCGGAGATGTGCAGATCCCCAGGGGCCTCCGCTGCCACCAGGTGGGCGTCATCCTTTGAGTGATCCGTGTGTGCACAGACCTTGGCAAGGTGGACTCCCATAAAGACTTCGATTGCTTCAGAAAGTGTGTTGTTTGGTAAGCTTGGCAATACAGTTTGGAAAAAAACAAGTCTCCTTTTGAGATCTTTTCCTCAAATCTGGTACATCCTCGGTGGGGGGCAGAGAGCCTGTTTAAGTGGGCTGGGCCAATCACTCAACAGTGGGTGTCGCTCGGGGGCAGTGTCACGAAGCAGCCCAGGGTGGGTGCTGAGGACGCTAAGGGAGGGAGGCCCCGTGGGGTATGGCTGCCGACCACGGTTACGAGTCATACAGAAGGCCAGTCTCCAGTCACTGAAACCCTGGGGCTCCCGAGTCCGCATCTCTGTTGGAGCGAAGACAGAGTCCCTTCCACTAGCTTTCTTCTTTCCGTCGCCTTTTTTAGAATTTGGTATATCATGGTCAAGGCTGAGATGCCATCATAAGGTCAAAGAATTCCTGACCGAGGCAGGCAATGGACCAAGTCAGGCTGTCTTCCCACTTGGGTGATGGAGGCCAGTGACCAGTTTCGAGAAGTGCTTTTACCTGCGTCTGAGTCAAAATCCTGGCATGGTGGCTGTGGTAGGTGCCAGGCTCTCGCATTAGCTCTCATTAGCTCTTTCCCTCAGACCCGATCGCATAAGCTACCAAAGAGGAAATACCCCTAAGAGAAAATGAGAGCTACCTTCCAAGTCACACAGCCAATAAGTGGCTAGTCAGGGATCAAACGAGGGCTCGTGCTCCGGCTCTGAGCCCCCAGAACAAGCTGTTCCTGGCAGATCGGGGCGGTCCGCGTCTCACGGATGCCTGCCCTGAGCTGGCAGGAGAAGCCAGGCAGGCACATTGGGGCCAGCACCTGCAGCTTTGCTTCTAAACATCACCTTACGCGTGCTTTCTCTCTCTGTCACCCTTTGGCAAAGTGCGGTTTCTTTATGTGAGGGAAAAGCCCTGAAACTCTAGAGTTGGATTTATATGAACAAATTTCCCAAGTCTTCTTTCTTCAAAGATGTGTAACATTGGCTCTGTGGCCTCTTGAGCCTCCTCAGACAGAACAGGCATCTGCTGGGGCCTGGCAGCTTCTCCCAGGGAGTTCAAACTACGGTGTTGGGCGGCTGATGTATGCAGTCGATGCCAAATGATTGCCCCGCAGCCCGCGGCTCATGGCTCTACCCAAGCACGAAGGCAGACCAGACACGTGGCCAGAGAGAGAGGGTGCTGCTGGTCGACAATCCTTCCACCATTAAGATCATTTCCCAGATGTTCTCTAGAGATGCCAAGTGAAAACCTGACTGCGTGACCCTCTGAGCATCTCCAGGGAGCGGCAAAACCAAGTATCTGCCTCACAGACTGGGTCCTGATCTGAATGATGCAAGGATATGTATGTCAACCTTTGCTTCCAGGGAGCTCCTTCCGCAACAACCGTCAAACAGGAGTGGGGAAAACAAATCCTGATTCTGGAGTGAACCCGCAGGAGAGGGAAGAACGGGGTGGGGAAGGATACAGACTCTAAACCAAAGTACATAAAACTTTTAATGAATCAACCTTACAAAAGACAATGGCATCAAAACATCAGACGCGTTGGGTACAAAACCGGTTCTAGGTTGTGAGAACTAATCCGGGGGACGGATGGCACGAGACACGACAGAGCGAGGCGACAGGACCACGGATCCCGCGGGCCCGTGGACAGCCACTGGGGATGAGACACGTGGGTGAACACAGTCAAATCCCAGGTGGGGTGACAGAAATCAACTTATTCACAAACGCGGTGTGTTTTAGTATCAGACTAGCAGATGCGGTTGGCGAGCTACCATATTTTCCAGAAAAGAACATGCACCGGAAGATAATATACACCCCCTAGTTTTATTGCCTTAAGAATTTTTGTTTATTTCACGTCAGTCGTCGCTGTGAGTTCCTCGAACGCATTTCTCCTATAACACACACTCCTTTTCCTTCTGCTTCGGAGTAAGCACAGTGCAAGTGGCAGAGCGATCTTGGCACACGTCAGACACCAAACGGTATGCCACCAGGGTCATAGGAACGAGTCTGAAAAGGCTCCATAGGACAGAACAGAGCACGCACATCAAAAACAAGGGACAAAAGTTGCAGTCAGAAAGTGCGTTGTACCTTCCCGAAAATACAGTCCTCTTGCCCAAATGAAGGCAACTCTTCAGGATGCCAGGTTGCTCTGGGAGAGGGACCTTGACATTTCTGTGTTTACAAAGTACGTCTTCAGCTCCCCCTTGCCTTTCACGTTGATTATTCCTCGGCAGGTGCACGTGTACCCCAGGGTCTGGAGGATGAGGCTTGTCTCCTCAGTGACCTAGAAGCACACAGACAGAGGAAGAACTGGTCAGTGTCTCCGCCACATGGCTTCGGGGAAGTCACTTGACCACAGAGAGCAAGAGCCCAAAGGCACTCATGTTCTTTGACCCATTCATTCCACTCCTGAGAAATTAGGAGGAGACAGAATAATGCAGAGGAAGGAGAGCTTTTTTTAAGCACAATGTGTAGTTTCCTGCTGTGACAGTGGCAGACTATAATCCACCTAAAAGTCAAGGGATCTCCAGCGGGAAGCCAACGATGAGGCTGTCATGATCCTTACGGCAGATGAGACCATGAAATAAGCAGGTTTGTTTCACCCTGAAGGAAGCATGAAGGCTGGACTCACGCTGTGATTTCTCCTATGTGAACTTTACACATTCACATAGAAGAGACCTGGGAAAAAGACAGTAAATCAGGGTATTTTGGAATGGTGGGATTCTGGATGATCTTTACAAATGGTCGTGAATGTCATCTCACGGAATCATAAATATCAACAATAGATTTTAATACAGAGGGGAGAAGACATCCTGAGAAGTCTGTGGGTTCCTGCCAAGGGCCCCAGGCTTCAGGATGAATTCTCAAGAATAGAACCGATAGGACACCAGGAGTCCGCACTGCCTTAGACGGGGCACGGCACCCCGGCCAGTCCTGAAGGTTTCCTCCCTTCACTGAGTTGGCTGCGAGACGCTCACAGGGCTGGGCCCCTCCTTTGCAGCCCGTGGAAGGGATGGGGCAGGTGATTCCTGCCGCTGCCCCAGGGGGCAAGGAGCCTAACTGCAGAATCGCATTCGGGTTCTGCTGGGCCTGGCACCGTCTCAGCCCGAGCGTGCGCTGTGCTCTCCTTGGACCCACGTCTGGGGATGGCAGCCCAGGCCTGCCTAGGGTCTGTCTGCTCAAGCATTGGCCAAGCCTCCTGCTAACGACGCTTCTCAAGCAGAGAACGGGTGAGGACAGACTGGGCTAAGAACAGGCCTCAGCTCTGGAGGTGAGAGAAGGCCCCCAGTCGGGCCTCCCAGGAGGTATGGGGTCTCGAACAGAGAGGGAGGGAGCTATTTTTCCAGAAGTCCCTGGTCATGCCGCTCAGGAAGTGTGTGAAAAAGCAGAGGAGGGGGGATTTCCTCCCACTTCATCAGAGGAAGTGGACACAGCACCGGGGGTGGGGGTGGGGAGGCAGCCACCTCAGGTGTGTGGGCGACACACGTGGGCTGGACAGGCTTGTGTGGACGGCACAGCAAGCCTGGTGCACAATTCTGCTTTTGGATCAGGCACCACTGGGGGACCGTGTGGTGAGACGGCCTCCCTGGGCTTGGTGGCTGAGAGAGGAGTCCAGGGCAGACACTGCCAGGGGCCAGAGCCAGGAGGACATCAGAACCACAGGAGAACCCAGGAAGGAATCCAGGGGCCCCCAGCAATAAGGATGAAGTGTGTGGTATATAGATCTCAAGGGCAGGCTGTTGGAACAAGCTAGAAAAATCACTCTGTCTTCCTCTAATTTGACCCAATGGCCAGCCCCTAGCACAGGGGCCGGTGTGGGTCTTCGAGACCCTCAGGACCAGAGCAAGAAAAGGGGGACGCAGGTCCCCGATGCTCACGTCTGCCCCTCCCCTAGGGTAGGGTCCAGCAGCCCAGGATGGCCTTTGCATCCTGGATTAGAACCGAAAGACTATGGACACAGCCAAGAAACTCAGACTACAGATCTGTCCTCGTGATCGTAGTCCTCAGGGGCCATCAGAATTAGGGAACCCTACAGGCATCTGACTTCTGACCTTCCACAGAGAACAAACACGTCTTTTGGAGCCTTGGGGGTTCACAGTGCGGTGGGGGTGTCCCTGGCGGGGAGCAGCGCCCCGGCGGGTGTGAGCTATCTGTGGGGATGTGGAATACCAGCCCACAATTCCCGGGACGCGAGAAGCAGGGAGATGTCTCCAGGAGGACCCCGGCTAGTATTCCTTCAAATCCAGGGGAAGCCTGGCTGCGGGTCGCATTTGGCTGCATGACTGCTGCGCGTTGGGCGTCCAGGCCAGAACGCTCGGCGGGAGTGGAATGTTCTCTCATCCGAAGAACCTGTTCTGCAGGCCCGGGAGCAGCTTTGTCATGATCTCAGCACCCTTCGTTTCTCCTGGCCCCTCACTACTTTTCTTGCCCTTGAGAGGAAACGTGAAGCTACGGGAGGTGGAGGGAACACCACGCCCTCAGAAGGAATCCGCTGCACGCAAACCTCCCAGGCGCCCGGCTGCGTGAACACACACAGACCTGCCCACGAGCTGCTCTCCTGCCCAGAAGCCCGTCTCGTCTCCGGGCTCCAAGCACGCGGAGACCCTCCCGGGGGCTGCTCAGCCCCAAATCACCTAGAGATTGACGATGCCCGATACCCTCTTGGAGACACACATGAGCTCAGGCTCATCTGAAGCACCGATCTGGATGGGATTCACGAGCTCCAGGAGGGAGGGCTCTCCCTGACCAGCCTCTCTTAAATTGTTGTTGGTTCTTATCCCAAGTACTTGAAAACCACTTGGAGAGCCGTGAAGTATGGGAAGGCCACCATTCGTCTTCTGCATGTTCCAGGCGTGTGGAGGGGGCCTAAGGTCGGCCTACACGTGGGAACATATGTTCTTGAGAGGAAAACCCTCTCCCCACACCAAGTGGAAGACGCCATGGTGGCCAGGATTGCTGGAACATTCCTGCGCAGGGGGAGCTGCCGGTGACACGCATGCAGGAAGGCCCAGAGGCCGTGGTGCCATCAGGACACGGTGCAACAGGGCTGCCAACATGGCGGCCCATGCCTCTCGTCAGGGGCAAGCAGGCTGTCTCCACAAACAGTGACCACCGCTCAGCCCCACTTCTGTGAGAGCTTCGTCTGGATTGGCTCTCGTGAGCACAGCCAATGGGCCCTCTTCCCTGGCAACGACAGTTTGGCGGAGCCCTGGCCGTTCCTCCCCTCCCCAGGTCACTTGCCGCCTCCCCCTCTCTTTGTCGCTCGGTTGCTCACTTTCAGCGACAGTTGACTAATCATCTGCTGGAAGAAGATGAACCCTTAGAAGTAATGTTGGTCCATTCCATATAAAAATTAGGGATACGCTCTAGGAAGTTCACAGAAGTGGAGTCCTCTTGAGTGAACGAGGTAGGGAGTATGAAAGGCAAGTGAGCAGAAGTTTAATGAAAAGCCTGCTCTTGATGACATGGGAGCTGGGGTCTCCTAGTGAAGTCAGTAGAGAACTTGAAATCTCTGCCATAATGTTAGGAGGCACCATTACACACTGGCCAAGCCGAGGGGTGCAGAATAGGGACTTACGGACTTCTCCGTGAAGGACCAGCACAAGGAAAAAGTGTATGTCTGATGGTTTTCATACACACTTGCCATTTGGCAGGAATTTATCTTCCAGAATATAACACAGTTGGAGTGAAATGAGGAACCACTGCTTTTTGAGGGTGAGGCAAATTCAAAGTTCTGCATAGACACACACGCACACGCACTCTTGTCATTCAAAGTCAGGCTCTCCTTCTAGATGTCTGGTACCACGCTCAAGCATCCTCCCTTGGGTGGATTCCAGCACTTCCCCATCATTCTACACAGCCAAACCCCATGCTGCTCCGGTGTGGGACTGCTATTACATATCACCGGGAACCCTACCCCTCGTCTTTCCCAGGGGGCTCTGTCCCATCCCCCTCCGATTCAGCCTCCAGGACAGGAAGTCTGCGGGTTACGTCTGGTGTTGCGTATACTATCCCTCTCCCCGGCAAAGTGCCTTTCAAGGCGCTGGGCCCAGGAGACGGAAGAGGAGGGAAGGGTCCTGCCCTGACTTCACGCTCAGGTATCTGACTGCCATGTGGTTTTCACGATCACTGACTTTTGCCAAGGCAAGAGTCTTTATATCATTACATTTCTAAATTATTGCTAAGAGGGAGTGGAGAAATGAATTAACCTTTCCCCAGTAAAAAAAGACTTCTGTCAATGGCAGTGTTTCAAGGTTTCCTCAAGATTTAAGTAACTTTCCAGGTTCTCTGTTTTGGTATGGTATTATCATTATTATCACACTTATTTGTGGTTTCTGAGAGGACAGAGCTGGCCGATGCCGACAGAGCACACTGGATTACCTGTATTTTGTCCAGCACGCCGGTGCTGTCCATCCTGCTGGCCACATTCACGGTATTGCCCCAGATATCGTACTGTGGCTTCTGGGCTCCAATCACACCCGCTATCACAGGTCCGTGGTTAATACCTGTGACACAGCAGAACCGGGTGAATGAGATCCAAGTTAGAGCCACCGTCTTAAACAGAAAAGCTTGACAAGGATATTTCTGAATCATCGTACTGAGCAAACATTAGCCCAACCCCTGGGATTCTAAAGCAAAGAAAAAAGTTCTTTTCCCTTCTTAACCTTGATTCTTATTCATGTCCTCATATACCATTATTATCCCGTTGGTTATGCTTTTAAAAAACTAAACATAACAGTTTCCTATGTTGCTATGTAATCTTCGGCAAGTGATGATCGTTGTGTTTTCCAACAGTTGTGGAGTTACTGTTAATTCTGAAATATACATCTTTCTGCTTGAAACAGCTACACTGAGTGCACTGCCCGGCAGTTCTGCCGCTGCTGGATTTGGGGTTCCTGCTGCCATCTTGCTGAACGCACCCCGGCCAAACACCAGAGACGTGTCCTCTACCTGCCGTGCTCTGTTCCACACGCTTTACATGTGAAAACTCCTGTGGTTCTCACAACGGCCCGATGTGGTGGGTACCGTCATCATCACTTCCAGTTTCAGGCACGGAAGCAGAGGACGGGGCCGTCACGCAGGCAGTAGTAGATGGCTCCGTGGCCCCTGCTTGTAAGGATGCCGCCATCCCATCCCTGCCACAAGCGTCCCCCGCCCAAGGCTTCTTCCCACCTTGAGGGCTGTTGCCTTAGATAACGTCCCAATGGCGAATCACTGAATTTCAGAGGCACACGTCCATGCTGTTGATCTCCTAGCTAAACCGTCTTCCTAAGGATGCCCTTAATGTGCACTGCACTAGTGAAGGCGTCCACCCATGTCAGCATTAATACACCAAGTCTTAGTATGGGCAATATAGATTTAGATTTGCGGAAATTCTGACCTAAGAAGCTGAAACTGGTAAGACGGGGGGAGGGTCCCAAGAGCCTCGCATTTGGAAGGATCTTTGGGTAGACAGGCTGGCCCTTGGTGGGCAGGTGTGACCCACAGAGGGTCTGCAGACAAGTGGTGGGAGGCCTCTCAGGCTTTGTTGCTTGGGTTCGTGGCCCCTTGGAAGCTGGGCTCCTTACAGCTTTGCCTCCATCAGACTGAGGACAGCCCAGCTCTGGCGTACGCGCCCTTGCCAGCTGTGGCTCCCCAGGGAGACCCATCAGGAGCTTTCTGGAGAAACTCAGGAGTCGCTAGTCTTCAGTCCAGCAGGCCGAGACCTCAGTGGTCGGACAGATTTCTTGCTATCCCAGCCTGCCCATGTGACTTCCCAGACAATCGGGCACCCCAGACCACTGCTGACGTTGATGGCAGTGGCTGTGACTATCCCCTCAGTTGGGAACTGCGATTATAAACCTATGGTTACTACGTGCAGACACCTGAGCTCTGGGTGTGTGGAAGCCGTGGAAGCCTGATCAGTGTCTCTAATCAGAGCAGTCCGGGCCCCTCCCCCACCCTGTGCACCAGGCAGACCCACATGTATTATGGGAGTGGTGTGGAGAAAGCCCCCAGAAATAGAAATCGAAATACAGACATGGGTTGATTGTGCCCCCTACATTTTCTGCTGGCTCTCGGACCCCGGCCTCACTGTGGGAGTCACCTTGTATTGATTAAGGAGGGTATTTCTGAACGATCCCATTTCCCGCTCCCGAACTGGTTAGCATGCTACACTTGGTTACAGACCTAAGGCCAAGCTTCCTTTTTGCAATGGAAAGGAAGGCAGGAAACACAGTACCAACGCCGTTCCACAAAATCTTTGAAGGTATGCAAGAGGTGAGCAAGAAATTCTGCTTTTGCCAAGTACACAATAAAGCTCACACTCTGCTTGAGACACCCCAAATAATTTATTCCAGCTGCTGGCTGGGGCTCTTGAGCCCCTCTGCCATCAGCTTTTCTGCTGGCTGCTGAGTCCTGCTTGGTCAGCACCTAGCAGGGGGACCGGGGCATGGGGAGAGCCTGGGCTGATGATTCCTTGCACGGGGTCAATCTCTACTTAGTGCAGGAATGTGCTCGAATTTTGGGATCCACTAACCGACCGATTCTGTAGCTTGACCCGCAGAGAAGGATGCAAGGAGTGAATTCATCTCTTATTATTTCTATCATTATTTTTTTTTAAACTATTACTCTCCCGAGTTCCTACCGTGAACGGTCACTGGATGGCGCCATGCACCCAAGTGCAACTGGGTAGCTGCCCCCTGAGCCAGGCCCAGGGTTGGGGAAAGGCAGCCCCAGCGGCCGGTGAAACATTGAGCTTAGGATCCTTAGAAATCTAAAAGAGCTGGTTTGAGGGGTGCTGTATAGATACTATTTGTCATTCAATAATCAGAGTAAAGTAAACACTCAATAAGTTCCTATTGAAGAGGGTCTATTCAATGACATTAATTTGGAAAATGTGGTTATGGTCTAGACCAAGAAAGCTGCTTTTTCTTGGATGTAACACAGGTGACCAGTGAATGGCTGTCCCCAGCTCACCTTGCAGTGAAGGACGGCCTTGTTTTGGTCTCTATATGCTTTTCAACAGAGCGGGTCATGCCGCCAGGTAATAGTTTTTTTTTTTTTTTTTTTAATGAGAGTATTTTGAAAGTTTGAAGAGCTCATTCTCTAAGCTGTCAAAACAATCAAGAGGCAATAGCATCAAGGGGTCACCTCCGCATCTGAGATGGTCAGCGGGCCGTGGGGCAGCCCCCCGCCTGTCTGGCCCTTCTCACGTCCGGAGAAGGCAGTGCCTTCCCAGAGCCCCGCTGCGCCTGGAGCGAGAAAGTCTGAAGGAAAAGGTGTCCAGATGCTAACCGTTAACAGCATCTACAGGCAGCAAAGAGGCCACCTTTAGCTCCAGATCTATAAAATATTTCCAGGTTTTAAATTCAGAACATATGCACAGCAAAGGAAGAAAATCGCTCTAAATATCAGGATTCTTTTTCTAAGTGGAAATCTGAATGCAAAAGAAATGAAAAGCCATTCAGATGGAATTTATTACAAGACCTGCTCTTATGTGGACTGGCTTTCAGAAGAAGCAAAATGGGTTGCCAAGAGGAACGTAAAATGGTCGAAAAAGCTCGTACCCGCTCTGAATGGTCACAGCCGTAACCACAGCCAGATAGCTGCATGCTAAGCTGAGGGTTTAAAGCACACTTTTTATGTTTCTCGATATTTGAAAAAGGTATTTGAAAATGCTTCCTTAAGCATGAAACATGCTCATGCGTCAACTTAAAGGTAAGAACTTACTAGAAAAATTTAAAAGAAATTTAGAATTTTTAAAACTATTTTAAAGAATTTTAAAGAAATACTTTTAAAGAAAGTTGGCTTTTTCTGTTAGACTTGAACATCCAATCAGAAAAGCTATGGCAATTTCAGAACCTGGGACACATGTTCTAGGTTCTTGGAGGTTGTGACCCCCAGGGGTGTGTGACTATTTCAACAATTCTAAGATGCCTTTAAAAATATATAATATAGGGGTGCCTGGGTGCCTCAGTCATTAAGTGTCTGCCTTCGGCTTGGGTCATGATCCCAGGGTCCTGGGATCGAGTCCCATATGGGGCTCCCTGCTCAGCGGGGAGTCTGCTTCTCCCTCTGCCTCTGCCCTTGCTTGTGTTTCCTCTCTCGCTCTCTCTCTCTGTAATAAATAAATAAAATCTTAAAAAAATATATATTACATATATAAGGTATATAATAAAAATATATATTATATATATGCACACACACACACACATACATATATTTGTTTTGTTTTGATCTCCAAAGCCTGGATGCATCTCATAGCCCACAGCAGGTGCTCATTTCATTGGCCAGGAGTCGCTAAAATAATGGGGTGGTTTCCAGCCGGTGGTGTGCATGATGCTGTGAGACCACGCACGTGGCTTGCAGAAGGACCCCGGCTGGAAGGATGAGGCCGTGGGACCGAAATCCAGCTCGCCGTCCTAAACGCAGTGCTCACAGCCTGGGTCCGACCAAAGGCTGTTTTGTTTTCTGATTTGTACGAAAGTGTCTCGGAGGCTCCTCACTTCCATGAGCCTGCCCCCCGCCCCCAAATCCAGTTCCCCTGCCCCTCAGACACAGGGCCATGGCTCTACTCCGCCTTCCCTGGCGAGCGCCTCCCTCCCGCCGTGCCTCCCCCTCACCCACGAGATCTGTCTACACAACATACCCACTCGCAGCTTGAAGTCGTTGAAGGAGTGCTTGTTGATGGCGTCCAGTTTGGCCACCAGGGCAAAGGCAAACTCCACCATGGTGCCGATGTGCATGTACTGCCTCTCGGGCTCCTGCGCAGAAGCAAGCACAGGCGGTTAGAGCTCCGGGAGCGGGAAGCCGGGCTCCAGTCAGGAGGAAGGCTCCAGGCTCCAGCCGCAGCTGACCTGCTGTGAGGATTACCCCGCATCACAAGGAGGCCTTGTGCCCCCATTCACTTTCGTGGCTGTGGGGAGACCTGAGACCCCAGAAGACCCGGAACAGACAGACAGACTCTGCCAACAGACACCCATCTCCCTGCCTTCTCCACTGGGCTCTGGCTTCCTGGTGACCAACGGGAGGGGCCAGGGAAGGTCCGGGGTGCAGGGGAGAGGTTTGGGGTCCATCCCGCCTCGTCCCCACTCCACACCCGCCACAGCTCACCCCGGTTCTGGAAACACCCCCTCCTCCTTTTGTCCTGATAGGACAGGGGTGTTCTGTGTCCCCCCAGTTCATAACCACCAATACGTCCGAATTCGTATGTGGACATTCGTACCTCCATCACTGAAGAGGGCATTAAGATGAAACTGGGGCATTAGTATCACTTATCCAGTATGACAGGTGTCCTTATAAGAAGGTGACTGAGACACGGACACACGGAGAAGACCACATAAAGACGCAGGGGAAGAGGGTGTCTACACAGCAAGGACAGACGCCTCAGAGGAAACAACCCCCTCCGCGCCTCGACCTCTGGCCTCCAGAACCGGGAGACAACAGATCTCTGTTGTGTAAGCCTCCAGTCTGTGGTGCTCTCTTATGGCAGAACCCTGGTCACTAACACGGGAGGCGACAATTCCCTGCCTTGACTGTCCCTGGGCGATTCCCCATCCCCTGAGGAAGAGTCGTCATCCAAACAGAGCTGAAGGAAGTTCAGCTCAAGTTCAAGGTTTCCAGTGAAGGTGAGTAGGGATTTCTATTCCTATTTACTATTTATTTATACTTCTATTTCTGTTACTAATTTACATTTACCATAAGTTCGTAACACCTATTACATTTGTAATTCCTTTTGAAGATCATCTTTCTAAGATTTCTATTTTTGGTTATATTTTAAACACAGCTTCTTTATCAGCATATGCATATAATTCATAAAATGTATTTCCGCGTCCTGATTCCCGCTGCCCTGATACTCAATGACTGGGTGCACCAGGATGTGGGGTGACACGCGGAGCCAGCCCTGGGCGGTGGGCCTGTCCATACATCTGGGGCTTGTGGTTCCCAGGCACCGTCTCGGCGCGAGAATCAGTGCGGTCTCTCATCTCCCTCACTAGCCTGTGAGCTCCCCCAGAGCAGAGACTGTCATTCATCGGTGCCCCGCAACATGGCGGTGTGTGGTCCCGGAGAAGCACCTGCTACCTGGTGATTGAGAGACGGCTCTTAGATTGCCTGTCGCAGAGCCAAGAGGAAATGTCTAGGAGGAGCGGAGCGCATCGTCAAGCGTTGGTGGGAGATCAAAGCCAAAGGACGCTCACTGGGGCGCCCGTGCCCAGGAGGGGCCGTTCGCACACCCGCAGAAGTGGGAGAGGGCTCCAAGGGAAGAACAGCACAGACTGCTCAAGCGGGGGTGAGGGATGGCTCTCACCTGGCTGGGGGAGAGAAGAGGAGGCCAGTAAGGACACGGGGAACGCCTGAGAGAAGAGCAGGAGAGCGGGCCCCGTGGAGCTCACGGGGTGACTTCTGGGACAAGGGTTCAATCCCGCTGGGCTCCGGAGGAGCTCCGTCAGAGATGGAGGGAGCTCTCCAGAAGGTCAAAGGGGAGGCCCCTGGTGAACGGGGAGGGGAGCGTCCTCCACACAGGGTGAAGACAAAAACCAGCGCTGAGGCTCTCAGTAGGGATGAGGGACTGGGGTGGTGGAGGCAGTGGACAAATTCAGCATATTCGAGGTGACAGGGAGGTGGGAAAACCAAGGCCAAAGAAGAAAGAAAAATGGCAGCAGAGTTATTCCATGAGTCCGCACAGTGTTTTAGTGACGGGAGGCAGGAAGGGTAGCACTGGCCAAGTCTCCTGACGTGGGCACTACTCACACATGGGCCAGATCATTCCCTGACCTGGGGGCCGCCGCCCACAGATGCCAGGAGCGACAGGACGGCCGTCTTCCAGGAATGACAACCCAGAATGTCTCCAGACGTTGCACAGTGTCCCCTCGGGGGCAACCGCCCTCCCCCGAGACCACTGCGCTCAATACAAACAGGAGCAGGAAGGAGACAGTATATTCCCGTTGAGAGGAAGCTCTTCCTCTCCTCACGTAAGTTCTCTCATTCTGGAGAAAGACCAATGAAATGTTACTGGTGCCATAAATCCTCGACTTCAAATTGTGCGAGAAAATCCAAACAATTTCAACAGCTGGAACTACAGAACAGACTGTCGGCGAACAGGGTCATTTCTTCAGACAGTGTTTTTCCATCAGGGCTCCCCAATACTTCCTGTCTTGTGAGCCCTGGGGAAGGCGTGATTTGGAGGTTCATGCAGGGCTCTGGAGACATGGTGCCCCCGAACAGAAAGCATGAACTATGAAATCAATGGGCAGAGCCCCGTGGCACTAACATCACAACTGTCCCAGCAAGGAGCACAGATTTGCCGGGGGACGGGGGGGGACCTAGTTTGCTGACTACTGGACCACGGCGTAGCAAACCAGCTTTCCTCCCCGATAAATTATCGCCCAATCTGTTTTCATGCGGTGGGCTTAAGCTGGAGGTTTCCATGACCTCAGTGATGAATGAACAGACCGAGTTCTGGGAGTGGGGTTTAAATCCAACGTCGATAACTCATTTGGGCTTAGTAAATCTTGGGAAAAAAAATTATGCTCAGTCTTTAGAAGAGCTCAGTTCATTTCAACAAGTCCTTATAACTGAGCTTTGGATAAATATTTGATGACAGTATAAAGCAGCTCTTTCTTCCACTATCAAAATGATTTCTGTTAGATGTCTCCAAATATTTAACCGACTTCCAGTGACACGGCGAGCAGATGCATTCGGTACCCCGGAACACATTTTGGAAGCTGTTTGCTTTGGAAATTCCACCAGCAAGGAATGCTGCTTAAAGCAAATGTATGTTTATTGAGGTCATTTTATAACCCAAGTGACTGGTAAACATGGAGCTAATTCTATAGGCTGAAATTAACATAGGCCCCTCTCTTGACCTCTCCTCTCCTCCTTGCCCTTCTTCCCCATCACGGATTCACTGAGCACCTGCTGCGGGAGCGTCGGTCTGCTCTGAAGGTTTAGAATGACCGCCTGGGAGCATTCTCCTCTGGGAGGTCTTGATGACACCTCGCAGTCCTCTCCAGGGAAAGTCTGCTCTCTCTGGGGTGAGCTGATCCTCACGGCTGCGGATGGGCTCGCCCATGGTGGCTCCGACCACCCAAGAGTCAGGTGCCTGTCGGAGGGCACAACTGGGACTCACAACTTCCCAGTGCTAACCAAAACTCCGAGGCATGAACAAATATTTATGGGAAATGGCCTGACTGCTGGGCCATGCGTGGACCCCTCTAAATCCCTTGAACTTGGATTCAGGTGGGCTCTCATTCTTTTCCACCAATTTCACTTTACAGGGAACGTATTTTATTAAAATGCACATTACGGAATGTTCCGGCAAAAATCCCCCCCCACCAACCCAAGCACATGGCTCACTGTGGACGCATCATCATGGCTGGGAGGCCTGGTTTTCAGATATATTAGTCAATGAGTAACACGATCGTCCCTATGAACGCGGGACACGTGGGTACCTGTGCTGACTGCTGGAAACTTCCGAACAATTAATAGCAACAGCGTATGCATGTGTGTATTTAATCCTCACAGTGAGTCCCATGAAGGACTTCCTGTCTTCAGCCCCGTTATGCAGATGGGGAAAGGGAGACCCCAGATGGTTAAGAACTTGTGTCAGTGGCAAACCAGGTGTCAGACTCCAGGTTTCGTCTTAGCTGCCATCTTTCCGCCCTCCTCATGAGCATCTAGAATGCGGTCGGACCTTGGCTGTTTGCATTTTGTGTATCATCCTCATCTTTCCATCACATCCTTGACTTTCCTTCCATTTTAGTTTATTAATTTTAAATTTCTGTACTACATTCATTTTTGTGAGCTTCCTCAGGGATAGATTTACGTGAAATATGCACAAATAGGTAGACAAATAGGTAAGCAGTTTTCCTTGATCGTCTTGCTGGTAAATGGTGGCAGGTGGGTTGGATGATGAGTCTAAGAGACATTCAGCTGACGCGGAGCTGTCCTCAGGAGCTGCTCACTAATGGCTCTGGAACCAGCCATGTGTTTGGCTGGAATTGTACTTGGAGATGCTGGCAGCTTGGCCTTCTGTGCCCCCGCCCCCTCCCCTCCAGCCCTCAGTTCCTAAGTCCGCCTCCCAGGGGCTCGCTTCTGCCACTCACTTCTTCCTTTATTTTCCCAGGACCAGCCTTTACACTCTGACCACTACTTGTCCGAAGGCAGGAAGTTCCCCCAAATAACTGCCCATACCTTTGAGTCCAGCAACCCTGGGTTCAGCCCCAGGTCCCATAACCATCAGCTGTGTGGCCTTGGCGGAGTCACTTAACTTCTCTGGGCATGGGTTTCCTCATCTGTGATGAGACAATAGCTGCCTATCTCCCAGGGTTGTGGGCAGGGTGAAATGAAGCAGTTAAGTGAATTCAGGCTGTATCCCTGGGGCTCAGGATTTATTTCGTTTGTTTTATTCGCATGTCACTTAGCTTGACGCGAAAAGCCTCTATTAGGAAAATGTCAGTCAGAAACGATCTTATGCCCCAGTTTAGTTTAGAACTTTCTCCCTTTGCACACACTGAGCATCCTGCAGAGATGTATAGCTTTGACAATGACCTGAGAGTCTGACATTTCCCAAGTCTTCGAGATTCTCAGTATATTTCGTGAAGAGCAATGGTCTCGTTTCTTTCAGTCTTCAGCTTCCTGTCAGTAGCATGAAAGTAGGAAGACATTCCTCTCTGCTTACGACGCATCACAGGAGCTCTGGTGTTTGTACAAAAATACACAGCAGAGACCCGAACAGTTTTCTCCTTTTCCAGTAAAGGGGACTATGGTTATTAGTTTCAAAGGGTGCTTTAGCTACTATGAAACCGTGGCGGAGGGTCTCAGAATGACTCCTCACTTCTTCCCGAGTCAATTTTGCAGAGTCTGTCTGCCATGGACTGAATGTTTGTGTCCCCTCAAAATTCTTATGTTGAAGCCCGAGCCCCAGGGTGATGGATTAGGCGGTGGGAACTTTGGGAGCTGGTTAGGCCACGTGGGGGGGAGCCCTTATGATGGGATTAGTGCCCTGACACGGAGGGGCTGGGGAGAGCTTGCTTGCTCTCCCTGCCGTCCACCATGTGACACACAGCCAGAGACAGCCACCAGCCCACCATGTGACACACAGCCAGGAGACAGCCACCAGCAAACCAGCAGGAGGGTCCCCGCCAGACACCGGACCTGCTGCTGCCCTGGTCTTGGATAGACGAGCTTCCAGAACTGGGAGAAGTAAATGCTGTTTGTCACCCAGTCTCTGACTGTTAGGGCGGCCCGGGCTGGCTGAGGTTCCCTCCAACGGGCCACGTCCTCCAGCACTGAACCCGTTTGCACATGTGCCTTTCCCAGACGATCAGCTCCGGAGGGCGGTTCCAGAGCGCCAGTCATCAGCAAGTAGCGGCGCCCACTACAGTGGGGAAAGGAGACATCTGCTGGATGTCCTGCCAGCTGAAGAAAATCTAGAACCACCGAGCCAGAGACGGAGCCATTAACCCGAGTCCGTGAAGGCGGAAGGAAAATGCCTATTGCTCGTTGCTTTGTTGGCAGCTCAGGGTCCCTAATGCACCGGCTGAGCGAGTATAGGAATCTCATGGGTGGATCCCAAGGAGGCTGGGATCTGATTTGGGGGACGGAGGGAGCCGAGCACGGAGAAACGTTTGTGCTCGCTGGCAGCGAACTCGGCAAGACCCAGATGTGGCAAAAGGCGGTGCTAGTCACTACCCTCAAGCTACAAGCCTGGGTCGGCTGGTGCGTTTGTCTGGATACAATAAATAAAATAAGCTACTACCTTTCCTTTTAAATGTTTTTAAAATCAGGTCATTTTTACATAAAACAAATAATTCAATAGAATACTCAAAAAGAGAGTAAGACTGCAAATGCTGCATATAATGGTAGTCCTCCTACCTCGGCGGCGAGTAAGAGCTTCCTGGCACCCCTGCCTCTCTGCTTCTCCCCTCCCCCTATTTTTTCCAGTACGACAAATTATTTCTTTTCAAAGCATCGCTGGCTATGGGTCATCTACTTGAGATTGTGAATCAGAGCTAGAGGTCTGGCTTATTACAGCAGCAATATAATCAAAGCAGGAATTTGAATGAAAGTTCACTTCTGCATTTTGGGTTCAACTTATCTAAGTTCTTTTTTTTTTTTTTTAAGATTTTATATATTTATTTGACACAGAGAGAGAGTGCACAAGCAGGGGGAGTGGCAGGCAGGCGGAGAGGGAGATGCAGGCTCCCTGCAGAGCAAGGAGCCCGACGTGAGAGTCGATCCCGGGACCCCGGGATCATGACATGAGCCGAAGACAGACGCTTAATGACTGAGCCACCCAGGCGCCCCTCAACTTATCTAAGTTCTTAATAATAGTTGTTTGAAACAGATCAGAACGCTATACACAATTGCTGAGACCCGAGAAAGCCCGGTCATCGATGAGGGCATGTGGGGTGGACCTCCTCCAAGATCTGGGCCCAGAGCCCGTCTGCGGTGGAGCGGGGAGGCTGCAGGGTGCGGAGGGAAGGAGGCCACGGGGAACGCGTGGCGGGTGCGAACACGCGGGGTCTCAGTGAAGCGGCTGCTTCTAGGTCCCAGCTGCTCACTATTGTCATCGGGGATGAGGATCAGGTAGAGAAGCTACCAATTTTCAGGAGAGGCTGGAAATGATCTCTCTCTCTTTTTTTTTAGTGAAATGTCCTTTTTCTAAAAATAATACTCTGTAAGTCAAGAAAAGCATACTTGTCCCCATGATCTGCTCTCAGGGCTTCCAGGGTGAAGGCCATGGCAGGAACAAGCAGCTGTGCAGCCTGGAACCAGGTGTGGGGGGGGTCCCAGCAGTGAAGCGAGTGTCCCCGGACCCCGTCACAGCTCCCGTGTTTCTCAGGCGCGCGTGCATGGAGGTACGAGAGGGCCTAGAATGCCAGTCCATTCTCAGCTGAAGCTTCCCTTTCTGACAACAGCCTGCTTCCCTGGAGAACAACACGCAGTTGTCATGCGTAAGGCAACCAACTACTTAGTCATGTTGTCGACAGGCTTAAAAAGAGAACGTGCTGTTTCATTAAAAAAACACAAAGCAAAACAAAGGCAGACCCAGGAGCCGGGCTCTGGCCAGGCGTGCACAGGCTGCTGTGTCTGCGCTCCCCCAGGTCTAAGAACTCGAGCTGAATTTCAAAAGGCTTTTATCCAGGTAACTTTGCCTCTTCTTGGATTTAAGAAAAGCACCTTAATCCTTGATAAACCCAATATATTTTGCTAATCGAGTGTCTTTTGTTGTCGAACTAAATATTTGGCTAAACAATGAATACAAAGGGGTTTTTTTGGCTTAGAACTAGAAAAACAAGTAGGTAGGTTACAGGTAGGTTACAAAAGACAGAAGAGAACGTTCATTTCTTAAGAAAATAAAATATCCAATAAAATATCTTAAAAAAATAAAATATGCACATTGATCTGTATCAACGGATATGTATCAATATGTATGTGTTATGCCCCACCCCCACCCCAATCAAACCGAATGCACTTTTCCTTGTAGCAGCTTTGCTCTGCACTGCAAAGTATTTCTAGGATGACCTTACCGAGTTCTAATTAAAAGCCCTACATAAAAATAGCTCCTTCTGAGTGAAGGCCCCGCATGGACGTGAGGACATAGCCCATTGCATTTATGTCCCAAACCCTTCTGTTGGTTCTACTGGAGGGAGCAATGGTATCAATATGCAAAACACAGTGCAAGTCACAACTGTATTATTAGGGCTATTAGCATTTTTATTACCTGCTCTGGCCATGGAGTATTTTGCATATTGATGCCGTCTTCCCCAGAGCCCTATGAGATGGGTGTGCTCCCCATTTTATGTAAGGAACCTGGAGGGTAGAAAGCTTAGCTATGGTAGTAAGTCATGAGCGGTCTCACGGGAAAGGCACGCCCTTGCCGCGCGACCCTGCAGTACATGGACGCTTAGGAACAGACTGGTGACTGGGAAGAAGTCAGGAAGCGGCTCACGGGGAGCTAAGAAGGCCGGTTTGGTGGGGGCAGTAGATGAGGGCGGGAGGGATGGGGCCTGCGGGGCCGGAAAGGGGCGCCAAGGTCAGGCAGGAAGCAGCAGAGACTGAATGATGCCGACTGGAACTTGGTGCGGGAGGGGCCGGAGAAGGAGCCAGAGGAGGAGCCGGCGGCCCGGAAGGACCAGAGCCCCAAGCCCTGCCCAGGTGCAGGAGAGCCCTGCTCCGTCGTCGCTTGTTCCCTCTGTGACCTTGGGCCAGTTACTACACGACTGTGCCTCAGTTTCTCCTTCTCCATCTGTGACATGCGGGGTTGTGGGGGGATTTCTTAGGCTTGTGAAAAGCAGACTCAGGAGGCATTTTAGTAAGTGTTCACGTACATCAGAGGGGAGAACGAGGGGGTCTCCATCAGGAGCAGCAGGTCTGTAGAACAGAAGGAAGCGGGGGCGCCTGGGTGGCTCAGTGGGTTAAAGCCGCTGCCTTCGGCTCAGGTCATGATCCCAGGGTCCTGGGATCGAGGCCCACATCGGGCTCTCTGCTCAGCGGGGAGCCTGCTTCCTCCTCTCTCCTCTCTCTCTGCCTGCCTCTCTGCCTACTTGTAATCTCTCTCTCTGTGTCAAATGAATAAATAAAATCTTTAAAAAAAAAAAAATAAATAATAAAAAAAAAAAAAAAAAAAAAAAAAAAAAAAAAAAAAAAAAAAAAAAGAACAGAAGGAAGCGGAACACCGTTCTGGGCAGTAAGACGTGCTCCATCCTCCACGGAACGAACCCAGGGCAGCTCCGTGCACAGCGCTCCCTGCTGGGCACTTCGGGGGCCACCCCCTCAGAAGATGAGGCTGTGGGAGACCGGCTGTCCAGGGACGCCCACAAATGCAGGCCTGGCCCCGTGGTCAGGAAGGCCGATGGTGGGGTTGGCAGGGGCAGACCATGCAGAGAGGACGGATCATGGATTGATTCTTAGGGGAGGCCCCTGACGGAGGGGAGGTGTCAGGGTCCCCCAGGAAGGGACCCCAGGCAGCAGGCAGCCCAGGGAAGGACCAGAAGCTAAGGAGGAAGGGCTTCTAGGTGGAGGTGACCACCAGGTCGATCAGAGGCCGCAGGCAGGACTCCGAGAATGAGCGTGCGGGGCACACGGCCTGACCTGGATTCTGGAATGCAGAGATGCTGCCTGATCTTTGAGAGTGGGATTTAGGGTGTTGGGGCTCGTGAGGGTGAGGGAGGAAGGGGGAGGTGCAGAGTAAAGGGGGTGGGTGAGGGCTCTCGGCCACAGTGTGCCCGAGGGAAGGGAGAGGCCCTGAAAAGCCAGGGTGTGCAGGGGACAGAGTCCGACATGGTCGGCTTTGGGGGACGAGGTTGGCTGGGCCCACCGCACAGCCCCAGTGCTGAACGGGCCTTCACACGGCAGCGTCTCTGAGAATCTCCACTCCGAGGCTCCGCCAAGGGATTGATAAGTGGCTGTCGGTGACCTGAGATCTGGAGTGGGTGCAATCAGGTCACGTACCCTAAATGGCTCACCAGGGAGGTCAGCTGGAGAGGCCTCAGAAGCAGGGCTGGGGTGAGGTGAGGTGAGTGCGGGAGCCTCCGAGGCATAGGATTTCAGGAGGCACCAAAACGTGCAGCAATTATGATAAATGACTTCCTCATGCAATATTTTGAAAATAAAAATTAATGCAGAAAAATCCAGAATGAACTAAAATATCAGAACTTTAAATAAAGGTAAGTATGTGGAACCAATTGTTTCCCACCAAAATTCCTATCTTGAAGCCTTAAAACCCTCTCCCCAAGATCTCTCTCTCTCTGACCTTCGAGGACACAAAAGGGGGCCGTCTACCAGCAGGAAGAGAGAGTTCACCGGCTCCTGTGCCCTGCAGGAACTTGATCCTGGACTTGCAGCCTCCGGAACCACGAGGCTGTTCATGTCTGCTCTTTGAGCCCCTCAGCCTGTGGTGTTCTGCGGCCCTAGCTGACTAAGACAGTCAGTGCCCAACACCTCACAGCCGCACGCGAGAGGAGAGGTCCCTTCCTATAGATAAGATTTTATGTTATTTTTTTAATGGTTAACTTTTCCCATAACATTAAAGGTGCTCCAAAAGTCTAAGTTTGCTTCCATTAAAGCCAGGGAAATAACATCATCAGTTCTGGTTTTGGTATAATTAAGGTAATTCAAAGGTACTTAAAATTAAAATAATGTTGGGATGCCTGGGTGGCTCAGTGGGTTCAGCGTCTGCCTTAGGCTCAGGTCTTGATCCCAGGGTCCTGGGATCGAGTCCCACATCAGGCTCCGTGCTCAGCTTCTCCTTCTTCCTCTGCCTGCTGCTCTGTCTGCTTGTGCTCTCTCTCTCTCACTAAATAAATAAAATCTTAAAAAAATAATGTTATACATTTTCATATCTCTATCTTACAATTTTCCAATACTGGAATATTCTGTCAATAAAAGTCTAATCATTAAAAATACACAGTACCATGTGTACGGGGTTACACATTTCTCCTTTTGCCTCTGGCACCAAGATGGCTTGCAAAGGCACTGCTCAGAACCCAAGGTGAGATTCTTCTAAGGTTTCTTTTATTGCTCATTTATTTTACTTTTCCTTATTACTGAAGTAATGCCTACCCATTAAAAAAATAATAATCTGGAAGCAAACCCCCAAGGAGAAGAGCAAATGGAATACATATGACTCCATTCACTTGGGAAACTGTTAGTGTTAATTCTGAGTCAGAGTATTCACGTTCGGGTCTCTGCCCATGAATATTGAGGAAAAAGAGCAAAGGGAGCTCTGTTCAGCCCGCTGCTGTTTCTCTGTCCCTCTCTCGCTCCATCCAGTCTGTGGGAGGTGGGCGTGGGAGAGGGAGCGGAGCAGATGGGCTCAGCTCTTCTTTTCTTGGGAGGAATTGGCCTGCCTACAGCAAGCTGTGCTCTGATAAGTTCTGTTCCTCTGAGTTGCACCCACCACCTCCGTCTCACAGCAAACCTGTCTTGGTACCATCAGGGAGCCCCCTGCCCTAAAAGGAAGGGGGGCGGGTCTTGTTTATTGAACCACAAGCTACACAGCGAATCTATGCACGTACATGCACATATACGCACAGAAACAAAACACAAAGTAACAGAAAACCCCCTCGAAACTATAGTTAATTGAACGAAAGATACTCAATTTTGCCCAAACCACATTTTCAACCAAATTTCTCAGGGGTCCGCGTGGTTTTTGACCACATTGTTTTTAATCAAAAGACCAGGAGCCATCTTTGAATGAGTCCTCCTAAAATAAGAGGTCCCTTCCTATAGATAAGATTTTATGTTATTTTTTTAATGGTTAACTTTTCCCATAACATTAAAGGTGCTCCAAAAGTCTAAGTTTGCTTCCATTAAAGCCAGGGAAATAACATCATCAGTTCTGGTTTTGGTATAATTAAGGTAATTCAAAGGTACTTAAAATTAAAATAATGTTGGGATGCCTGGGTGGCTCAGTGGGTTCAGCGTCTGCCTTCGGCTCAGGTCTTGATCCTAAAATAAACAGCTCTAATCTTCTACACTTTGTTGTATATTTATCTGGTATCAAGCAGCTACCAGATGGGTTGTTTTTTTCTACTCCTGTTGATCAGAGAAAGGAATTCTGTGGACAGACCCCGAGAAGCCTCCGGAATTCTCTTTTTCTCATTCGGTCTTATCACTGAGGGTCAGGTTGTACCCAAGTACAGTTTCTGAGGCACCGCCTGGCCATTTGGGCCCTAGGGCGGTCCTGTGGGTGGAGCTTGGGCTCCGTGTGCTGTTGCGTGGCTGGGACGTCTGTACCTGGGCATGCTCCTGGCTGGGCACGGCGCTCAGACCCGTCGCTGCCATGTATGTGCTGCCAATGGTCTTGATCTTTTCAACTCCACTGAATTTCGGCTTGGACAGCAGCTGGGAAGCAACGACAAACATTCCGTGACTCACCTGGGTGCACTTTCTAAAGACAGTTTCAAACTCAAGTTCACGGTAATGGAAATGGGACTTATTTCAACCACTGTTGACTCACACTTTGACCTTGGGCCCTGTTGAGAAAGAACACTTTATGTGTTCCACAAAGAGTGTGTCCTTGGCAGGAAATGCAGTATAGTGGTTTACTTCCAATTAACATGAATTACCTTTTAAAATCTATTAGTAAAGGAAGTAGGATAAAGTATGATGCAAGTGACAATGGCCTGAAATAAATTTCCCAGCTCTGGGTCTGAAAGGCTTAACACAAACATGATTCAATGGGGGGAGGTCTTCTGTCCACGAGGAGGGTAATTTATGACCAATTATAATACTGAGAACTAGCTTTTGCCTCTGAGCTCTAGATGTAAGGGGAAGAATGATCTAGAATGACTTCCCCCATTAGCTCTGACTTGAATATTTCTTGTCCCAGTTTCTGGTACTAGTTACCAGCTTCCTACTGGCCTCTTCCCCATTCAAGTACATTAGAACTTGTGGTGGGATGAAGAATAGATAAAAATAAGAGCAGAAGCTGTAGGAAAGAGAAGGGGTGGAGAGTTGTAGGGAAGGGACCTCTGAAAGGTTCTGTCTGTATCTGCTCAGGAGGACAATGGCACCCACTTAGGACTGGGAACATCCTGACTCTTTGTTGGGAGTCCAGCTCTTGGGCATACCAGTGGGAATCTCTACTTGCCATGACTTCACCACGAGACTTGAGACAACCTCATGGTCACAACGGTGGGAACAGAGAAATGCAAAGTCACACAAGACATTCAGAAGGCTGGCCTGAAACCATCATAATCACATCAGTAATTTCATCACCGTATTTCAAAGTTCCGTGGATCCTGATGAACCTAGGTTCAGGTATGTCAATTTTGGTATATTTTGTTTGACATCTGTAAGAATGATGTAGCAGCAACATCCTTAAAACCACAGGCATGTTTGTTCTTACCAGAAAACAAAACACGTTATTCTCTATGTAGGCAAAATACTGGAAATTGAAAAATGACACCTATTTCAAATTCTGAAACATATACGTTGTCCCTTCTAAAATACATTATTCCTCATAGAGACTGCTTTTTCAATAATAAAGCATGTCATCCCTGCACAGTTCAAGTTGATATCTGACCTTGGAATATGCCGAGACAGACATGCCAATAATCTACTATGATAAATACATTCATTATCTCTTTTTATATCAAGAGATAAGCAAGCATTTTCCTTGGAGCTCAAGCCTTTTGAGAAAATTCATGAGCACACTGGAAAGACATTTTATTGATACTGATTTTGGTACTTGACCCTGGGGATCATACTGTCTCACAAATAAACCATATTTCTCTCTCCAAAATTAGTCAAGGACCATAAGAGAGCAAAAGGCTTTAGTTTTTAGCCAGCCACCACAAATTACACCCAAAGACGTATTTCAAGATATGTCACAAGACTGGACCAACTTCAAATGCAGTGGCCACAAGAATGCCAAAGTGTGGGACGGGGCTTACCCCGACCTGTCAACGGTTAATTCTCAAGTACCTACATCATCAAAGTCGGCGATGATCTCATTCAGGAGCCGAAGGCATTCCAAGCCCTCCTTGTTCACATCTGATTCTGTGTAGAATTCTTTGAAATCCGGAATAGAGGCAAACATGACGCAGACACAGTCATAGGACTGGTGGTATAAGTCCTGCCCAGGAGGAAAGGAAGAGCTGAGAGCTAGGAAACCCTTTCAACAAACACACTCTTGAGGCAAGTGTTTCTGTGTGTTAGAACTGGTGAAGAAATCACCCAGTGCCCCACTCTACCTCCCCCGAACCAGCCCCGAGCCCACTCCAGACCCTGGCCATTGGTGGCAGGTGAAGGCTTCTAAGGAGCAGGGGGGAGGCTCTGAGTTCTCAACACATTGCTCCCACGTCGCTATCAGCTAGAAGGAGGTGTCCTTCTTGACTGGAAGACCACTGACAAGAGATCACAGACCTCTGGCTTAGGAAAGAAGTACCCTTTAAGCAACTGAAGGCAAACAAAATGATCTCCCAAACTACTGTATTGGCCTAAAATGACTTGTGATGGCTACACCCTTTGCCTTGAGGTCTTGATGCATTTTATTCTTTAGTGTCTCCTGAAAGGAGCAGATGAAACCCATCAAGGTACTTCTCAATCACACCAGAAAGATCCAGTGAAACTCTCCAGGTTACTTCTTCATACAGAATCAAACAGCAACACGATTTATTCAAGACAGCCTTTGTTTTTAAATAGAAAGAGGCTCCTAGGTCTTCATCCACAGACATGAATAAAATTACAATGTCTTTTCAATACAATTTTAAGGGGTTTCCTTAATGTTTTCAACATACAACCTTCGAGTTCAGTGGCGCTTTCAGAAAGGAAGGGTTGTTATGTGGGCACAGGGGCTGATCCTGGGTGAGGGGTTGTCCTCCCACTGGCGCTGGCTCCTCAGGGCCCACAGGTGACACGACACGGGCAGGAAGGCCAGGCGGCATGGGGGGCGCAGCGCAGCATGGGAAACACCCCCTTCACCAGGGACCGTGAGGAGCGTTCTGTTAAACAAGATGACGGACCTCAAAGTGGAGAAAGAATGCAGGTGGCGGGGGCTTCCTGCGTGCCTGGCGGTGGGGGGTGGAGGGGATTTCATTCTGCATGGACGTTACCGTGAGCTCTGCTCTCTGGGGCTCCCAGGGAGACAACACCTCAATAGCCCTGTAAAGCGTTCTCAGAAGAGCCTCTCAGAAGAGCCATTCTTCCCTCACTGAGGGCTCCTAACAAACACGTCAGGAGAATGGCGGCCCACGAAGGTCACAACCACTTCCTGAAAAAGCTAGACTTAAGTTGACTTCCTGTTCTCAGGGCCAACCACCCTGTAATGCCTTCTGCTCCCGCCTCACAATCTTCACAAAATACATCAACAATGGAATCAAGGCTTTTCTTTTCTACTCGGCTCTCACCATGGTTGAGTTGGCTTGTTGCGCGGACCGGTACTCTGTCTGAGAAGTTGTTTTTGTGAACATTCATATCCTGGGAAGACAACGTGGGGCACATGGGATGGCCAAGCTTAGATTCTAGCAATGCTGATGAAGCCGGGCTGTCAGGGTATAGGGAAGAGAGAACCCCTAGAAGCCTGTTCTAGTTAAAAATGCCAGTTTTATAAATAAATATGCATCCCACTGACTTCCCTTCTCCTCAGGAAAAGGACTACACCTGCAAGACAAGAAGTATTTTCTGTCCCCTACATTTTTCCCACTGTCTGCTGACACTGGCCAGAACGACTGTCTGGGGAATGATGATGATAAGAGAAAGGCCGGAAATGGTCAGCACTGACCTGGCGCTTGCTGCCTGAACCCTCCACGGGCTGAATTAACTTGCCTCTGACTGCAGTCCTATGAGGCTGTGCTATTATTCTCAATGTACAGAACGGGAGACTGAGGCAGAGGGCGGTTACATTACTTGCCCAAGGTCACAGTTACCAAGTCGGATGCACACTTGACTCTTACGAACACTACATTTTACACGTGAACCTGCATCTTCTGAAGACCACAGACCGTGCTGCTTAGATTCAGTGGCAGTGTGGGCCTCCAACCATGAGCGGATCATGTGAGCTTTTCTCCTTTCCCCTGAGGTCTTTAAGGGCAGGCGGAAATGGGAGACAGTGAAATGCAAGACTGAACCGATGGGCAGTGTGGATGAGGGTTTATTTTAACTGCACTGGGTTGGAGTCTAATAAAACAAGGTCTATCTATTGGAAGGAGCCTGGAGTGTTATCTCATTCTGCTGTCCTCAAATAGGAATGCATGGGAGAGTCACCAATGGGTCTCCCCTTGACCAAATGTCACCTGGGTTTGGCTCCAAGCATGTGTATGTTTAGGAATAGGTCCATGGTTTCTTCTGCTGTGCAGCCTGGATTACGAACTCAGGCTAAACAAGGAAATGGAAGGTCAGGGGAGCAGGGTGACACACCAAGTCTCCCGGCTGGCCTCGGGGCCAGGACTCATCTCTGGAGCCCTGCTCGGGCACTCTGCAGGTGCTGAGTGCTGCTGGGGGCTTGGGCTGCAAACTGATCACCCATTCTCTCTACAGATCAGTCACTTGGAACCTCTAGGGAAACACCAAGGATGAGGATGGATCTATGGCCCCATGGCCCCCAATTCAAGGCTCAAGGACTATTCCTGAGAAACAGGGAAACTTCACCAATGAGAAACTTCACCAGTTCTGTGGAACTAGTGAAGTGTGCAGGGCTTAGAACCATACCCTAAACTCATGAGTGGTTCCCTCAGGTCTTTGCATTGGGCTTGGGGCCAGAGAGGACCCCAAGGTAATTGGATGATGGCCTATGCTTGTCTTATATTTCCAGAGGATCTGGGCATGGGAGTAGCGCAAGTGGGGAGACTTTGAGGAGATCCTGGAATTTAGAGTCTGGAATGGGTGACTCTGGTTGGGCACACTGCTGCCAGAAAGTATCACCGAGCTTTGGACTTAGAAAGGAGCTTAGGTGTCATTCCAACCCTCGCTCACATGTAACCACTCGGCCAAACAAGTTCAAGTAATTAAAAAATAAAAACAGAACAACTGCATCTCTGTGCCCACTGCCCCTTTTACTTTGTTGATTGAGACGCGTTCTTCTCCTACCCACGCCAACCCTGGACAAAGACTTGGGACAACCCCGTGACTCTTCCTGTCACTCTTGGGTGAATCTAGTCCTCCTGTCAATAATTAAAGTGCCCAGCCCAGTGAGTGGTCAAAACTCAGAAACCAGCTGAACGTGAGTGTCTTCTCCTTCAGCAGCACGGGTCTGCTGCAGTGGGGGAGCCTGCGGGGGGAGGGAGGGGGCAAGGGGCCCGACTGGCTTCCGCACTCTCTCTATACATGCGTCAACTCTGACCCTCCCCAGCTGGCGAGTCCGGCTTTGCGGACCCCTAGGGGTGCAGGCCAGGGAGAGAAGGGAGGGTGTGATGGAGCAGGACTCCATCACGCTCCCGGGGCCCTCACGCCTGGCCAATGCCGCCAGGGGTTATTTGAAGACACCCCGTCGCTTCCTCCATCACTGAACATTCCACCCGAGGCTCCCTTGCTGCGGACGAGACACTCCCTCCTGCTGGGGGCCACTCTCTGACCCAGGCTGACTATTCTTACAGCGTCTCTGCTGGGGCCTGTTCGCCCCTCCAGGTGGCTCTGCACAACAGCACCTCCAAGAACCACAGGCCACTGGCTTCCTCCTGCTCTGTCCCCGAGAAACGCTCTGCCTCCTTGGCCCTCCCAAGCCCTGACACTTAGGTCCCCACCTGCTCTCCCGGCCCAGATGCTTCCATCAGGCCCTGCCCGCTGCGTTTTCCACGTGTCAGGGCCCCGCCTGTCACCCGTGTCCCCCAGAGGCAGGTGTTTCCTCGGGATACCACTCAGTGGCTCCGGCACAGGGTACACGTGGTACGTCCTGGCCCACACACACGCCCGGAGGGGAAGGGAGGATCCCCGGGGGGCTGAGCTCTCTCCGCTCTGGCCAGCACCCCTCCTCCGGCCTCTGGCCCGTTCCCATGCTTCCTGCGAGGGAGGGGCTGAGAATCACGCACCAGGGTTCGGGAAGGACATCTGAAATGAGCAAAGGGGAACATGGGAGCTCCCGCTTGCGTGTCACAGACAGGAATTCACGCGAGCATCTGGCCTATGTGCGCGCGTGTGCACGCGTGCCCGCTCACACTCACATCCTCCCTCCCGGGGGCCTGCTGCATGCTCGGCTTCACGCCACGTGTTTGGACCCACAGATGAACACCACCAGCCCTGCCCTCAGGAGCTCAGGGTCTTGGAGAGAGAGCGCCCGTAGAGAGAACATGAGAACAAAGCGTGACCGGGGCTGCTCAGGCCCAGGCGTGGACATGTCTGCTTGGTGGCCTAGAAAACGTTCAGAACTGCCACTAGCACTCAGCGTCCAAACTCCCAGATCGGTGCTCTGCTCTCTCCTCCGGATTCATTCCGCGGCCAGGAGGACCTCCCACCCCCACCTCCCCCTGCCCCCCCGTTGACCTGTGTGCTCACCATTTAGCACTGGGTCCCCAGTTGTCATCTGATGCCCTAATTTATTCCGGGTGTCAAGTAATCAAGTAAAAGCACCTCTGGCGAGCCGGGCGGCACTCCAGCCTGACTCTACAAGGAACATGGTTGAGGGGTCTGGCTGGAGGGGGCGGGGGGCCACCACAGGGAAGGACGGTGCCATCTGTGCACCTGGTGAGTCCGCACAGCCCCGCAGGGACACCTGGGGCCCGTTCTGATCCAGCCTCAGCTCTCCCTCAAAGAGGCTGCCTGGCCCAGAATGGCAAGCCCTCCTTCCCCACTGGAGACGTGGCAAAGGGTCCATGTGGTGACAAAATGTCGTCTTTTCCACGAGTGATGAAAGCTAGCTTTGATGTTTGCTCAAGGAGCCTCTCGAAACGTTCCTGCTACACCAAGGCAGTTTCAAGGGCTCCCGGCACACAGGGCTCTCTCTCCCCGAGCCCGAATGGCCTACTGCCCGGACCTGGGCAAGACCCTGGGCCCCTGAGGGACAGAGAGGCTTGCAGAAGTACTAAGCAAAACAGGTAACCCCGAGGGAAGGAAGAGGTGCCTGCAGACACAAGCTGTGTTGTGCCTACACGCGGGGAGCACAGGCGGAGTGAACAGGTTTTCGCCGAAATCAAAACTTTCGGGGGTTGTTATTGTCATTAAATCATTCTCTACTTCTGAAGGGAAATTCATTTCTTCCGAACATCCACGGGGTGGGCTGCAGAATCAAGAGGTGGAAGGCTCTTTGCTAATATCGTCCTGGCCAAGGTCACGTACCACGTGTCCAAGGAATGTTCCAGAAAACCATGCCCTGGTAATGCTCATGGTGGAACTGAAAGGCATGCTCCTGTCCCCCTTTCCACCACTCCCTCGAGCTCTAAAAGTAAAACCCTGGGTCTCTGCATTCAGAAGGCATGGGTGCTCAGCCCACCCCCAGAGGAGGAGGTGCCAGAATTGAGGGCAAAGGGATTGCACTCGGGTTTGCTCTCCATCCTCTCTGGGCCATGTAAAGGGTGGGGGCAAAAGATTTCCTTGAAACTATTAATAAATTCCAGTGGGCAGTGATTCTCAAGTTTCGCATAACTCTGGGGTATTTACTTATAAGATCACTAAAATTGGGTGTTGACTGCAAGCCAGGCACCGCCCCAAGAGCTTTGCATGAATTACTGCTTTAAAAATTGGTCCTGGCCCCTGAGATGATGGAGGCCTGGGTGCCACGGCTCGGAAGTGCCAGGGCCCAGCAGGTGGAGGCAAGCTGGCCTGTGCAGGGGTGGGGGCAGGCCTCTCTTCCCTTCAAGCAGCCTTGCTCTTCGGTGCAGGGCTCTCCCACGGTGCCCCCTGCTGGCGGCGCTCCGCCTGGTCTAGAATCCGGCCCAGAAGACCCCCCTCCAGGGACTGCAGGATTCCAGGAGAGCCGGACCTCCTTCGGGAAGCCTTACGGAGAGAGCGCGCACGCAGGGGGCCTCTATGGGACCCTGGCACCCGAGGGCCGAGCACCAGCAGCCTGGCTGGCCTGGGGTTCGGAGGCCAGGGCTCCCCACCGCTGCGGTGGGGACTGGTTTCTTCCATCCGGGGACGGTCAGGCGAGGACAGAAGGTCTGACGGGGACAGGAGAAGGCAGGCAGCCAACCTGTCAGGAAGTCAGAAGGACGAGGCAGGAGTTTGCTACGGTTTATGCACTCAAATGAGTCTCCTTATAGTAACCTTGTTAGGAGTTTCAGGGGAAAAAAATGAAAAACGTAATGGTCCCCTACCGAGACTCACGGTGGGGGTGCTCAGGACTGTTAGGAAGGGGGATTTAGTGATTCTCTTTCTTGGTGGGCCCTGCTCAGCCAGCTCTGTTTTGCATGCAGGATCCTCCCCAGGAGGCTCATAACCAGAAGAATCTCCTCCACCCAGCGTTGGATCTTCAGCAACCACAGAGCACAACCTGCCCAGTTCCGCGGGCTGCCTGAGCAGACAGGGCGGCCCGACGGGGGTCCCTGGAAGCTTTTAACCCTCCAGACTCGCAGCGGCGGCCTGTGTCGCTCCCCTGCCAAAAACTGGCAGTCGGGTATGGGCAGTCCCAGCCAAGGGCGGTTGAGGGTCGCCTGCCCCCGTACAGAGCCCCTTGCAGCCCAGAGCTGCGCAGAATGAAGGGACCGAGCCGAGGACCGTCTCGTCGGTCTGATGCCCCCAGTGTCAGGTTCCGGGTGTGTCGCTCTATCCTCCAGAGCAAACTCCGCAGCTGGGAAAGCACAGCTGATGCCGTGCGGGGATCGCGGCACCCGCAGCGAAAACCAAAGACCCCCGCAGTGGGTCTGCGGGTCCGGGGCTTGGACTGGCCGTGGCAGTGACTTTGGAAAGCTCTGCAATGGAGCGCGCGTTTCGACAGGGCTGCAGGCAGCCTGGGCCCGGGCTCTGGCTCCTGCCGGCGGGGACCCGCCGTCCTCGAGAGCCACCGGGGAGCTGGGGACTCCTTGGGGCCCAAGACAGGTTCCCAGTACACAGAGGGGTGGAGTTCCCCAAGGAACTCACTTTCCTGATCTGACAAAGACGGGAGCACAGCATAGAGCTGATGTCGTGACACGATTCCTGCTTCATCCCCGAAGAGTTCCTGAAATGCCCCCGCAGGGAGGGAGCACCAGAGTCAGGACTCAAGGCCAGTGGGCCACCCCGCCCCCACCAGAGCCCTTCTCCAGGGACCCCCAGGTGGTGAAGCCTCCAGGAGACCCTGTGTGTGTGTTCAAGTCTTAAAATGGTAGCACTATAAGACTTGAAGATGAAGGTCACCCTTCTCTGGGGAGCACTTGAGAGTTCCGGTAAGGTCTGGCACACAGTAGGGCCACTCAGGGACTGGATGAGTCAACGTCAGCTGCCAGCACCGGGCGCTCTGGTGGTGCTCCCGTCCCTGCCCACCCCCGGGGGCTCAGGGCGATGCGATGTGTTAATGTTCCGCACCTGACCCAATGCAAATGCAAAGTCCAGGCCCAATTCTTCTCCTTTTATGAGTGGGGAGACTGGGCTTGGCCTGAGGATGTAGCCAGGTCAAGTTCATGGGGCAGAGTCCAGGCTCGGTTGTAGGTTCAAGCCCACGCTATCTACCTCTAGGTTTCTTCCCCTGACCCACCCTGCCGTTCCAAGTGTTTTCCAAAGAGGCAACAGTGTTCAGACATTTGCTTCTAAGAAATCAGACCGATGGGGAAGAACAGAGAGAATCCACTGATTCCCCAAGGTCTGGCCCAGGAAGAGGTCACGAGGCATCAAGAGGGGTCTGCCGGGGGGTAGGGCTGATCCCAGGGGCCCTTTCAGGGCTCCAACTAGGCACTCCTCTGGCCAGAAGAAGCCTCTTGCAGCCAGAATATTCTTGCTCTCTGGCTCCCCAGCCTCCATCCCCCAGCCAGTTTTTAGAACTTTCTCTTCAGTTTCAGAAGCCACTTCCTCACAGTGGTGGCCTTTCTGACTCGCACATTTACGCCCGTGTGCTTGCAGACAGGCGGATGCTGTTCCCTCCAGTGATGGGCCACCTCTGTCTCATTCATCTCTGTGTCCAGGCCCAGCACCAGCCCGGCCACGGGGCAAGGCCAACATTCGGCCCCCGCCGAACTGAGAGCTAGGCACACAGACACGAAGATGCTCTGTGTCGCTACTGAAAGCAGGTGGCTCCTTCCTAGCAGAGGCAGGGATTTCATTATCTGTGCCCAGCAGGTTGACCGGTGCCGAAGGACCGACTGCCTGCAGAGAGCAGGAGGAGAAGAAATGGAAGAGCGACGGGTCCACAGTCAGTGAGACCTGCGGTGGGACCTGACCGGCTCGCTTCCAGGAGGAAGCCGGTGGTGACGTCCAGCCCCTCACTCCCCGCTGGGCGCTTTCTCCCCAACATCGACTTTACATATGCTCCGGGAAAGTACTGCTCCTAGCCTCCTCGCCTGAGATCGCCTTGTACCTCAGCATCGTGGAAGCGGGGCTTCTCCGCTAGCAAGTCCATCATCTGCAAGCTTCCGGATCGCTCGTCTGCTCCTGATCCCAACCCAAAACCTCCCCGAGACACGGATCGCACCTCATCTCTGAAAACCCCCTGTCGCCAACCACAGGCTTTCGCACCCAGTGGGAGCTCACACTTGAGTTTGCCCCATCCATCCATCTGCTGACTCTTGTAAGTCAGGAACATGAAAGAGATACGACATCTGATTTCATACGTCATTTGGACGTGACAACGACACCCTGGTCTTTCCAATTCTAGGGAAGCATCCCTTCCCTCAGAGGCTCCCAGAAATCATCATCTCTATCCATTCAAGTGAGCAGACTCGAGTCTTGGACATGCTCTTGTGTGGATAACGTCTCAATTGTCTACATCTTATCTGTGAAATTCTACGGTTCTTTAAAGGATCTCGGGGCAGCTGCGAGGCAGGGGATGCCTTCTGGAATTACGCCCCTTGATTTGGTCTCGGCTGCACGCTGGTTAGGGAGGCAGCCCTCACACCACGTAGAGGCACCTTTTGGGACTTGCTGAGAACCCCAGAGCCTCCCAGCGCACCTGAGAACTTCATGTGATGGGGAAGAGAGACCGGGAACAGTGCATCCACGTGCGGCGGTGGGTCTCACTCACGAGTCCCTGCCGGCGTCTCTATTCACCCATCTGTCTCTTCTCCAAACCGGCCAGCTGAGGCCACTGGCGGGGGGGGGCCCCCCGCACCCNTGGGGGCCCCACCTCGTTCTTCAGGCTCCGGGCCAGGAAATGCTCCGCCACGTGCGCTGGCAGCACGTTCTCCAGCAGCACGCGGTTCAGGTTCTCCATGGTCTCTATCTCCTCCCGCTCTTTGTTGAACTTGTTCTTCCACAAGAAGTCTAACCTACAGTAATATTCACTCTGTTACAAGAGGACACAGAGGTAAAGAAACGATAGGGCATCTTGTCCTGCCAGAGAGCGGAGGTTTTAAAGAGAAAACAAAAAGAATGAAACAAAACTGAAAAGAACCCCCCAAACTGAACCGTCTCCCTCCCTACGAAGCCCGCTGCTCCCCCGAAGTGTGTCCCCGCCAACCCCTCACGCGCACTGGCAAAAAAGCAAGTTCGGGGAAAGAACCCACCTTGGGGATGGGTGGGGGCAGGGCGGGGGAG
>LNAC01000118.1:674164-701560 GCA_002007465.1 Ailurus styani
GGGGGGGGGGGGGGCGGGGGTGGAGGGTCGGGGGGCAGGGGTGTCAGTGACATGGGGAGGCTTCCTGCAAAGCTATGTTAATGAAGGACGGCTCGAGTTATCTTTTGAGAAGAGGCATAATGGGATATAAGCAATGAATAAATGAAAAATGGGAACTACATTAGCCGAGAGAGTGCGCTGTTGGATAATTTGCATTTAAAAAATAAGAGTGCTCATTCGTGGCAGTTTGCCTCTGCTCTTCAAAAATCACTTGTCCCCACCACAAAATTCTGAGATGAAGTACTCATTGAAAATTTTATCTTTCTTCATTTAGGACTTCATTGTGCTAAGAGAATGACATTGTATTTACACAAAAGTTCGGGTATCATTTAATTAAGATGATGCCTGCTAGTAAAAACGTACGTGTTCGTGGTTTATCATGTAGTGAAATTTAATTTTTTTTTAAAACTGTTATTACTGATGTACAGAGAGAGAAGCCTGCTCCCTGGCAAAGGGTCTCCTTGATTTTGGCATCATGTTATGTCTGCTATGAGGTAAACAATTTAATATGGTGAAACAGCCCTGAAAGAATCTTCCTTTGACACAAGGGCCTAATGGGGTGCATTCCAGCACAAACAGTCACTTCCTGACCCAAAAAACAAAAAGCAAAGAAGAAATCAATGCTGGGGTTTGTTTTATTGTTTGATTAATTGTATTAGTGCAGTACACACACGTGCGCGCACACACACGCGCACGCACACACGCACACGGCCTCTCATGCACAGATAGCAATTTAAAAAATTCACATTTTGAAACCTGAAAGAACAATGATCATTCACCATTTAGGTTTGATTCAAACCATGTATGATATGTTCAAAAATTATTCCTCCTCCTCTGGTGTGGAATTTATTTTTACTTTGTAGAGAGACTTAAAAAAAAGATTCAAATGAGATATTTTCAATGTTTGTTTATATTAAATTTTTACATTAATGCCAAATCTTCCACATTCTGCACTTACAGAAATCCTGCCCTGCGCTTCCTGGGAAAAGCCTCTCGTGGGGAGACTAGATTATCTGTTTGGGTTTTGGGGGATGAACCAGTGGTGTGGCTGACTGTAAACTGAGATGACTTGGCAATCCGTGACGGTGGCGTTGAGAAGACCCAGGCGCACAGTGGAGATCAGACGAAGTGACCCGGGGAGGGACCGGACCCAGGAGCCAGCAGGGCAGGCAGAAGGCCCAGCGCGGGGGACTGTGTGCGGTTTGCAGGAAGGAGCCTTACTAAGAGGTGGGTTAGGCCTCCCAAGACTGCGTCACGGGCAGCATTTGGTTAAGTCTCTTATGAAAGGGACAGGGGCACTTTGGGACCAGCTCCCCTGGACTGAAAAATACTGACATTCTGGCAAGCATTTTTGTCCCACCTCCCCAGGCATCTGCTGGAGAACCCTCGCCTTGAAGGACTGTAGAAACTCATGGAGAAGCCCGCAGCGGAAGACAGATGTTTCTATCTCAAACCAGTCGAATGGATTCAATGGTGTCCCCCGGAAAGACAGTTCCCAGTCCTCATCTCCAGTACCTGGGACTGTGACCGTTTCCGGAACTAGACTCTGCAGGTGTAATTAACTTAAGGATCTCAGGAGGAGATCATGCATGATGGAGGCTGGGCGCTAAGTCCAATGACCGTGTCCTTACAGGAGAAAAGAGAGGGGGTCTGACACAGACCCCCTGGGGCGGGCCACGGGAAGCCACTGCCTCCACGACTCCGTGTGTCCCTTCAACTGAGCAGCAGTCCCGCCTGGTGAACCTGTATCCCCACACCGTCACCCATCTCCCAGACTCTGACTGGGGCTACTCGACAGGTCTCAGGGCGCAGATTCCATGCAGAGACGTGGAGTTTGCTCTTCATCTGCACTGGCAAAGACGAGAGAGGACAGGAAGAGCCTGGAAGAAACACCAGGCTGTCTCTGGGAGCCTCATACTATCTTTCACACCAGACACGGCCTCAAGGGCAGTTCTTGGTTTGTCTAGTTCTGAAAACAAGCCGGGCAACTAGAGAGGTTTACGTCTTTCTACGTGGACAGAAGAGGTGGTCCCGGTGGATGGGGGGGGGGCAGGCAGCGTGTGATTCCACACCTTCCTGGGTTCTGAAGCCTTGTACATGGGGACCTCCGCCTAACTGAGGCCACCAGACTGCCACCTGCACGGATCCATATCTTGAAGGAGCCCACCTGGAATGCAGACCCTCAGTGCAGTGTGGGGTCATTTAAACTCAATGGAAATACAGAAAATCTGCCTTTCTCAAAAGAGGCCCTTGAATTCAGGCTGACACTTCCATCATAGACTATATTTCAATACAGAGCGTAGGACCCCAGCTCTTTTCTGGGGGGTGTGTTATGGTTTTATGAAGGTGTCTCAGATACCCAGAGCAATATTTAGCATGCTCATTTGCTCAGAAAGCAAAAACATCACCGTCGTTTCAAAAAAGGCGGTCATGGGGCAGGGGAGTCATGAGGACAAATGACAACAAAAATAAGTTAAAAAATGTCCATATTGATGTTTAAAAAAAAACACCTGGATAATCAGTGATCCTGAGTCCATGTCTATTTATGAAACTCAGAAGTCTTATTTTAAATATCAGACATTTGTGACATACTTCTATTTTCGTAAGGGTATGCGGAAGCACCGTATCACAAAAACTTGGACATTCTTGTGAGCCCAGAACACTTGGGATGAAGGTTCTTGGGACCTTCGTCCCGGCTCACCCTGGCACATCCCAATGCCCACTGTTAGAAAATGATCGTTCACACCATCACCCCTGTAGGGAGCGGTGACTTTTCAGGCCTGGGTGTGTATATGACCTGTTGTCAACATCAGTGACAAAATAAGAAAAGACTCCCTGTAAGACCAGGATCAGAGCTATTGTGTTAGATTATGCCCAACCATAATCTTGAACCCTTTAGGTTGTTTATGTCACATCGGAGAGTCATCAGGGATTGGGGCAGCCACTGGAGGCAGCAACACCTTCACGTACGTAGCGGTACTGCGTGCTTATCATCTCAGTGACCAGTGAAAGAGTGGGGAGAATTCAGTTGGATTTCTAAGTCCTTACAATGTATTGTGAAGCAACCTCGAGTGAGCACTCTAGGAGGAGAAAGTGCTGGACCAAACATCCCTGGGATGAAATGGAGAAACAGGTGACCCCGCAGAGGGGGCCGCCATGTTTCCGGAGGAATGACCACGTAGGCGATACTCTGAACGGAAGCCCGTTTCTTTCCCATCTTTCACTTATAGGGTTTCCTGAGAGTGCACATGCCTTTTCTCTGTGAGTGAGAGCAGAAAGCAGGTCAGTCGTGGAGAAAGCCAGGTCTCGGGAGAAACAAATGAAATGAGGAAAAAAGAACGGGCATCGTTTAATGGGTTCACTGAAATGTCCAGAGGGTCAGAGCTATGAGCCAAAGAATGCAGAACGAAGTATGTGCCAGGGATGGGGGCAGGGTGGGATGGGGAGGAGACGGGGTGTTCTAGAACTTGCAGCAGGACAACAGCTCAGCTCCAAGGAGACCGGAGCTCCCAGGAAGGCATGAGGGGAGAGGACAGTGTCTCTAGGCTGCTGGACTGGCAGCCACTGATCTGGCCTCTGCTCTCACTGTGCGATTATTAACGTCCCACTGTTTAGCTGTTTGGGGATGTCTATATAATTTAAGTGGCTTTGCATCTCAGTTGGTTATGTTCATATAAATCGCTTCTCTGCGTCACTTCATCCATGCAAGAATTGCAAGCAAACTTTGGTGAAGGCAGAGTGCGTGGCTTGGAATGAGTCTGTTCTTTGGGCAATCGTCCTTGTGTGCAGCTAGAGGAAGAATACTGTCCTTGAAAATCCTGCACCCACGGCCTCTCCTTGGAGACTAGAAGTAGGGCGGGTGCCCAAGGAGGGACAGTTCCCTTCGCATCACAAAAGACGGTTTTTGAACAGAGGACTATATTTCTAGGAGTGATTGCAAGTGATGGCAAAGGTACTCATACCCACTCCTAAGAAAAAGTAACAGGCCATCCATTCTGAAATGCAAACAAAACCCCGGTGAAGGGAGTATTTTTCCAAAGACTGTCAGCTACCGAGAGAACATTCTTGTGGGCTTACGAAACCTACTGCGTTATTTCGAGATTTAGCAGGAAACGGACTCACATCTCAACTGTTCGCAAAGTTTGCCTCTTGTGGAAGAAACGAGAGACCTTTTCCCTTTTGTCTGTATCTACGCACGTACACCCACGTTTCTCATAAGCGATAAAATTATTCTGACGTGTTTGCATGAAAGTAGCTACAAGGCACATCAGCAAAGTATTATCATTATTATCACTGGGTGGACTCTTTTTTTAGGATTGAAGTAGAGTCCACGTACCAGCAAAGTATTATTAACACAGCACTTGAGAGGAAGTTATGTGAAAAAGTGAGGTCTTACCTGTCTACCCAGAACAAGCAGTGTGACGAAGAATATAAAGAGAGACACTGAGCCCATGGTCTTCAGGTCTTTCCAAATGCCTGGTCTATTAGAGAACAAACAGAGAGACAGACAGACAAAAACAATACAAAACAACATACATACAGGACTTAGAATTCGTGTATCAACAACTTGAGAGCCTCCACTGCACGTCTTTCTCCTCCAGCTGAACACACACCTTTCAGATACATCCTCAGGCTCAGATCACATCCAAACAAAATAATCCCTATTTTGAGAGCTCAGTAACAGAGGATTCTTTCAAATGAACATAGACTTCTTACGTTATCTCCATATGAATAGTATGTTCTTTATCCTTTGGAGATCAATATGGGTAATTTGACATATGATTTCTTCAACCATTAAAGTGATCACCCTCAGAAAGAGAAAGTATACTAAAAATTAACAATCATATGAGGTAAAAAAAAATGAAGTAGGGAACTTAATTTCTACCAGCTACTCTCACTTATGAATTTTATAGTTTCTCATAACTTTTTTGGCAGGAAATCCTCGGGCCCTTTTTGGTATGATTTTGTAACACAAAGGTGAGACCCAGATGAGAACGCTTGGTCCCCTGCCCCATTTCCCCTTGGTCCAGCAGACCTCAGTCATTGATCCCTGCCCGTGTCCTCACCCCAACCTTGCAGGCAGTGGTCACCCCCATTCCTGGAGTCGGCATGCATGGTGGGCACGAGATGCCCAGACATTCCTTCCCATGTCACTCTGGGCGTCTCTGGGAGAGTACTTCCTGGATCAAATCCATATTTGAATCAGTAAACTGAGTAAAGCAGATGCAGGTTAGCCTCATTCTACGAGTTGAAGCCTTTAGTAGAAGAGAAGTTTGACCTCCCCCCAAGGAAGAGAGAATTCCCTCCTGCCCGACTGCCTCTGAGCTCGAACCCTGGCAACTCCTGGCTCTGCAGCAGCATCTGGCCTTCCGTCTCCAATCGGGAACATTCACGACTCAGATTTGGATTTGCCAGCCTCCATGATCGTGTGAGCCAATTCCTTATGATAAACCTCTTGATGGATATATATTTATATAGGATATTTATATCCCATTGGTTCTGTTTCTCTGGAGTACCCTGACTAATACGGCCTGGAAGAAGACCTCTCCCACCGTCCACGTAGCTGACAAATGACGGATCTCCCACAGACAGTAGTGAATAAGACGTGAAAAAGAAATTATGATTATGTATGGACATATGTCACATAAGCAGCATAGATCATGTGTAATTAAATTAAAGAAACACCACGTAATTACTTTCTGCTTGCGAGTTGCACCTGCTTTGAGCTTTTCCTGTTTCTCTACCGAGGGTTCGAGGCCTGATGACGTAAGAGTCCATGTGGCAGGGAAAGGGCTCAGTGGGCTTTGGTGTAGGATCATCCAAGGAGGAAATGAAGTTCCCTGCTCTGTCGATCTGTGGGATCTGGGTTAGCCTCTCCAAACCTCGCCCTTGTCATCGGCCAAAGGGGGTCGCAGTGCCCATCTTACAGGCTGTTCTGGTCACTACATCAGGTATCAATAAACCCCACACAGGGCCTGACACATGGGAGGCACTTCATAAATGGCACTCGTGAGTTTCAGTACTAGCTGCGGAGTGACAAGGGAGGCGACGGAGCTGGACAGGTAGAGAAAAAGATAAGAGAGTGTAGGCTGGTGAATTATCATTAACAGAGTGAAAGATGCAAGGGCATGGGGAACTTGGAGGCAGAATGGCCAGTCTCAGAGAACTCTCCAGAAAGGCTGAGCCTGCATTAGGGGCTCTTTCCTCCCTACTGAACCAGGTGGGTGGCAAGCATGTGAGCTCCCCTATGTGAGCTATAAGGAGGTCACTGGTTCCTGAGCATGAAGTAAGCTGAGAGCTGCCAGTTTCCTGCTTGCCCAGAACTGACTCTAAGAAATGAAGCTGTTCCTTTTTGAGCCTGTGACAGCTGTGTCTAATAGCACAGCTGAAGGGACTGAGGGGAGCAGATGTTTATAAACAATGCTGGCTGCAATGAATTCTAAACTCATTTTTTTCCTATATTGACTATACTGACGCCATATTGCCCAAGGAAAGTGGTACAACACAGCCAATGTTCTCAGATGTGCAAGCAGAATTTGACATTTTCATGTTGCTTCATGAACCTTCTGTTCCTTGTAATTCCAGGGGTCTGAGAAAGCAGCTGTGACATCCCCCTCCCACCCTCACCCCCGCTACTCCCAAACTAAGAGTAAAATGTTAACTCCCAGGTCAGGGTCTTGTAGCAGCTTCATCAGTACAACCAATCAGAACTGAGGGCCTCCTTGCATTCCCAGGTAAGGGACCAGATGTCCCAAACATGCCGAGCCAGCCTACGTCCCCATCACTGATGGAGAAGGGGATGTAGGACCCTCTTCATGCGATTCAGGGCCCGGCTGGGTTTTCAGTTAGTCGCGCAGAAGATACAGGCAAGCAACCCTTTCCTGGGACTCCTCACATGAATGCATTTGAACACTGGTTTATCCACCCATCTCCCAGATCTGGAGGCTTCGGGAGGACAAGTGGTGGGGGGAGGTGGGGACCTGGAGGGAGAAGGACAAGGGAAGACAAGACAAGTAGTCACAGGGCTGGACCTAAACGTGCCTTGAAAATAACGAGGCACGTCCGGCCTGTAGAAGGGACTTGTGGGCCGACACACAGATGCCTTTTCCCCTCCTGACCTGCTCTCTCAACTAAGAAGGACTGCACTGCACTTTCACGGATTGCAACTAGGGTTTTCAAAATCTTCTTTTATTCATCCAGCCAAGGAGAATGGCTGCTTTTCCTGTAGGAGCCCTTCTCTCCCGTGTGGACCACGCATGGGTGGGTGCCAGATGGTTCCTGCAGTTTGAACGAGAAATCTGTCCATGCGCAGATGCATTCCTGGGTTACCTTGCTACTTGGGTGCGTGTGGGAGAGGCAGGGAGGAAGGGGAGTGTGCAGTGGAGAGGGGGCATCCAGATTAGGGGGAATAAAGTCCCAGGATCCAGACGAGGCAATTGTGTTGATGATCACATTAGGTTCCTAGAGATTCTAGAACAATGTACTACAAACTGGGTGGCTCAAAACAACGGAAGTTTATCATTCCATGGTTCTGGAAGCCAGACGTCGGACATCAAGGTGCTGGCAGGACAGTGCTCCTTCTGCAACTTGTGGGGACGTCCTTCCTTACTTCATGATGGCTTCTGGTGGTTGGCCCCCAATCCTTGGTGCTCTTTGGCTTGCCAGGACATCATTTTAATCTCTGCCTCCACCATCAACGGCATTCTCTCAACATGGCCATCTTCTTGTAAGGACACTGGCCGTGCTGGGTTAGGGCCCACCCTACTCTGGTAGGACTTCATCTCAAATCCATCTGCAACCACCCTATTCCAAGTAAGGTCACACTGTGAAGTCCTGGGGGTTAGCCTTCACCATGTCTTCTTTTGGGAGAGACAGTTCAACCTATAACAATCGTGTTGGTCATTTATATAAAAATGGCAGCTACTTGGGTGTGAGGCCTCCTTCTCTCTCTTCTTTCAGTCTTAATGTTGAAATCCATTCTGGACTTTTTGTTTGCCTGGTTGTGCCATCCCTGAGTGATGAAGTAGGAGACACGGCACTAATATAACTGAGAAAGTTTCTAACTCAGTGACAGTTCGAGCCAAAATGGGACTGAATATGTTCTCTTTCATACCTAAAAATTGGGCCCTGGGGACTCAGGTGCCCAAACGAGCCTGTAGCCACACACCAATTTACAGTGGGCCCTTATCCTGAGGCTGCTAATGGAGCAATCATTCTGGCCCTCAAGTTTTGAGAGTATAAAAGATCAAAGAAACCTAAAAAATTGGATGAGCAGTATGGAGGAACTGCCTGGTGGACCAGTCACTAACCTAAAGGCAAATGATTCAGTCGCGGTAAAAAATGACATTTTAAATCTTTATGTTTTCCTAGGTGAAATAGGCCATTCTTATTTTTAAGAAGAAAAGTTCCTAAAGAAACTAAGGATTATATGGTAATTCTATTTTTTTTTGTTTCAAGTTTTTATTTAAATTCCAGTTAATTAACATACAGTGTAGTACTGGTTTCAGGAGTAGAATTCAGTGATTCATCACTTCCATACAACACCCCGTGCTCATTCCAAGCGCCCTCCTTAACCCTCACCACCCTTTGAACTCACTCCACCCACCTCTCTCCTGCAACCCACAGTTAAGAGTCCCATGGTTTGCCTACCTCTCTGATTTTATCTTATTTTATTTTTCCTTCCCGTTCTCTATATTCACCTGTTTTGTTTCTTAAATTCCACATATGTGTGAAATCATATGGTATGGGCCTTTCTCTGACTTATTTCACTTAGCATAATATACTCGAGTTCCATTCATGTTTTTGCAAATGGCCATTCCCTTTTTGTGGCTGAGTAACATTCCATTGTGTATATATGTGTGTGCGTGTAAATATAAATATAAACTACCTCTTCTTTATCCATTCATCAGTCGATGGACCTTTGGGGTCTTTCCATAATTTGGCTATTGTTGGTAATATTACTATAAATATCAGGGTGCATGTACCCCTTTGAATCTGTATTTTTGTAGTGCAACTGATGGGTTGTAGGGTAGCTCTATTTTTAACTTTTTGAGGAAACTTCATACTGTTCTCCAGAGCAGCTGCACCGGCTTGCGTTCCCACCCACAGTGCAAGAGGGTACCCCTTGCTCCACATCCTTGTCAACACCTGTCGTTTCCTGAATTGTTAATTTTACCCATTCTGTCAGGTGTGAGGTGGTATTTCATCATGGTTTTTAATTTGAGTTTCCCTGATGACGAGTGATGTTGAGCATCTTTTCATGTGTCTGTTGGCCATCTGCATGCTTCTTTGGAGAAATGTCTGTTCATGTCTTCTGCCCATTTCTTAACTGGATTGCTTGTTTTTTGGGTGTTGAACTTGATAAGTTCTTTACAGATTTTGGACACTAACCTTTATCAGATATGTCATTTGCAAATATCTTCTCCCAATCTGTAGGCTGCCTTTTCGTTTTGTTGATTGTTTTGCTGTGCAGGTTTTTATCTTGATGATGTCCCGATGGTTCATTTTTGCTTTTGTTTCCATTGCCTCTGGAGATGTGACTAGTAAGAAGCTGCGGCCGAGGTCAAAGAGGTTGCTGCCCTGTTTCCTCAGCTAGGACTTTGATGGTTTCCTGTGTCACATTTAGGTCTTTCATCCACTGGGAATTCTATTTTTAACTTTTTGAGACACCTCCATACTGTGTTCCAGAGTGGCTGCACCAGCTTGCGTTCCCACCAACAGTGTAAGAGGGTTCCCCTTTCTCCTCATCCTTGCCAACACCTGTTGTTTCTGGTTCGTTTTTATCCATCCAGTTCGCCTTGCCTCTTAGGTAGAGAATTCAGTCCATTTCCATTGAGAATAACATTGACTGGCAAGGACTTACTAATGCTCTGTTATTAATGGTTCTCTGGATGGTCTATAGTTCCTCTCTTCCTTTCATTGAGGTTTCGTGTTCCTTGAAATTTTTCATTGCTTTCTTCAAGTTGATAGAGCAGTTACCCCTTCAAGTCTTTATTAACTGAGTCTGGGACTAAAATACCTTGAGGCTCCCTGAGGTCTCTGGTCACACCTGCTCTATGCCTCTTGCTCCCTCTTGTGGTGGAGTCCTTCCTCCCTCCCTCCCTCCCTCCCTTCCTTCCTTTCTCTCTCTCTCTCTCTCTCTCTCTCTTTCTTTCTCTCTCTCTTTCTCTCTCTCTCCTACCTTCCTTCCTTCCTTCCTTCCTCCCTCCCTCCCTTTTAATTATGTTCAGTTAGCCACTGTCATTTGTTTTTGATGTTGAATGTTTCATATGATACATCACATCACATCATTCAATGTGTTCAATGATTTATTAGTTACGTATAGTATCGGTGCTTATCACAACACGTGCCCTCCTTAATACCCATCACCCTGTTACTCCTCCCCTTTGAAACTCTAAATTTGTGTCCTAGGGTCTGTGGTCTCTCATGGGGTCCTCTCCCTCTCTGACTTTCCGCCTTCAGATTTCCCTCCCTTCCACTATGGTCCTCGGTGTTATTGCTTATGTTCCACGTATGAGTGAAACCATATGATAATTATCTTTCTCTGCTTGACTTACTTCACTTAGCAAAATCCCCTCCAGTTCCATCTATGTTGATGCAAATGGCCTTTCTGATGGCTGAGTAATATTCCATGCATCTTTATCTTTGGGGTAAATACCTAGTAGTGCAATTGCTATGTCGTAGGGTAGCTCTATTTTTAACATCTTGAGAAACCTCCATACTGTTTTCCAAAGTGGCTGCACCAGCTTGCATTCCCACCAAGAGTGTAAGAGGGTTCGCCTTTTTCCACATCCTTGCCAACACTTGTTGTTTCCTGTTTTGTTAACTTTGGCCATTCTAACTGGTGTAAGGTGGTATCTCATTGTAGTTTTGATTTGTATTTCCCTGATGGCTAGTGATGTTGAGCATTTTTTCATATGTCTGTTAGCCATTTGTATATCTTCTTTGGAGAAGTGTCTGTTTATGTCTTCTGCCCATTTTTTGACTGGGTTATTTGTTTTTTGGGTGTTGAGCTTGAGGAGTTCTTTATAGATCTTAGATATCAGCCCTTTGTCTGTAGCGTCATTTACAAATACCTTCTCCCATTCTGTGGGTTGCTTCTTTGTTTTGTTGACTGTTTCCTTTGCTGTGCTGAAGCTTTTTATCTTGATGAAGTCCCAAAAGTTCATTTTTGCTTGTTTCCCTTGACTTTGGAGACGTGTCTTGAAAGAAGTTGCTGCGGCGGATGTCAAAGAGGTTGCTGCCTATGTTCTCCTCCAGGATTTTGATGGATTCCTGTCTCAGGAATGGAGGTCTTCCATCCATTTTGAGTTTATCTTTGTGTGTGGTGTAAGGGAATGGCCCAGTTTCATTCTTCTCTATGTAGCTGTTCAATTTTCCCAGCACCAACTATTGAAGAGACTATGTCTTTTTCCCATTGGGTATTTTTTCCTGATTTGTCAAAGATTAGTTGATCACAGAGCTGAGGGTCCATTTCTGGAGTCTCTATTCTGTTCCACTGGTCTATGTGTCTTTTGTGCCAGTACCATACTGTCTTGGTGATCACATCTTTGTAATATAGCTTGAAGTCAGGCAATGTGATGCCCCTAGCTTTGTTTTTCTTTTTCATCATTCCCTTGGCAATTCGGGGTCTTTTCTGGTTCCATACAAATTTTAGGATTGTTTGTCCCAGTTCTTTGAAAAATGCAGTAGTATTTTAATAGGGATGGCACTGAAAGTGTAAATTGCTCTGGGCAGGACAGACATTTTAACAATGTTTACTCTTCCAGTCCACGAGCATGGAATGTTTTTCCATCTTTTTGTGTCTTCTTCAATTTCTTTCATGAGTGTTCTGTAGTTTCTAGAGTACAGATCCTTTACCTCCTTGGTTAGGTTTATTCTTAGGTATCTTATGGTTTTGTTGCTACTGTAAATGAAATCTTATGGCGGAGTTCTTAAGTTTTCACACCTCCTCTCCATCCGGCAGAGCACCAGGCAGAGTACGGACAGCCTCCTTTTGTTTCCCCAAACAAAACTTGATAAAGTCTGTGGTCTGTCTCTCCCTGGCCTGAGATTTGATTCGGCTTTCTGTGTGTGCGCAGTAGCCATCTGCCAAAGCGTGGGAGCGTGGGCAGGGAGCCGGCCACAGGGTCGCGGTGTGGGAGGTGCGGGGATCCGTGGGCGAGGTGTTCCCAGTGTCTCCTGGGCGGGCTTCTCAAAGGAGGCCACGCTGCAGTTAGGTTCTGGGTCCCTGAGTCCCTACCTGCCCCTGCCCAGCCGCTCCCTGCCCCCGTCACGCAGCTCAGGACTCAGCACTGTGCCCGGGGCCAAAGGGGAGTCTCTCTGGCCGCCTCCTTCACGGCTGCTCACTCGCATGGGAGATCTCCCTTGGCCTCAGCTGTGCCCTCCTGGGGGAGAGGCGTGTGGGAGAGTCAAGCCATTCCTCTTACCCACTTTGGTGTCATCAATGTGCTAGAACTTCTGCTCTGGAAACCTGGACCTGCAGCAAGGCTCTCCAAGGCTCTGTGCGTGGGTCACCGGCCAAGTGTTTTCTAGGGGCTCCTGGAGCTGGTTCACAGCTGTTGCAGGGCCCACAGCCCGGGGCCCGTAGGCCTACTACCTGACCCTCAAGTGCATGAGAGGCCTCCCGGGCCCCGTGGCATGAGCTGCTGGATCCCCCAGCTCCTGCAGCAGCACTTTGGTCCCCGGACAGATGTCAAATCACCGGGACTGAGGTTGGAGCTGGCGGTGGGGGGAGGGGTCGCGGCAAAGATGAGAGAGACATCGTATTTATTCTCCCGTGCTGGTGACATCACTTCCTTCCTGTGCTTCTGAATCCCCACAGTTCTCCAAGGTCCTCCCAGCATCAGTCAGCTCTGGGCTCCCTCACACACGTCCGGCCCACAAGCTCATCCTTTCCTAGGTGTGCGAGATGAGCTTAACCACGACATGCTGACAAGTCTGCGGGCCTTCTGCTGAAACCCGACTTTCTTATAGAAACTTTCTGTGATCTTCTCCTTTTTTCTTTTTTTTTTTTAAGATTTATTTATTTATTTGAGAGAGAAAGAGAACGACCCAGTGGGGGGAGGGGCAGAGGGCGAGGGAGACAGAGAATCTTAGGCAGACTCTATGCCCAGCATGGAGTCTAATGGGGGGGTTCCATCTCTCGACCCCACCATGACCTGAGCTAAAATCAAGAGTCAGATGCTTAACTGAGCCACCAAGCACCCCTGTGATCTTCTTGACAACAGAGACTACACTTTCTTCATCGCTGTGCCCTGGCTCCAGCCCTCAGGCCTGGCATACAAAGGGTGTTCAATACAAGTGAGTCGTAAAAACAAATGAATGAGTGGACAAATAATCATGTTGGTTTGAAACCTGAGGGGCTTCCTTTCTAGACACTCTTTCCTCTCCTGGCTGGACAGAGATCCACCAGAATCCTGTGCAGTCTTCCAGAGAGGGTGTCCCGATGTCACGCAAGGACAGACGGCCCAGAGCAGTGTCATTGATCAATGCCAAGCAAGGCATTCTGGGCTGGAACAGACGACCACACGGAGGGACAAGCTCATGCTGAGCAATGAGCCCTGCAAGGGGCTGTGGGTCAGGAAAGATGTCAAGGCTGGGGCTGGGAGGCAGTGCTGGCCTCTGTTACTGCTGTAATTACACACCCTTGAACGTGGCCATAGATTTGTTCTGCGGAGGTGAATTTAAGTGGGAAGCCACTGGTCTGTGGGTGAGTAAAGAAGAGGGCTGGGCATGACTCTGGCCTTGGAGACTGAGGAGGTGATGACATACGACATCATATGATGACAACATATGACATATGTGTTCTGCACAGTCTACGGGCACATGTTCTGTGAAATCTCCTTTCTCCCCTCATCCTAAAACCAAACCGAACGACACAGCCTAAAGCTCACATATCCTCCTGCGGGTGGATCCACATCATAGCAGAATTTTGAGTTGAAATCACCCAGTAGCTCATCAATGGTTGCTTTTTACAGAAACAAAGAAAGCTTGGTGGAATTTGAGTAGCCCTAGGATGACTTGCTTTTTTGTTAGATTGGCAGCTTGGATGACCCTCCTCCTTCTCCGACCTCCCAGGCGGCTCAGCCACCCAGAAATGTGTGCACCTTACTTTCTGGAGACAGCCTGGGGAGCAGGAAGAGGGAGGGCAAGAGAAGCTGGGGGATTAAGTCTGAAAGTAATTTCAGAACTTTTCAACATGAACTGGGATATACTATGGGTTAGAACGCCAATTTGGAATACGTTTTTAATGTAAAAAGAGGAGACTTCAGAGGAATTTCAGGTGCTATGGGATACCCCCAGACCCTCCACCCCAGCAGTGGACGTGTGAGGCTCTCCTGAGCTTCTGCGCATCCTGATAAACACTGCAGTTCTTCCCCGAGACTCCCAGGGATGTCATCGTTGGCTGATCCCAAGTTGGGACAATGTCAAAATGTGTCGCAAAATCTCGAATTCTGTGTCTTGAATGAGACGCAGGAGACACAGAGAAAGGAGAATAAGCCGCACTGAAGGTGTGCGATCCGTAGCTCTCAGTGACATGTGCCTGAGTGTCTGCATCACTGCTGTTGATACGGAGCTTTAAGGAAGTTAGATTCATGCAGACACTTCCACCAGCAACCATCCAGAGCTCCCGAATGAGGCTGGGCACTGGGTGCTATTTCTTACATACACGCCTTAGTTATATGCTGTCCACGGAGGACTTGTCTTATTCCGTGAAGTGCTCAGAGAGAGAGCTGGCTAGCCCACGGGGCCCCTTCTTATCCCCTCTGTTCAGGCTCTTCCATCTCCACACCTCTTCAGAATTAAAGGCACATTTCCTGGATTCAGGTGAATTTGCATAATTCTGGGTCCTTGTGAAATGGTAACACTTATCCCTTGAGACTTTTTAGTTCCGTAAGGTAAAAACCCACAGGAAAAATCTGACAGTGTCTTGCAGACTCTGGTAAGCCTTTGACACGGGAAGGGAGAGTACCTTTGAACCACAAACAGCTTCCAGCAATATCAAGGCTCATGACCATCACCATCACCGGGAAGAGCACCTGGGGTCCTCCGCCACGTTGGCTGAGGGCTTTGGGAGGCAGTGTCATAGGCAGGAACCAGAATGGCTATTAATTGGTTCCGTAAAGCATCCTGTACTCACAGAAAGATGGAGGATGTTATAAATGCCAAAGAAGGAGGAGATATCTTGTTCTGTACCTTCTAAATACCGGAAACCTCCGAGCTTCCTCCACCACGAGGACGTAGCCAGAATCTCATCAGCACAGGCAGTGATAGGTATTGGGGCAGAGCTGGACTCCACTTAATGAATGGTTCGTGGCATACCTTCTCAAAGTAGTCTTTTCATCTCCTTCAGAGGAGGACTTCCGTATTCGTCAATCTGTTAGAGTATCCTTGATGCCTTTTTCTGAATTATTCACTGATCTGGAGTTTTTCTAGTGCATACTTCTGGTTTCTTTGCTAACCCTGTTGGCAAAAACTGCCCTGTTGGCTTGTACCGTCCTGTGGCTGGTCCATGATCAATGTCATGTGTGGTTCTGAAAGGTTCCTGAAGCATGGGTCACTGTGAACTCACATACAGGACAACAGTACCATCCAACTGTGTATTCAGAAGATGGCCTGGCACTGCCTAATGAGTAGAGATGCCCTCTTGGACCTTGCCCTTGAAATATAAGACTACAAACAAAGCTGATGCTGTCCCTGGAAAGATACATCTTCAATGAGCCTCTGTCTTCAGGGAAACAGATGAAGGGAGACTTTGTTACAGCCGGTACTGGGGGCCCTTCTGATTATTTGGGAGTGCACCTGCTGTGAGTCATGTATCCAACAGATGTTTTTCAAGCACCTCCTTACTTATTGGATGGTAGGCACTATGGGTGTCAGAGCAGTACTTGGTTCAGACCTGCTCTGTCCTCAATTCAAGAGTATCTATTATCTGCATCATAGTAAAGGACAGGGCTGCTAGGTCTTCAGTAGAAGCTTGGGGTAGGTAGGCCGGCAGTGCTCGGGGCCGACATGGGGGCCAGCCCAGAGGCCAAGGTGGGCACCAAGGACACTCACTGCCATAGCCGAGCACACATTCCAGAAAGTAGACCAGGATAAGAAGCAGCAGGAAGCCAGGAATGGAAATGGAAGGCAAAGATGCAAAGACCAGAAATAAGTCAGAAGAGACAGGACCAAGCTCGTCTTCAGTGACAGGGATAAGCTCAAACAGGAACAGATGTTCTTCTTGGCCTCCTGTGAGCCAGCTCCCTCCTTGAAGGGGGGCTCTGGCTGTGGGATTTAGGAATGTTCCATCTCAAGGCACTGTCCCTGATCAGGGGGCTTTTGTTTCTCTAAGGATCCTAGTCCTATCGGAAAGAGTGTGTCAGCATCGACACCAGGCAAAGGATGGGGAAAGCCTTAGCAGGTGTTTGACGGGAAAATCTCTTGACTCTCAGAGACCAAAGAACACGCTGGCATTGAGTTCCTGAGTTACATCAAACACACACTGAGGCTGGAGAAATCAGGAGGGAGGTGGAAACTCCTGCTCTTAAGAGTCTCTCACTTGGGGTTAGTTTTTAACGGACATTGAGAAAATGTGTTAATTTCAAGGTATTCTGTTTTTCTGCCAGTAATCATCATCGTTTGGTGGAGGAATCCTTCTTCATTCTAGGGGGGACTGTGGCAGCTGCCGTGGGAAGTAGGCGTGGAAATGCCAGAACCGTACAGAGAGGAGGAGGAGGCTGGGGAGGCAGGTGGGCCCCTCCACTTGGCAGGACGCTGGCTTCTCTGGGAGTGAAGGCAGGTCCCCGAGGCTTCTCGGGTCAGCCCTCTCGAGCTGAAAGTTTCTTATAGAGACAAAACTAGGAGAAGACACACAAAAGATCTTGAAGGAAATGAAAGGCCTCTGAAAGTCAACACTCCATTCCTTCAACCAAGGAACGACATTCTTGCTGCTCAGTTCTAAGCAGAGACAGTGTGTCTGTCCCCAGAAGTCATTCTCTCTCCATCAGAAACTTGCTAATCTAATTTCCTCTTTTTCTTCGGATGTGTAGCATATTTAGGGGCTTCAAATTTAATAAAGGGAAATTCAGCGGCATCGTCAACTGTGCATAAAAATCGGCAACACCACATTTACAGAGGGATTTGATATAGGCTCTCTGGGTATAGTAGAGAAACGGTAATGCATGTTTGCTTGGTGACTTGGAGGATTCATTGGGAAATTAACTCCTGATTTCATTCGCATCCTTGCTAAGGAATCATAAACTTTCCTTAATACCATTATGCAACTCCACTCCTCTCAGCTTGATTACAGATTACTGGGGCTTCCTGGTGTGGAGAATGATGGAAATTAAATTATGTGAGGAGAATGCACTGCCGTGGTGCTTCTGAAAGTGCTCTTATTGGTAAGGAACGCACACACAGTGAAGTGCCCACTGTACTTGACCCTGAACCTCCAGTGGAAAAGTAAGTGGCTGTGCTTTGGGAACTCAGGCCATCTTTCAGGAGCCATGCATCTAGAGAATTATTTAAGGCATTTATTTTATGTTAAAAGAAATACAGATAATTTATGGAGGATTATGCCACACGCTTATGGGAAAAAGTTGAAGGCTTATGGGTCCAGAAATAAACCTAGCGTGTGATATAAAAAGTGTTGCTCTCAAGATGTGAGATGGACAATAGGATAATGATTACATTTTTTTTCAAACAGGGGATAAATATTCATTATAAGATTACGCAAGTAATTTGATGGCAAGAAACCTTTTATAAACCTGAGGAGGGCTGGAGGGTCATTCTTCCAATGTTGCCAAGCTCAGGGCTGGATGCGATCAGTTGTATCTTTTCTTGAAAGTCAATCTCTTCAGAGAAGAGAGAGTTGCTGGTTGATAACCCTCCCTCTGCACAACGGTAGTTTAGGAAATCTCCCCTAAGAAGTGTAACACTTTAACTTGTGAATATACATCCACTTACATTTCCGATGTTTTCGTGTGTGTGGATTTGTCTTGAGCTGCGGGTGGGGCGCACTTGTCCCTGGGGGGCTCATCTAGCAGTGTCTGGAGACATTTTTGGTTGTCATGACTCGGGGGGTGGTGGTGTCTGGTGTCGAGTAGGAGGATCCAGGGATCTGCTACCCGTTGTATAATGCCTAGGACGGCCCCCCACTGCCCAACACAATAGGAGCTTCATTCGTCAGAAGTACTAACAATGCCGAGGAAGAGAAACCCTAGGTTATCCTTATCAATACAAATCACCTCTCTAAACTACTTCCTGCCCTCTGTGTGTATATGATGATACCGATTCTACATAATCTCTAACGAAGACACACACCAGCTCCCTGTAGCGCAGTTTTAAAGAAACCCTCATGCAATGATTACCGATGACAAGGGTGTTCTCGTTGGCGTTGACTCAACACACACTCATGTTACCAAGGTGCCGCGAAAGAACCGAGGAGGAGGAAGAGGACGCAGGTTACCTCTCGAATAGGACCTGGCTGTAGTCGTCCAGGACGTGGGCGTGAGTGTGCAGAAGGATGGTGTTGTAGCCCACGAACGCCACCATCATGATCAGCATCTTCAACTCATAGTTGACCCTCAGGAAAACCGAGCAGGAAATCAGTCCCAGGATGCAGCTGTAGATGAAGTACTGAATGGGGGAAGAGACCAGATGAGTTACTCAGGATCTCTTCTGAGAACGGCTGCAGGGGGCACTAAGATTGGGGGTCACCACCAAGTTCACTCAGGCAGCTTATGAAAACGGCCGTGAAAGCAGAGGCCCTTTTCTGTTCTCTGACCCGGTGATAAGCGCCCCAACACTTCTGCTTTAGGAAAGAATTACTCATCCTGTGCCTCGCTGACCCAGTGTAGCATGTGCAATAATTGTGCAGATTGCCACACAGAAATAATTTTGAACAAACTATATTCGAAGGCGTGTCCTTACAAGAAAACGTCCTTTGCTTCTTGAAAATGAAAACAATAGGACTCTGTACCCATTTATAAATTTAAGAAGTTATAGTCCATACAATCTCTTTTAGCCCTGTGAGTCTTCATTCATCAAGAGGATAGAAATCATCTCAGGTAGTTCGGTGAAAAGCACAAGAAAGCCTAGGCGTTTTATTACCAGAGAACCGGAGGGTCTAAAGTAGGAAGGATTTCACAAACTAACGAAGCCGTGGCCGGGGTGAGTCACGAGTTCCCTGGAAGTGGACAGGCACCCGGGGAAACGGGAAGAACCAGGTGTGAGGAGAAAAGCACCCTCCATCCCGTGTGGCTCCGGGAAGCCACGATTCTCACTCTTTACCATAACAGACACGGTCACGGACAGCCCTGAGCCGTCCTTGCTTGGCTTGCTCGTTCGCGGGGTGTCTTCGGGCCAGGGACCTAATGTGGCTGTGCCACGGTGTCTTCAGCTGTAGCAGGAGGGCAAGAATGCCTCCTTTCAAGTCCCCGGCCAGAGCGAGCAGAGCCAGGTGCCCAAAGCCTTTACCTGCTGCAGCCGTGTGTTTACGAACGCGGGTCCCCTGCTATCCGCATCCCCGCAAGGGAAGCCACACGCAGTAACGTCTAATAATTTGAATCAAGCCCAGATCCGACTGATGTTCGATAAAGCCTGTCTTTAGAAAAAGAGCCCAGTTGGTAAGGCACTCAATTGCCGTGTCATTATATGGAATAAACCACGTGCGAGCTGCTGCTTTGGTCACTTGAGCTCCTCTGCGTCCCCGGCTGAGGCCACCCGCAGCAAGCTGTCCGGACGGCGAGCGACACGAGCTCCTCCGTCCTGCTCTGGGGAGGACGGCAAGGCGAGGAGCGAGCCGCCCTGGTCACAGCGAGGCTGTTCTCCTCGGCGAGGGGTGGCTCCGTGTCAGCACGGGCCCCCGATCGGGGGACGGGGGGACCTGCGTGGTGGCCTCCCGGGGGACCAGCAGCTGCCCTGGTCACAGCGAGGCTGTGCTCCTTGGCAAGGGTGGCTCCGCATCAGCACGGGCCCCGATCGGGGGACGGGGGGACCTGCGTGGTGGCCTCCCGGGGGGACCAGCAGCTGCCCTGGTCACACGGCATCGGGGTGGCCCTGTCGGAGGAGAAGCTTCCCCGGCAAGGTGGCCGCCCTGTGCGGGGCCTGCGGGCTCTAAGCCTCCTTCCTTTGCCCGCATCGCCTCCCCGACGTCTGTTCCCCGCTGATGCGGACCCCACTGGCCTGCGGCAGAGAGAGGAGGACGAGGGGGGTGGAGGGGGGCGGGAGGGGGCCGTCCGGGCCGGCCAAGGGGAACGATGGAGGGCAGACACCTGTGACCGCAGGCGGGAGCGGTGGCTCAGTCTCCCCCGAAGCAGGAGGCAGGGGTAGGGGGCTCAGGCCCTTATTCCCACGGGGTTCGGCCTCTGTTACCTTCGCTAAGGGACCAAGGAGCCACCCAAGCGGGCAGGCGTGAGGGCTCCCGGGAGCAGGCGCGGCAGGCCTGGGGACGGCCAAGAGCACCTGGGGAGGTGTCCCCGGGCCCGGGAACGGGCGTAGAGCCTGACACGGAGGCTCGTCCCCACTGGATCCCATGAGATCCAGGCTTCTTCTTCCCACGTCTTTTTTTAGGTCATTTTTCTGCTAACTCACTGTTAGATTTTTCAAAAGTATCATTCCGTTACAGATTGGAAATTACAACAAAAACGAAACCAAAATGAAAACAAGGCCTTCCCCACGAAGAGTCTGAGAGGTCCTGGTTTACAACCTAGCAGTCTTTCCGTCAGTAACCAAGAGTATTCTAGAACGGCTCCCTACAAGCCATGAAATTGTCTTGGGAGCTGGTGGGGGGGGTGGGGAGGCTCTCAGTTTCCGACAGGATGCTGCTACGAAAGTAATGCTGGAAACCATGGACATGAACATTATCGACAAGGTCAGGCTCGTGGGAGGAGCAGAATTAGGAGGCGCTGTGTGGATCCATGTGCAAATGCTGGGAGGTGGGGAGCGAGGACGGTAGAGGTTTTCTTTAACCCCGTCACACGACATAGCTACCAACAGCGATGCAAATATGCCTGTGCTGTCACTTTCTAAAATTCATTCTTATACTTTTAAAACATTTTCATATTTAGGAATATTTCTTAGAGTATATACATTAATGGGAAGTAGCATTTAGTCCATCATTTATCAAACAGCTTTCTGGAACACTTGGAGGCCATGCACAGGTGGTCTGGGAACAGATTAAAGGTGGGTGAGCAGCCTTCAGACAGTGACAGAGGGTTGGGTGAATGACGGGGCACAGCTGGGAAGGCCGGGCCAGGGGTTCCGAAGATCCGCTGTCTGCGCTAATGAGACACCTGCCACGGAGAGCTCAGGTGGGCAAGTGTCCCGGGGGCAGGCTCCCCAACAGAATCCTATTAGGGTGGAAGGACTAGTGAGCTATTTCTATATAATTTTGATAGAGTTGATATATTAGTTGATGGTTGCATTATTTATTAACATTTAAAATTAATTACTAATATGATTTTAATTACTAAGTATCAGTTGTTAATATTAGTTTATCTTAAAGTTAACATCAGTTGATATGGTTATTAACGCGCTTGATACAGCGGATCGATGCAATCAACTTGTGTTCTAATGCCAAAGGCACAACCGCTATCATCCTGGGTAATTTCCTGAAGTTTCTTTTGGCCTCTGTGCCCTCCCCTGGAAAATGGGAATTCCAGGACCAGTGACCTCACAGGGCAGGTTTTCAGATGAAGTGATGTAAATATCTGATATGGTATGAAATGCCTATGTGGCAAAAATCCTTTGTGGTTAATTTTTGTGGGCATTCTAAATGACCTTTTTTCCTACTATAGGAATAATACATCTGATGCTAAAAACCAGGGAATATACTGGGGCGCCTGGGTGGCTTAGCCCGTGAAGTCTCTGCCTTTGGATCAGTTCACGGTCTCAGGGTGCTGGGACTGAGCCCCACATTGAGCCTGACCATGGGTCTCCCTCTGCCCTTCTCTCTGCTCCTGCATGTGTTCTCTCTCTCTCTCAAATATAATCTTTAAAAAATATTAGGGAATATAGGAAGGACACATATAAAAATAAGCTTCTCCTATAATCTCTCCAACAGCCAACTTGAGCCACTGTTGATTATTTTGGGTATATCTTTCCAGGCTTTTTTTTTTCTTTTTCCTTTCTTTTCTTTTCTTCTTTCTTTCTTTTTTTGTGCTACTTATTACTTGTATTAGCATTTTAGAAAATTGGGGACATATTTTGGAATGTTTTTAAGCGATGCTTCTGTGAATATGTATTTCTTTGTCATTAGATATTTTGCAATGTCTTTTGTAATGGCTGGGTATAACTAGATAGCAGAATTTATTTAAACAATTAAATTTGTTCTACTTTTAGGTTGTTCACTTCCTCTTACTTTCATGTTTGTTCTTGATGTTACATAAATACTTGGATGAACACCTTTGTAGCTAAGTGTTTACACCTACAAGATTAATTTCTGAAATTAGTATTGCGGGGTAAAAATTATGTCTATTTTCATGCTTTTTGGTGGCTATTACAGATTACCATTATGAAGAGTTCTATCACTTTATTTTATTCATTTTTTTAAAGATTTTTTTATGTATTTGAGAGGGAGAGAGCGAGCAAGCAAGAGCACAAGAACGGGGGTGGGGGAGAAGCAGGCTCCCCGCTGAGCAGGGAGCCCGACGCGGGGCTCGATCCCAGGACCCTGGAATCATGACCTGAGCCCAAGGCAGACGCTTCACCGACGGAGCCCCCCAGGCGCCCCGAGTTGTATCACTTTATTGCACTTCAGACCCCGCCGCCTCGTCAGCCTCAGATACCAAGGACGATGGGGTTTGAGGAATAATGTCCACATTGTGCACATCCGCGAAGGGCTTTCCTGATGTCCCCTTTGAGCTCTGAAGGGGGAAGCCAGGATGTTTCCAGCACGCTGATGATGCGGCTTCCGTGCAGACACGGCTGGGCTACCTGGGGCTTCTTCGGCAAAACTCATCCTAATCCGCTTTCCGAGGACTTGTTGTCGGGACAATAGTGGCTTGTGGACGAAGACTTTAGATTTTAAAGAGTCTACTGTGTATTTTTTTAGAATCTTTTAAGATTGAATAAATGTTACTTTTCCCCACCTTGGGCTTCTAATGATCTGCTTCTTTCGAAAATAAGAGGCCATCTGGACTCACCTCAGTGAGACTCAGAGGGATGAACTTAACAGCTTTTACTGATTCCAAGCACAGTGGGCTGTTCTTCCGAAAACACTGGATGTTTTAAAAAAACGCTTTGTCGGCTATGCTCTCCTTTCTTATGAAAATGCATATTTACTGTAAACCCCTGAAAATGCCTTGTGAATGCTGCCTGGGGCCCCGGCTCCCTCCGTGGGCCTGCACACCCCCGGGGGTGAGCCAGGTCTGCATTCAGGGAGGAAGGGCTGGCCTGCAGTTCCTTTCTCCACAGAAGGCAGCTCCAAATTGCCCACAGTGAGATCACAGCCAATAAACCCTTACTGTGCATCCTGTCTCTCACTTTTCACATCACTGAAACAGAAGGAATGCTGTCTGACACTCCCGGGGGTTTGTGAAAATGCCCTAACGAGGGCCAGGACCCCCTGGACAAGGGACGGAGCTTATGACGTCCTTAGGGACTTTGGTCAGCTTGCCTCAGAAGCCTTCTCAACAACACAGCAGACAGCCCTACTCTGTACACAGAGCTGGGAGCTTCCTGGGAAACGGAAGACGGACGTGGAAAGGATCAAAGCCAAATAGCAAGGGAACAAATCAGCGAAAGAAGAACGAGGAGGGAAATCTCCTTTATCAGCATAGCTAATGGAATTTGAAAAAGTGTAAGGAATTTTTAAAGTATACATACTAAATTACCAATTTCAATCCCCAAAGTGGTTCTTTTAGCACGCTCAGAACTGACTATGTGGGACAGAAACTAGATGGGGATAATCCAAGCTACTTTAGATGCTTGAGATGATTATGAAGAACAGGGGAGTAATACCCTTCTTTTTTTCATAAATGATTCATGAAAGGAAGTTACTAAATAGCAAATAACTGATTTAACACTTTTCACTTAAAAGACTGACGTGTTAGCAAGTTCTGAAATTTAGATCTCGGCCCTTCTGGACACGGGTTAAAATGAGTCAGTTGGCAAGGATTTTTGGAGGATTTTATCAGTGGGCAGTGTTTTTGGCCAAAGGAGAGACAGAAATACATGACGTGGTCCCCCCATCATCGGTCAGGAAGCCAACACTCACCCCCGGGACAACGAGCACAACCTCTAAGCAACGAATCCAGAATGTCAGTGACCTACCATCGAACGTCAGATGCAGAGATACACGGTGTAAACTGTAGCAGTAGGAGGAGAAAAGCACGAGATATCTGGGAGAGCATTAGCATGACGCTGGGCGTCCGCACGTGCCTCACTGGGGTCCGCCAGCAAGGGCTGCTCTGACCGCAGGCTGGCGGTTTGTAGCTGGCCAGGACTTACTCAGGTCATCGACCCCAAAGAGGAAAAAGTGAAGTCCAGAGCCGATCAGAACCTGGAGGCTGTCACGTGGAACGGGCGAACAGCTTACAGGAAAACAGCAAAAGCAAGAGTAACGAGCGAAATGTTCTTACCGGGAGGAAAAACAGATTTTGCGCCCGCAGAATCGCTGCCTGATTACTTAAGGCGGAAAGACTTGTGTTGGATGTATTGGCAGTTGGGGGAATTGTTTCCTCTGGGTCACTCAGGAAAAACTGCAAAGAAAATGTTTTTTCCATGAATTAGTGCACAGGAGATTAAAGAGTTAGCGGGTTGGCCTAAATTATTAATGGCCGTGTCCCTTCTGCCCCGTAAGCAGGATTATGTGGGCAATCTGGTGTATTTCCAATGCTAATAGCTTCATCTTCTCCTGTTTGAAGCTTTGAGAATTTCTATTAAAGAGGCAAATAACTATTTATTGTTGTGCTCCACACTTCGAGTGAATTTCAGACCTACGCGATTGATATTAATGAAAACAGAAACACCTCTGCTAAATATTAAAGATGTACAAAGCACAGGGTAGAGGGCTTGGTTAGGATTAGGTCTGAGGTTGACAACATCTCACACACAGACATTCAACTCTCTACCAAGAAATCAGAGCCTTCAGATTTTTCATTTTTTTGCAGTGTCTTCACCGTCTCGTTTCAAACATTAACTGGGTCCATGGACTTTTTGATTATAAGAAATTGTGTAGGCCAAAGGCATTTGTGTGTATATTTGTGAGCGCTTGGCGGTTCGGGATCACAAGGGATAAGAAGTGGAGAGGCGAGTGCTCTGAGTCAGGACTGGTGGAAAGGGGTCCTGGTAGGAAAGAAAACCAGTCCCGAGAAAATGAAGCTGGTGAGCTCTCGTAAACATACCGGCTGTCTCGGACAAGCGATGGGATGTCAGGGTTGGAATCAATAAGAGCCACCAGCAATGCAAGCGGAGACCCACGTGGAAGGGCCACGCACACGGCCACGGGCGGAGGGTGATGGCAGGCAGCCCTGGCCCTCAGGTCTCTGCCCACGCAGCCCCCCTTCTGAGGTCGAGAAGGTGACGGCCGCTGATACTGGAGAAACGTTCAGGAGGGCTGCCTGCCTGAGGCCGGAAAACTTCAGGGTGGACGGAGGGACCCCCTGCCGGGGAGGGACTATGCATCGCGGAGAATAAGAACGTGGAAAACATGCTCCGTGACGTCAATCGGACCCAGGAACACACACATCGGGCAATCCTCTGCACACCAGGGGTCTAGGCCCGGCCAATGCCCGGTCGGGAGAGCGGAGGGTACCAGGGCCCGGGGAAGTGGGTGGCGGGTAGTTAGTGGTTCCTGGGCACGGGGTGTCTCTTTGGGATGATGGAAAAGTTCTGGGAATCATGGTGGGTGCCTGTGCGGGGCAGTGGGAACGTACTCAGTGCCACTCAGCTGCCCACTGCAAGACGGTTAGAACGATAAATCTTGTGTTGTGCGTATTTTACCCAAGAGAAAATTAAGAAATCTTAAAAACAGAAAGAAAAGGAAGAAAAGGAAAGCATTTCTGCTTTACCCCAAAGACAACACGTAAAAATCACAAAAGCTTTGCTAGGGGACTGGAGTGAGGCTATGACTTTCAAAGGAAACGTTTTTTGGATAGAGAATTCAATTTTCTTCCCAGTGACTTGAGCAGAGCAGGCAGCGTCCCCTCAGCGTGCACGTGCACACACACACACACGCACGAAAGAGCTGCTCGTCTTTTAAAACGTGAGTCCAAGGTCTGGATCAGCCTCATTGGGCTAATGAGGGCTAAAAAATAGCAACAACTTGGGAGCAGGGCTCAGTCAATCTGGAAATTGTGTTCCCAAAGCAAGCACTGAATAAGTTTAAAACGCTCTGCTGAATTAAACAGAAACATCTCCAGGATGGGGGTGGAAGCAGGTTAGGCAAAAAGGCACAAAAGCCACGCCGGGAGCATTTAATGGCACCCAGACCAGAGGGCACCCGTGTCCCAGAGGAAGGGGGTCTTCTTGCCTGAGAGTGAGTGGGTGACCCTGGGGGTCCGATTCCCCTGCACAGCACCCGCAGGTGTCAACCTCTGAATGCTTCGTCAGTGTGGCCCTGGCTAGGGGACCCTGTCTCTGTCGCCCGTAATCTTAACTTAGGGCACAGGGGCCCGAGTAGCTGCAGGCGTTCCTCTGAAAATCTTCAGATGCGGGCAAAGACCCCACCTGAGTGAAAAAGTCCGTCCCCTTCTGTGATGAATAAGAAATGATAAGAAAGCTTTACAACCAGGGAAAATGATTTCCTTTCTCTACCTAATGTCGGCTTTCATACTGTTTTATGATGTTTCTTTGAAATCTTAAATACGAAAGGAGCATCTGCCTGGAAAAGACCCACTAATTTCACAGCACCAGGTATCCATACAAATGATGGACAGAGAAAGGTCCCTCGGCTTCCTCCTCGCCCACAGCCTTGGCTGCACGGCTGGGGACGGGGAGCGAAGCCTTATTTCATTTCTCTCCGGCACCATCCATCATACTTCTAATGTGCGTCCCCCAGACTTTACCTCTGTTGGCAACAAATTCCTTTCTGTGAGAAAGGAAAACAATGCTGGGAGATGTATTTCTGGTCCCGAGGATGTATTTTTTTCTCCAAAGGAAACACAGTTTATATATATATATATATATATATATATATATATATATATATATATATATATATATATATATATATATATATATAAAATCCCAAGGAATTTTACATAGGGACTCTAACAGATACCTGTATACCTGTATGTTCATGGCAACATTATTCACAATAGGCAAAAGGTGGAAACAACTGTCCATTGATAGATGAATGTATAAACAAAATGTGGTACACAATGTAGTTAACAATGGAATATTAGCCTTAAAGAGAAGTGAAATTCT
>LNAC01000118.1:702419-854134 GCA_002007465.1 Ailurus styani
TACGCGTCTGTTTTGAAGATCAGAGCCGTAGTGGTAACACTGATACGGTAAGAGTGACCACTACTTAAATATTCACACGCCGCCTGGTACTTTGGTACCAGGCAGCTAGGGGAGTGAAGGAAACAAAGACCAGACTTCGCCGGGCTCAGCGTGTCCAGACAGGATTCCTGAGCCACACAGACTGTAACAGCTCCCTCCAGGAATTCCTTTCATGTTTTTCCACTATGGCTTTGCTCTGGTTAGTGCAACTTCCTTCTGATACCTGTAAACACCCCTCAAGATCCACGTTAGCAATTACCATCCAAGCGTATGGCCCACAGATCTACTTTTGAAGGGTCTGGAGCCTAAGGTTTTACTAGACAGTAGTAAATAACCGTGTTATTTATAACTGTGTTAGCAGCAGCTGGCCCCTCTAGGTCCCAGAAGCCTTGCTTCCAGATTCCTTAGGATTTATGCTATCCCTGAGCCCCACTAACCGAAGAGTCTACAAGTAGTCACTCCTCCCAACCCGGGTGCAACTCTTCCGCTACAGTAAAGCCCACCTTTTGGCCCCAAAAAAGTCTTAAGAATTCTTTCTCGATCATTCACTCCCGGCCCCAGAAGTGGAAGTGGAGCCTATGAAAGTTTAATGAACACCCTCAAAAGTCATCCAGCTGGAAAAGCGGGCAGCGAACCGGCATTTGAGATCAGGCCTTTCCGACTCTAGAGCAGGACGCCTCTCTCACGGCGCTCCCTGCATCTAGATGGTTCTGTGGTGATTACCCTGGCGACATTCAACGACATCTCTGGAGCCAGCGGGGAGCTGGGAAGCTGCTGGTGCCGCAGTTGGAGGTTGAACTGAATAGGCAGGAACTGGTGTCACTGCAGAGCTACGGTCAAGGTCGGAAAATGCCACTGAGTCAGGCGCTGGCACCGAGAGGGCCGTGCCTGGCGGGAGACCCAACTCACCATGTTGAACACGGCCATGGTCAGAATGATGGCCGTGGTGAGGACGGTGAGCGAGACCCGCGGCCAGGGCCGGTCGGCGATGATGCCCGAGGACTTCAAGAGCCACAGGAGAGAGGCCGAGGCTTTCTTGCTGCATTGCTGGGAGGAGACAGAAAAGGAGATGTGTTGTTGCTTTACGTCGTCTCCCGAGTTCCTTCGTGAGTTTTAAAGCCACCAGAGGCCTCAGTATTCTTCACAGAGCAAAGGAGCACTCTCTGCTTCCCCGCCACCCCCCGCCCCCTGCCCCCCACGGCCCAGGCCAGGTCACAAACCTTCCTAAAATTATGTTGGCATCGTTGTTACAAATAAAGAACAAATGAGTTAAATTTCTGTGTTAAATGTAGAACGTGCTCGTATGTCCTTTAAATAAACCTGAAATTATTATTATTATTATTTTTTAAATCTCTGGTAAAGGAAAAATGTGTCCGTGAATTAAACCATGGTGGGAGATGTGTTGGGTCTCAGATCACAGTGACGATAAAGCGAATTATCATCACTCGGTAGACCCACGCGGAAAACAGATCGGCAGGAAGCTCATTGTGAGAATACAGCCGGACCCCCAGCAGACGGATGCCCGTACCTCCAAACAACACCCACTGCTCTCGGGCGCGGGTCCTGCTCTTGGCTTTACCTCGTCCCGCCCGGGGTGGGGGCTGCTTTCCACTCGGAGAGGCTCTTTTCCAAATTTTTAATTGTGTTAAAAAACACAGAACATCTCCCTCTTCATTTTTTAAAAAAGGTTTTTTATTTATTCATTGAGAGAGAGAGAGAGGGAGAGCAAAGCAGGGGGAGGAACAGAGGGAGACGGAGAAGCAGACTCCCCACTGAGCAGGGAGCCCATCCTGAGCCAATCCTGAGGAGGACTCGATCCCAGGATCCTGGGATCATGACCTGAGCCGAAGGCCGAAGCTTAACCGACTGAGCCACCCAGGCGCCCACCGTCTTTATTTTTAAGCACACAGTCCGGGTGTGTTAACTATAGTCACATTGTTGTGTGGCATAGGTCTACGACTTTTCATCTCCAACAGGTGAAAGTCTAAACCCAGTAAAGCACTCCCCTCTCCCCTTCCCCTTGCCTCTGGCCGCCACCATCTTACTTCTGTCTCTAAGAGTTTGACTACCCTGGGTATCTCCTGAACATGGAATCAGGCAGTACTGGGGTTTTGTGACTGGCTTACTGCACTCAGTGTCACTTCCAGGTTCATCCACACTCACACATGACAAGATTTCCTTCTTTTCCTAAGGTTGAATTATATTCTGTTTTACATATCGACCATATTTTATTTATCCATTCATCTGTGGATGGACACGGTGTGGCTTCTGGCTTGTGGATCTTGTGAACAATGTGGTGGTGAGCATGGGGGCTGGAGAAGCTCTCTGGATACGAGAAGGGACTGAGGTATTTACAGGATGGCAATGCTCCCTCAGCATCTTCTGTGGACCAGACTCTGCTCTGTGGGGTTCAGGGGATGAGCTCACTTCACCCTGAAGGCCGCCTTTCCAGGGAGGGGCCACCGTGATACGGACCTTCGTCCAGGTGGCAGGGGGACAGAGGCAGGGAGAGTCTTGAGGGGAGGGTGATGGATGGGCTGTGCCAGGCGCTACTGTGCTCAGTCACAGAGGTCACCTGACAGGGCAAGTGGGCATATAAGACTCCTCTAAGGATCTACATGTTCACCTTCACGCGAAAGGCACTGTAGCCTAATGGCTATGTGTCCTGAGAACACCCAAAAAAGGTTATGATTTCAAAAATTTTAAGAGAAGGCCAACATCCTGTACCTTTCTGACTTGTACTAAGTTACTATGACGGTAAAACAGGTGTACCGTTCATAAAACCAAAGCAGCAAATCCTCCACAGTGAACAAAGAGCCCCTTTATTTCTCTCCCTCTTTCACAGTGTCTGCTTGATTCTCAAAAACACGTTCCCTTTAGTCTTAAGAAAAGGAAGCATCGTAGTATGTCACACGCTGATACAGTGATTAAATGAGATTTGTTTTTTAAAGACCTTATTTATTTATTTAGAGTTAGCTTGGGGCGTGGGAGGGGAAGAGACAAAGGGGGGGGGAGAGAGAGAGAGAGAGAGAGAGAAGCCAAGCAGACTCCTTGCTGAGCGTGGAGTCCGATGTGGGACTCCGTCCCAGAACCCTGAGATCATGACCCAAGGTGAAATCAAGAGTCATGATGCTTTACTGAACAAGCCACCCAGGAGCCCCTACATGAGCTCATTACAACACAGGCCGACAGGTGGTTAGGACAGTAAGAACCAGCCCAGGGGCCCAGGATCAAACCCCCACAGCTGAGTGACTTTCTGCAGGTGAACTCTCCTCCATGGTCTCAGCTTCCTCATCCCTAGAATGGGGTCATAACACCTGGCTCTGTGGTCTTGTAAGGGATTAAGTGAGCTACATCAGACACTGGGATGAGACGTAAAAGCCTTAGCTCTCGTTATATTTATGAAGAAAACATAATACTCCTCAGAGACATTTTAGGGACTAAAAGTCTCCTTGCTTCCTAACAATATGACAAAAACCCCCTCATCTTCCCTCCTTTTCACTACAATGTTTCCTTCAGGCAGCCTGCCTTCTCTCTTCATTCCTGTCATCAACTAGTGACCAAGTGAAGAGAACTGTCCCAAGGCGAGAATCGGTAAGCACTGCTGGCGACGAGGACAAGGAAACAGCGGGTGACAGGGACATGCGTCCTGAACCATAACGCAGACAGAGGAGGAGGAGGGAGGTGAAGATGTTTGCAGGAGGACAGGAAAGAAGAGACATCGGTCTCGAAGCAGAAGGTTCTGATTAAGGAAAAGCAGATCACTGATTCTACTGCAGCTCTGAGTGAAAAGCACTCCTTGGATCCTGATGTGATAATTTAGCTCAGTTTATTCTATTTTGGGTTAAGTATTCGAGTAAAGTCTCTGTTGGAAAAATAGGTTTATCAAAATTTTCACCATTCTAATGAAACATCATAAATGATACCATCTCCTAGAATATTTGGGTATTTGGAAGGTGATTTTCAGACAAAAATGAGAGCCCAGGTTTGTCTCCTCTATGGGATCTTTGGTTTAGCGACTGGCATCATTCCAGTCAAATCTATGTCTTCCCTTTCTTGACCACCAGTGGGTCTCACTGTATGCACGCTGGCCTCCTAATCACAGTCAGCTCCTGTGGGCCTTCCAGAAACGCGCCTGGCTGTTAATGTCACCTGCATCCACTGACAGATGTGGAACTGGTACTAACTGCAATGGTAGATGTAAAAGGAGAATAAATTTATATGGAAATGCTATCGTGGCCTTGGTGTTGGGGACAAGGACCAGTGTAGTTTACCAACAATGGTGTGGATGAATGTCAATGTTCTTCATTCAGTACAGGCAGAAGATTCTCCTCAGAAATATAAAACATGCATATACTGTGTTTGGATTAAAGGAAAAACAACAGGAAAAAAATATTTTTCCTGCCCTTTCTTCCTTTCTATCCCCTACCTGCCGCCCCCCTTTGAACTTCTTGCTCTGGAAACAACGGGAAATCTCTCACTCTAAAATTCTTCCTAACTTAATGTAATACTTACAGCAGCAGATTGCAATAATAATTTCATTAGTATCCTTTTCCTTTTATTATTTATTATTTTTATTTTTAGAGACACGTGTGCACGTGCATGGGTCGGGGGGGGAAGGAGCACAAGGGGAGAGAGAGAGAGAATCTTAAGCAGGTTCCACACGCAGTGTGAAGCCCAATGTTGGGCTTCATCTCACAACCCTAAGATCATGACTTGAGCTGAAATCAAGAGTTGGACACTTAACAACTGACTGAGTCACCCAGAAGCCCCGGTGTCCTTTTAAAAAATAAAATCAATTACCTGAAAAGAAATAGATGTTACTATTAAGTGAAGTTTAAGACAATGAAAAACATTTAGAAAAGCTATAAACAAGGGCGCCTGGGTGGCTCAGTGGGTTAAAGCCTCTGCCTTCGGCTCAGGTCATGATCTCAGGGTCCTGGGATCGAGCCACCGCATCGGGCTCTCTGCTCAGCAGGGAGCCTGCTTCCTCCTCTCCCCCTGCCTGCCTCTCAGCCTACTTGTGATCTCTCTGTCAAATAAATAAATTTTTAAAAATCTTAAAAAAAAGAAAAGCTATAACAGGAAGTAACACATTTTTATTATTAGAAAAACAAAACTCATCTTAAAATCTTGCCTGAAAAAATGGTGATGTTTAATCACAAAGCATGCATTTTTGTGTATTTGCCTAAAGGAACACCTATTTTGGCATTTTAATTCCCCAAGGACTGTCTTTTTGAATGGCAGCAAGCAGCTGCAGCATAATTACTTGTAACATTTAGTGACACAGAGACTGCCAAGTGTACTTCGATTCTTTAATTGTACTTGAATTTCCTACAGAAAGGCTTCTTTATTTCAGTCAATCATATTTTACAAATCAACATGTTTCTTTCATAAGCCCTGAGTGAACCACATTCCTCAGCCATCCATCCACTGTGTGGCACTCATAGCCTGTCCACATTGCTTTATCTTTGATGACGTGCTTGTCTCTGGGAACATGGAGAGCTGGCTGAGGATGGTGACCATATCACACTCCTCTTTGTATTCCCAAAGCAGCACAGTGTTGAGCAAAGAGTAGGGACTCAGAGGTTTGCTCAATATGTTCTTTATCTTATCTTCAGCTCAACAGTCTTATCTTAATGTGTATCAGTCACTTATTCTTCAAAGAGAAATTTCTATCAGACAGAAACAAAGAAGGAGTTCACTGCTAGAGGGACTGAGACTGTGGGGTTGGCCTAGGAGTGTTCTGGAACTGGACACAAGCTGTAACACCTAAGGGGTGGGCTTCTGATGCTCACAGGAGGAAAGAAGATGTTGTCCTGGTCTCGCAAAGGGTGGAGAGCTGAGACCAAGGTCCCTGAATAAACGCAGAAGCCTCAGGAGTGCATATATTTTTTCAAATTAGTACTTTCATTTACTTTGGGTAAATACTCAATAGTGGGATCACTGGATCATATGAACACTGAGTAATGTATAGAATTGTTGAATCACTATATAGTATACCTAACACTGTTTGTTAATTATACTTCAACAAAAACAAAAAGAACAAATAAACAAATCCCAGAGGCCTCAGAAGACTGTTCCCTTCATGTAAAGTCTAGAAAATCTCCATGCACTAGCTCAGGAATAAACTTCCAATAAACTTAGATAAATTCTAACTCTAAATATGGTGATGATGAAATTATGTTATATGCTTCATAATAGGAACCTCAAGTGGAGGGGTTATTCACTGGGTCAAAGACCAGAGAAAGTCCTTGGAGTTCCTGCTAGTTGTTGGAGGATAAGTCCCACCAAACATGACCTCAAAATAAAAAAGAAATTAGGAACTACAGAGGACTATGGGCTGTAAGAGGAAGAATCAATATACACAACAGAAAGTAGAATTAGCACTATAGGACCTTCATATATCATACCCATCTGCAACAGCCTGCAAAATAACATTAAAATAATCAAGGATGGAGCAGAGCACATAATGAATGAGCCCTTAAGAGAAAATAACAGATGCATTTTAAAAACGATCAAGCAGCCATCAGAAGGGATGAATACCCAACTTTTGTATCAACACAGATGGGTCTGGAGGAGATTATGCTGACTGAAATCAATCAAGCAGAGAGTCAATTATCATATGGTTTCACTTACTTGTGGAACATAAGGAACAAAATGGAGGACTTTAGGAGAAGGAAAGGAAAAGTGGATTGGGGTAAATCGGAGGGGGAGACAAAAGATGAGAGACTGTGGACTCTGAGAAACAAACTGAGGGTTATGGAGGGGAGGGGGTGGGAAGATGGGTGAGCCTGGTGGTGGGTATGAAGGAGGGCACGGATTGCATGGAGCACTGGGTGTGGTGCATAAACAATGAATCTTGGAACACTAAAATATAAAAGAAAAAAAAATGACTGCTATAGTAATAAATAAATAAATAAATAAATAAATAAATAAATAAATAAATAAATAAATATGATCCACAAAGGATCTCAAGAGATGAAAAGGTAGATATTGAAAAACTCAGTAGTTGTGCTGGAAAGGGTAGGATAGCTCTGAGGAAACAGCTCATAGAACAGCACAGAAAGACAGGGGTGAAAAACATGAAAGGAATCTCGAGGCACAGAAGGTATAATAAAAAGAGTCCAGACACTTGTAATTAAAGTTTGAGAAAAAGAGAACAGAAGGACCAGGAAAGAAGCAAAATGCAAGGAGCTATGGACCAGTGGCTTTGTGGACCTGGAGAAAAACCTGAGCTCTGGGGCTGATGTGACATCCTGACCCCCAGAAAGGAAAATGAAAGCAAACCCGTACCTCAGCACAAGGAATCTATGGCCCATGACTGACAAAGAACAAATCTACAAAACCACCAGAGAGAAGACATATTACCAGCCAAGAAATAGCAATTGGCCTATAGATTTCTCCTTGGAAAAAATGGACTCATGTTTTCAGAATATTAGAAAAATTATCACAAGTGATTACTCAATGAAAAAAACCAGAACACTCTTTTAAATACAAAAGCTGAGTATATTGTGCACAGGCTCTCACTGAAAGGATTAGGGAAAGGAACAATCCTTTGGGAATGCGGCGACTGCGTCCTGGGGGAAGGAAGAAAGGTGAGATATTGACATACAGTAAGGATGATGACAACAAGGAATAACAAGAACAGTTTAAATCTAGAAAAATTTATCCAATGTTCTTCTAGAGCTTATTGACTCACCTTTCCCTCTTCAGCATAACTACGGAGTTTCTAATTTCACGAATCTGATCATTTTATTCCATCTTCCATATTCGAGAATGAAATGAAAGACGGAATGATCAGATTTAGAGTCCGGTATTTTTCCTCAGCAAGATGGAGATATTACTGAGCTCCACTCGTTGTGGGCACATTACCTGTTTTAAGGTAATCAGTAAAAAGAAAATACTAGGATGTAAAACTTCCAAGTCACTAGAGGGAATAAAGGAGAACAAATAAATTCCGTGGATCTAAGACAATACAGGAGAGGAGGAAAAATAAGTCGCAGCAAAGAAGACACATGATGGATTACAGAAAAAACAAAGTAAGACTGGTAGTAATTATAATACATGTAAATGTGTTATACTTATCAGGTAAAAGAGAGAGACCACTAGATCACAGGAAATAACAGGCAACTGGATGTTGTTCACCAGAGACACATCTAAATCCCACATACTGACAAGGAAAAGCTGAATAAAAAGAAGGAAGGAAAGGACAGAGGGAAAGTACAAAAGAAAGCTGGCAGAATTATACTGACACTGAAGAAAACAGACTTCAAGGGAAAAACACTGCTGTGGGGTAGAAAGCTTTTCTATTAGCCAGTGTGTGACCTACTTTCCTTCCACAGGACGGACTTGATGTTTGTGCTTTAATCTCTGCTGGGAACAGGGTCGGTGGGCAGGCATCACACAGTCTATGCTACACAATGCCCAAGACAACCGCATTGAGAGAAAAATCTCTTCTGACGCGTGCTAGCATTTTCATTTACTGTATCTGGCGTCCTTGTTCTAAAAGACGCTTTGGGGGGTGGTCTTCTCAGTAGTATTTTTGGTTAGAGTCATTCTATTGTATTTTTTATGGAGATGTACATCCGCTCAGATCATTTAGTGTTAAATCTGGCAGTAATCGCATACTTACTAACAGTACGACGACAGGTATTACTACTTTCATTGCTGACTGTAATGACAATGTAAACTTGAATCTCTTATTCTACGTTTAAGTGTTTCTACTTAGGTAAACCAGATAGTTTTGGTTTTCAAGTAAAATAATAGATTTTCATATTTGAAGGATTCTTCTCTATGTGAAAACATTTTGCAAAGTATTATTATGAAAGCTACTTTCTTACTAGAATAATTTAGAGTCTAAATTTACTTGTAAATCAAATTTTTCCCCCATCTTACCAAATGTCTTTTAAGATGAAGCTGTACTTTCCTCAGAATCCAGTTTTAAAACAAACCGGACCAACAGCTGAATAGTGTGTATCAGGAAACGAGACCAGAGGGAAATATGAATGAGACTGTCTGTGAGGTGGTCTTGACTTTGCAATGTGCAGTGGACATTGACCAGTGGATGGTTGAGCCATCACTGCAAGGCAAACTCCGTGCCACGCGTGCCCACGGCTGTGAACGTGGTCATCCCTGCCTCGTGCTGGGCGCTCACCTGCGATGACTCTCCCCATACACAGTCTGGCACCTTCCAAAACCTTTCCCCTACGTGACTGGAAGTGGAAACTGGCTGAAGTGCGCGGCACCTCCAGAGTTGTGCATCGTTCGCCAACAAAATGCGGGGCAGACAAGGTCATGTCTGAGTTTCCTGTCTGCTCTCAAGGTCTGCCATCCTGAAATGCTAACCTCAGGAAGGTGCTGACGCGGCGGTGTCTGCAGACACCTGACAAGGGAGGACGGGGACAGGCCAGGACGCCGGCGGGCCACTGTGGCCGCAGGGACCATGTGCTCGTAAGAAGTCAGCCGGGGGAGGATGAGGGCGAGACGCTTTCTGCGCAGCAGCGCCAGCAGCCTGCCCGTGGGTGCAACCCAACATTCCTTCAAGCTTCCTGAGGTGAAATAGTTCTCTTGCATCTCAAGGCCTGAAGGGCTACAGTGAACAAGACAGGGCTGCAGCGACCTCATGGGGCTCTTGCCCTCAGAAAGATCACAGATGACAATACAAAACGGGAAGCCCAACCAGCAGGCATGGGGGACGTGGGTGGTGACAACGGTGGGCTCTGCCAAGTGGGTTGGGCAAGGCCTGGAGATTGTGTCTAACCGAGGAGACAAGTGGAAGCAGATCGGAGTCAGGGAGCCGTAGCACGTGAGAGATGGCGGGTCGTCACGGTGTGACAAGGGTCACCCACTCGCGTGCGCTGCACACATCTGTCCACCTGCAGGCCCTGGGCCCACGGCAGGGCGTCTAGAGAGGATTCTGTGCCTCTTGGGGTCGCCTAACTGCCCGAGGGGTGGTGTGTGGGGGGCAGGGGTGGGGGGGCAGGGGAAGGGCTGCGTGCAGCGGATGAGGGGACTCCATTCAGGGGACCCTCAGCGAGATGACCCGAGTCCAGCCGTGTTTCCTCAGTGTGTGCTTATGAAACACATTTCTGGGGGCAGCATTATGCTGGCTTCGCTGGCGGACAGAAAGCCAGCGTGGAAACAAGTCTCGTCTCAGAAAACCCACTCTGTGTCAGGGGAAACAACAGTCACACTCAACCAAAAAAAAAAAAAAAAGAAAAAAAAAGAAAAAAAAGAGGGGGAGTCAGATAAGTTGTTATATAATCAAGTGCTAAACGACACGGCACAGATCCTAAGCCCCACGGCGCTCGAGGAAGGGCCCGTTGCAGGGGTGGTGGGTTTCTGAGAAAGTTTCTAGAAGGCAAGTGGGTGCGGGGCCTACCCACATGGCGAAGTGGGCAGCATGGAGCAGGGGAGCGTCCGGGGAGCTGCTAGGGCAGGGGAGGGTAGAGGAGAGGAGCAGGGCGGGGGTGCAGATAAAGGCACGCTCTGGGCTTCTCACCGCACGAAATGTGGTAATAAATACATTCCCTGACTTTTTTTTCACACTGAACAAGTATTTGTCTGATTTTTCTAGCAAAAGGGAAAAAAAATTACCTGCATTTCATGATCACTTTTTTTTTTTTTGCCCATTTTAATGGGTCTCTCTCTCTCTCTCTTTTTTAAATCAAACCCAGCTGTACAGTAATGACAAGTCAATGGCAGGCAGGTCCCCAGGGGGACGAAGGTAAAGCTCTCGGAGGAAAATTCTCCATCAGGCTTACCTTTTCTCAACCTCCTTTATCAAAGGATTTTACTTGAATATCAGCATCAATGTTGTCTCTGGCATTTAAGTTAACATATGTTAATGGAAGGATATGAAGGATATTCGTACTTCTGGGATGTTAAATACACTTTCAGAAACTTGGTATTTAATCCGAAAATAAATGAAGTCATAGGAACACTTCCTACAATTGGTAGGTTTTCAGGAGACCAGGGGATGAGCAGTGAGGATGTCATGATCGTTCTCCACGACCACTGAGACGATCTGTGACACACAGAACTTTTGATTGAATTTAGAAGGTAGAATAGAAAGCACACTAAAAGTCTTTTTACATTGGTTGTGCCTTAATTTGTTTGACGTTGACGGTTATAAAAAAGTCCTTACAGAATCCTTTAAACAGTACAAAGAACCTCTTACGAGAATGAGAAGAATCCCTTCTTGAATTTTACCGGGATTTCCTTTTGACCGAGGAGTACAGCTGGTCACTGGTGGGGGGGGGTTGGGGGAAGCTCATTCACTGATGCTGATAATTCAAGTTCAGAAAGACAGATGTCCTCAAGCCTAGGCGTCCTGACCACTTTGGCAAAATCCAGTCTTCTTTCGAGAAGGAGGCAAGGCACCCATTGATTCCCGGGGCTGAAATTTTCCCAGACAATAACACAGAGTTACGGACTCTCTAGCATCTGGTGTGTGGGTGTCAGGGTCTTAGGAAGCCCCTGAAAAGAGAAGGAACCAGGAGCTGTGGGTGTGGGGTCCTGACGGCCCCAAAGCACCATAGGGTGGGCCCGGGAGAGACAAGGAGCCATAGAGGTTGGTTGGATTACACCCAGGCAGAGAGGAGAGACATTACATAAGAGCAGAAGCATTCTCTCGAAGGCTGCAAAGTTGCCCTGGAGATTCTTTTTCTAGTCCCCACCCCTTCTCTGTTTCTTTTCAATTGCTATTTAGTAGAAAGAAAAAGTCAGCTTGAAACCTTAAAAACACACTATGTTCCCCACACCCTGAAGACTGGATTCCTTGGAACAGCCAATGAGAAGCAGGGCCACTGAGGCACAATGATGGAAGTTGCTGTAAGCAGAACAAGGCTTGGATTTCCAGTGGGACCATGAAGGATAGTTCCTATTCTGAAACCCAATGGGCTGCAGAAGCCTCCTGGGGGCCAGGAAAACGGGGGGGGGACCCCATGTGCTTTTCCACCTAAGGCAAATGTGAACCTGGAAAACCAGACTTCTTTGTACTTGAGCATTTTAGAAACGTGACAAAGATTCCCACGGGGCAGTATCTAGAACCTATAGTCTTCAGGAGATTTAAAAACCTTGAGATGCTGCGTGTGCATTCCAGGAAATGGGAAACCATAGTGCCATTTAGGGAAGAGTTTCCAATCTGATTTGAAACCTCTAAACTATGATCTAGCAAACAAACCCCCCATCAATTTGCAAAGGTACACAGCAGAGACGGTACAGAGTGCCCATTGTTGAGAGCAGAGACATACTCTGAAATCTTAACACATTTTGGCTAAAAGATTTCTACACGTCAGACTAGAATGTACCCGATGCCTGGAATCTGGCTCAAGTGACCTTGTTTCCACACAAGATAAACCACTGTCTTTTTGGACTTCTGTCTCATTGTCGGCTTTCTTAGGGTGGTCTCATGGAGCCGCCTGCTGTGGACTCAAGAATACACTTAGATTTGATTCTTACATCCTGAACTAGCACTTGAACCAAAACAGCTTGCAATGATTGGCTGAAAGGAAAACACTAACAAAACCTATTTTTACATTTGCTATTTTCATATGTTCCAAACTTTTATATCTGAGAAGTGGATATAAAAGACATATTTGGTTTAAATTTTAATTCCCCTGTACAGAAAATTCCTCCTATCATACTAGTGTTTACTGCTATAAATGCTCTGAAAAGTCAGAGAGGATACAAAGTGGTGACAGAAATAAACACACATGAATGCAGTTTTCTGGTGTGACAGTCAACACTTCAAATAATCCTCAAATTAGTGTCTCGGTGGTGCACGGCTGCCTGAGTTGATATTCTGGGCCACTGACATGAAGCGAGCAGGCCATTTACTGGGATCTGTGAGCTGCTGAAACGGTAAATCAACACTCTCCCCAGTTTCAAGCAAGAAATCAGTTTTCATTCAATGAGCACGGTTTTCAAAGAAGTTCCGTATTCGAAGGACCTACCAAGAGCTGTCCAGCAAAGCAGATGAAGAGGATGAAGGCGAGCACGAGAAATGCAGCTCCGAAGGAGATCCCCAGAATGGACGTCCTACCAGGGAAACAAAAAGGGGCAGGTTAGTGTGGGGGTAGTTTGCATTATTCTGGAAAGCCATCAGTAACACCCTGAGCTTCAGCAGGACTTAAGGTCATGAGGACTTCATTCCTCGCTCACCTTTTGAGAAATGAAATTGGAGCTAAAACCAAAAATACGTCCAGAGAAAAGTGTGTCCACAATTGTGTCTGATCACCTTGCTGATTCATCAACGTTGCCCTAGAAGCACCAAGTCCTTGTGAAAGCTAAACCATCTTTTTCTGACTCCCTTATGCAATGGTGCTTTGATGTCCGGGCCTGGCCTCTTCTCCGGAGAGGCAGCCTCATCTGATGCCCTGGACGACCTCCTGAGCCATCCTTACTCCTGCTCACTTAGGAAACACTGAGTCCTCGCCTTCCCCAGTACCATCCGACCAGATTCCACTTCTTTCAGCAATCATGCAGCTAAATGTTTACTGAGGCTCCCCAAAGATTTCAGGGACCATGGCCTTCATTTTCTGGCCCAAGCTGATGAACATGCAAGCTCGGAAACATTAAGTTAAACTTCTGGCACCGACAGGTTGCAGGTAGATAAAAGCACTTATAAAAATTGCATGCCTCTCTGAGACATCCTTTATTTTTTATTTTCAGTTTTTTAAAGATTTATTTATTCATTTTTGAGAGAGAGAGAGAGAGAGTGAGAGAGAGAATCTCAAGCAGACTCCCCACTGAGCACCGAACTCAGTGCAGGGCTCAATCTCATGTGTCTGAGATCACAACTTGAGCCAAAATCAAGAGTCAGAAGCCTAACTGAGTGAGCCACCCAGGCACCAAAAAACATCCTTTAAATCATTAAAAAGTTCAAAGCCTCTTAAAACCTCATTTACTCCAAGGATAGACTGTTCAGGGGTATTAAAAGAGCTGAACCACAATGAATAATCCCAGATGAAATTCAAATGAGACATTCAAGGAGAAGTCAGGTGGTGTCTCAGACTGCAGTGGAAACTTCTACCCATGAGGTTGGCCAGAGACACTGAGGAGACAGAACTGGCACTGAGAATAGAGTGGCAACACTGAATATCAATGCATGGAAGGTTCAGAAGGAACTCAGCAACATGCGTGCATAGCTGTGAGCCCACGGCAAGGGAATCAAAACAGATAACCAGTGCCTGTGGCCATCACGATGGGAAGGTTCCACTCAGCTCACGCTCTCAAATACCTCCTCTATTACGAGATGATTTACCCACGACACAAGGTCAACAAAAGCTTGGCTTCAAACCCCCAAACCTGAGTCTGACTCACTGATGCACTGAGCACTGAGTTATCTGCTAGAGTGATTCCCAGTGCTTTCAAATACCTAGCCAGATAACGATACTTGTTCACATTTTATGAGTAACACTAAGTCTCTGCTACACAGGTGTATATACACCAAATACACTTCGTCCCATGCTAGGCTGTAATGACACAGGAAATGAAGATGTCATACCTGTGTTGAGCTGCTTACAGCACAGTGGAGGTAAGCACCATCTGTCCTTACTTCCCTTCCTAGGATATCCTGCTTTCAGACAGCACTCCCATCCTCAGTCTCTGGTCAGAGTCTCACATCTCCCCAACACACAATCTCAGAGCCTCCTCGTTAGCCAGGCAGTGTTGGGGGAGGGGAGTGTGAAAGAGTCAACAGCTCAGAGGAATGGAGGCCTCCTGGCACTCTTGTGGCTGAAGAGGAACACAGTAACTCATCTGCTGAATTTGTGTTTGCCATCTTTCTTATCCATTTTTACAGGAGAGCTCTGATAGGCTTTCTCTGATTCTGTGCTGCCTGGTTCCTTTCTGGTATTAAGGTAATGTCAACCTCATAAGGTTGGGTTCAGAAACATTACATCATTTTCTTAGGTCCAAAACTGTTTAAATAACACATAAATGATCTCTTCTAGAAGGTTTGGTAAATGTAAACTGTAAAACCATCTGATGATAGTAATGGTGATGGTGATGGTGATCTTGATAATAATGGTGATGGTGGTAGTGATGGTGGTGATGATGGTGATAATGACAATGATGGTTGTGATGGTGATGGTGGTGATGATGGTGATGGGTGATGGTGATGGTGATGACACTGATGGTGTGATGGTGATGATGACGATGGTGATGATGATAATGACCATGATGGTTATGGTTGTGATTGTGGTGATGGTGGTGATGATGGTGATGATGGTGATGATGGTGATGGTGGTGATGATGGTGATGCTCATTGATGATGGTGATGATCATGGTGATGACACGATGATACAAGATGGTGATGAATGAAGATAGATTATTTACTCTGTGCCAAGTACTGCTCTAAAGGCTTTATATGTAGAATTCACTTAATCCTCACAATAAGCATGGATAGAAGTTACTATCATTACTTCATTTTACCAAGGAGAAACTGAGGCCCAGAGAAGTTGAAAAACTTGCCTGAAGTCATACCTCTATTAAGTGGTGTGGTCAGGATTTACGCCCATTTGGTTGTATTCCTGACCCAGATTTGGTTTTTAGGAGTAGACGTGTCACGTTTCTGCCTTGTTTATTGGCTCTATTTCTTGAGTCAACTTTGATAATTTTCCTGGAAAATTTAGATTTAGATTTTCAAATGTAAAATATTCTACATAATATTCTCTTTTTAATTTTGAAAGTCTCCATTTTTGAAACATTGTTTTCTTGACCTTTTGTCATTTTTTCTTTTTCTCTCTAGATCAGACTTTTGAAGCTGTGCATGTTTGTTGAGCTTCACAGTGATTGAGCTTTTGGTTTATTATCAAGGTCTATGCTTTCTGATAGTTTTCCCTGTAATTAGTTTCTGATTTAAATTTTGACAATTGGTTCTTCCTTCCTTCTTTCTTTTTTTAAACAGAAAGTAAGGATTTATTTGTAGAGTTTAAAGCTGTCAGACTTCAGAAGCTATGCCTCACAAAATCCACAACCCAACATATATTTATAAGGGAACAAATCACACAAAAGTTTGCTATGATTATTAAGTTTACAGCAATCTGTAGAGCGAGGAGGAGGAGGGGGGGAGGGGAAGACGACAACGAAGACTATGGTGATGACTAGGAGGAAGAAGAGGCGGAGAAGGGGAGGACGAGGAAGAAGAGGAAGTCTGGGGGAGGTAGGAAAGAAGGGGAGGATGGGGAAAAGATGGGGGGGGCAAAGGAGGAAAAAGAGGGAGAGAAGGGAGTCTGGCACTTTTTTCTCCTTCTTTACACAAACTTATATTACTTTTTTCTTGATCATTATTTATTGCCAATCTTTTATATTTTCTAATAAATGCACTTAAGGACATAAATATTCCTGTAACTACTGCTTTAGCCAAATGCTACAGCTTTTGATTTATGGTTACTCATTGTTGTTCTTCTCTAAAAAGCCTATAATTTCAACTTCCATTTCCTTTCAATGAGTCATTCAGAAGTCTAATTTATAGATTCCCCAAGGAGATTATTTTTTATCTGTCCCTGTTATTTCTAATTTCATTAGATTTGACCAGAGATGGTGGTCTCTATTATTTCTACTTTAACACGTTATTTTTCTTCTAGGGTGTGAAGAACATGATTTACTTCTATTGGATCCTACAGATTTCTAAAAATGTTATGTATTCCAATGGAAACAAAGCATGTTCCCTAAATACGTCTATTGTCAGAGCCAGATGAGTTAGTCAGATTGCCAGTGGGCTGACTTAATGGTTCAATTCGGTTTGTCAATTTTAGAATGCATTAATATTTCAGGCCAGGATTGTGGGTTTGTCAATATATCTGAACATTCTCATCGCTTCTCTTTATTTCAAAGAGATGCTGGAGTGCATGAAGATTTATGATTGTTAAGTCTTCTTGGTGACTCTACCATTGTACAAGTCTTGTTTTTTTCTTGTGTTGAATGCCTTCTACTTGATTCCATGTCATCAGAAATTTTTATTCCTGCAGATTTCCTTTTCCTGTAACCTGTTTCCTGGAAAAGCTGTTTTCCATCCTTTATTTTATTTTTTTTTTTACCTTTCTTGTCTTTTAATTTTAGTAAGATCTCCTGTACCTAGTACAGAGATGGCCTTTGGTTTTAGCCTCAATCTTTGAGCCTCTTTTCATGAGTAGGACATTTTGATCCACTCACAATTATGAAATTTGGCAATATTTGACCAGATCCTTCCATCTTATTTTCTTAAAATGTTCAGTAGAATTCACAAAGAAATCACCATGGTGGGAAGTTTTCTTTGTAAGAAGGTTTAAAAGACCAAATTTAATAAATTTAATAGATATATAGCCATTAAACTTTTCTATCTCATCATGTGTCAGTTTTGGTAGGGTTGCTTTTCAAGGAATTTTCACATTTTATGTAAATTATAGATCTTTTTGGTCTTGAATAATTTTTAATATTCCATATTTATTCCATTAATGTCTGCAGGATCTGTAGTGAATCCCCTTTTTTTCCTTATGTCATTAGTTTAGGTGTTCTGTGCTTCTGTGATTATCTCTCTTCATAAGTCTTGCTAGTGGTTTAGGAATTCTTAAACTTTTTCAAAGAACCAACTTTAGCTTTATTAATTTTCTGTATTTGTTGTTTTCTATTTTATGGATTTCTTCCTTCTTTAGTATTTATTCCCTTCTACTTGATTTGCTCATCTTTTCCTGGCTTCCTAAGTTGAAACTCTTGACAATAAATTTTAACCCTTTCTTCTTTTCTAATTAAGTATTTTAAAGCTACAAATTTCTCTCTAAATTACTGCTTTCAGCTGCATCCCACACCTTTGGGTAGATTATATTTTGATATTCAAAATATTTTCTAATTTCTCTTGTGATTTTTTAATTTGACTCATAGGTTATTCAAAAACATATAGTCTGATGCTGAAATATTTGGGAATACTTTAGATATTCTGCTCTTCTTCATTTCTATTTTGATTTTGGTGTGGTTAGACATCACACTGTAAGATATTTTTTAACTTTTCAAATTTATTTCAGTCTTTTCAAATATGTCAAGATGCTTCTATGGCCTAGTATATATTTTGGCCGTGTTCCATGTGCAATTAAAATCACATGTATTTTACAGCTGGGTTAGTGTTTTACGAATATCAGTTTCAAGAAGTAGATAATCTTGCTCACATTTGCTATATCCTTATTTATACAATAAGGCAGGCAAAAGGGATCTTAAAAGCCTAATTATGATTGTAGATTTATCAAACTGTTTGGTTTTTAACATTTTTCCTTTTATGTATTTCATAGCTCTGTTTTAGGCGTTATGAATATTTCATGATTGTATGCTTCCTGATGATATGCCTCTTTCATTACTATTCAGTGTCTCTGTTAATATGTGTTTCCCTTATCTATGATATTACTATACGTACAGTAACCTTCCCCTGTTTGGATGATATGTGTTTTCTATTCTTTGAATTCTATCCCAACTGCCTTTTGTACTTAAAATGCATCCCTTGGGGCGCCTGGGTGGCTCAGTTGGTTAAGTGCCTGCCTTTGGCTCAGGTCATGATCTCAGGGTCCTGGGATCAAGACCCACATTGGGCTCCCTGCTCAGTGGGAAATCATCTCCTCCCTCTCCTTCTCCCCCTCTACCCCTCTTTGTGCTCTCTCTTCCTCTATTTCACTCAAATAAATACATAAAATCTTAAAAAAATAAAATGCATCCTTTATGCTATTGAGAGTGCCGTTATAAACACTGGGGTGCATGTGTCCCTTCAAATCAGTATTTTTGTGTCCTTTGGGTAAATACCTAGTACTGCAATGCTGGATCATAGGGTCATTCTATTTTTAACTTTTTGAGGAACCTCCATACTGTGTTCCAGAATGGCTACACCCATTTGCATTTCCACCAACAGTGTAAGAGAGCTATGGAAAGAGTCCAAATGTCCATGGACTGATGGATGAATAAAGAAAATATGGTATATATCTACAGTAGAATATTACTCAGCCATCAAAAGAATGCAATCTTGCCATTGCAACGACATGGATGAACTAGAGTATACTATGCTAAGTGAAATAAGACAGTCAGAGAAAAACAAATACCACATGATTTCACTCATATGTGGAATTTAAGAAACAAAACAGATGAACATAGGAGGAGGGAAGAAAAAATAAGATAAAAACAGAGAGGGAGGTTAACCATAAGAGACTCCTAACTACAAGAAACAAACAGGGTTGCTGGAAGGGAGGTGGGTGGGGGGAAGTGATAATTGGGTGATGAGCATTAAGGAGGCACATGATGTAATGAGCACTGGTGTTATACGCAACTGATGAATCACTAAATTCTACCCTTGAAATTAAAAGTATACTATATGTTAACTAAATTGAATTTAAATACTAAATAAAGTAAGTTATGACTATCAAAAATGACTCAGGAAGAAATGGAATCTCTGAATAGACCTATAAAAGAGATGAAATCAGTGATTAAAACAAAACCCAAACAGAAATTACTTGCAAAGAAAAGCTCACACCCAAATGGCTTCACTGGTGAATTCTATAAAACATGTAAAGAAGAATTTTTACTACTTTTTCACAAACTCTTCCAGAAAATAAAAAGGATGGAACAGTTTCTAACTGATTCTATAAGGCCAGCATCACACTCCTATCAACATCAGACAAAGATACCAAAAGAAAAGAAAACTGAGACCAATATGTCTTATAAATACAGATACAAGAATGCTGACAAACTATTTGGAAACCAAATCTAGTCATATCTAGAAAGGATTATATAACATGACAAAGTGGGATTTATCTGAGAAATGCAAGGTTGCATTTGCATGGTTTAATATCTGAAAACCAACTGAGGTATAATACACTATATTAATAAAGGAAAGGAAACCCACACGATCATCTCAATAGCTGTAGAAAAAGCATTAGACAAAATCTGATACCATTTTATGATAAAAACACTTAACAAACTAAGATTACAAGGGGATTTCCTTGATCCTAATAAAGGCATCCATGAAAAACCCACAGGTCACGTTACATTTAATGGTGAAATCCTGAATGTGGTCCTCCTAAGGTCATGAACAAGAATACACGTGTGCGGTGACTACTTCTACTGAAATCACACCGCTGTTTCTAGTCAGGGAACTTAAGCAAGAAATTGCCATAAAAGGCATCATGTTGGAAAGGAAGAAGTTAACTTATCTGTATTTGCAGATGATATGATGTGGTATCTAGGGCATTATGTCACAACCTGAGCTTTAGATCCAGAGTAGCTCAAGCCCGTGGCTGTCCAGTTCTCAGACTCATGGCTCAGTGGCATTCAGGTTCAGATGGGTGCACTTCTCATCCAAGGGGAACAAGAGATACCAGGAGTGAAGTAACGGCTGGCCAAAAGCTCTTAATTACACCCGCTTATCCTGACTGCTCTATCAAAGCCATGCTCATTACGATGTTTGTGTAACAGCATCAGTTTTAATTAACATTCTAGTTGCAAAGCTGTTTCTTTTTAACACACAAGCATAATTGATTTACGTTCTCACTGAAAGACAAACGACTCTTCCTGTCGTGAGGTGAGAACAATTACACTTTTAGTGATAATTTTTGACTTTGGCACTTTAATCAAGTGTATTGTTACAATAGATGGAAAAGGCTGGTTTGAGACAAGGTACTTTCTTCTTTCTGTTTTTTTTTTTCTTTTCCCCAATTTATTGCTCACAGGTGGTCCTGGTCTGGGTGAGGGAGCACATTTTCAGGCAGGAAAAATCCAGCAGAAATATACATCCACTGTCTCCCGAATATGTGAAAGCTGTATGAATTATAAACTGTTTCTGTGGGTAAATAGTGGTATCTTTACCCGGAATTCTATTTAGTGTGATGACTTCCATGCCCCTCCTCCCTCCTTGTCCTCACCTCGTCCCCCAAGAACGATGCAGATTCTCCCATCGGTGCTCTGTTCACACCTGTGACACCGTGTTCTGCAAGGATGGTAAGAACTCAGGGAAGAAGGCTTTTCTTTTAACTGCAAGTAGCATGCAGTCACAAAACCCCCTTTATCTCTCTCTTTTTAAGTGACAGGTGATAGAACTTCAAAATGAAAGGGAATTCGGTAAAAAAAAAAATCAAAAGCTGAGAAGGAGAAGAGGCGATTAAATATTCATCACCATTACAGATCACAGTAGCCTTTCTCTGATAACAGGACTTAGGAGCTTTGGGATGTCTGGCCACTTGAAGGTCTCCTGTGATGTGGCAAAAGGGAGAAGGAATTGTATTTAGCAGAGTAAAAAGCCTCCACTCCACAGCAAAAATAAGGGCTGAAGATCTGAAGTTTCAGACATATTATTCTCCAGAAGGCTCACAGTCTTCTCTTTCTACACTCATTTCTTAGGTGAGCTCATCCCATCTGATGGATTTGAATATTACCTATAAGCTGGGTTTCCCAAATTGTGACTCCACCCCTAGCTCCTCCATGAACCCAGGACTCACACACTCCCTCCCTCTGTGAAACTCTAGCACTTGGATGTCTGAGTTGCACACACATGTCTCTGATGTCCAGAACTGAGTCCTTGATTCACGGCCCTCCCCACCTGCTCTTTGCCTAGGAGTCTCCATTTCCCTTCATGAGCTACTCCAGCAGTGACCACCTGCTCTGCTACTCTGTGCAACCACCACCTTACCTGGCCTTCCTGTTTCTCACCCCCTTCCCCCTGCACAGTAGCAAGAACAATGATTCTAAACAAACCCAGATCACACCTTCAGCTGAGAACCTTCTGGGGCTTCCTGTCACACTCAGCATCAGACCCAAAGTTCTCTCAGTGGCCTGGGCGGGCCAACGCCACCTGCCCTCACATTGCTCCTTGGACTCCATCCTCCACAGCTCTCACCTGGCTCACTCTGTTCCCAGAACCCTGGTTCTTTTAATATACTGTGGGTTCCATCATCTGGAATGTTCTTCTGCCAGACAGCCACATAATCCCCATCTCAATTCGTTCGGGCCTCTGCTTCAAGGTCACTTAATTTGTGATGCTTTCCCTGGTCACTCTCTTCTGAAATACCACCGTCCACAGCTCCAGAGTATCCGAGTCTGTCTTACTTTTTCTTAAAGATGATCACCACTGAATTATGATAAGTGTATTTGTTTATTACATTATTGTTGCACCTCCTACTAGAACGTAGGTTATGTGAGAGAAAGGGCATTTCGGGGGTGGCTGGTGTTTCCCTTGTATGTCTAACGATGCTTAGTATGTGACAGCTCAATCAACAGCTGCAGAATGATTCCACATGTAACTGGGTGCATGGATGTGCTTCTATTATGAATTTCTATTTCTATAACAAGTGCTCAGAATATATCCCCAGGTGTAAAGGTAAAGGTCCATGGCCTATTTTATTGAGTGAAAACATGCTCCGCTCCATTTTTATTGTTATGGTTCCTCATATCTTGCCACACCACTGACATACAGCTAAATGCAACACAAGTCAGTTTTCATTCCTGGAGAGAATACTGGTTTTCATGAATTCCGTTTTTTTCACGATGACAGCATTTTGAGATAGGGCCCCTGTTATACAGACTAAAGACTACTTCTAACCTCCCTTGGAACCAGGTTCACACATGTAATTAAGATCTATCTTGGGCTGTAAACCAAAGTGCTATGAAGTAGCTTCTGGGAAGTTTCCTCAAGAGACGGTGGTTATGAATGCTTTCCACCCTCTGCTTCTGGGTCTGTTCCTCCATCCTATTGCTCAGAATGTGGATGCTGCCATCAGAGAAGGAAGATGAGGAGCAAAGTCTAATGAAAGCAGGGATGTGTGCTGGGGGGATCCAGGTCCCCCAAAGAATCCAAAGGATTGGAGTACCGTGCTATAACCTTTGGCTTTTGATTAATGGGGAACACTGAACTGCTAACTTATATTCAAGCTACTAATCGTGAGGCATTTCCTTACTTTATGATGACCTGAATGCACGGCAGGGTGTTGTTTATCTCAGCAAAAACTATAAAGTTTATTTATCTTGGACAGTGAGAATCATCTCCTCCCCACTCCTCCCTTGGACAGTGAGAATCATCTCCTCCCCACTCCTCCCTTGGACAGTGAGAATCATCTCCTCCCCACTCCTCCCTTGGACAGTGAGAATCATCTCCTCCCCACTCCTCCCTTGGACAGTGAGAATCATCTCCTCCCCACTCCTCCCTTTCCTTTCCCTCCTTCACTTCCTTCTCTCCTTCCCTCTTTCCTTCTGTCTCTTCCTTTCCTTCCTTTCCCCTAAGATTCATGCCCACTCACAGGGAGTAACTTATTTTCACAGTCTCCAATATTTGGGCCCACCAATTTCATTGCCCACCAAAGAAAACTGCCTCCATAATTGTTATTTTTCATTTGTGTTCAGAAAATCAAGTCTACTTTCAATAGACACGAATGATTCTACTATTAAACTTTCTTCTATTTTTTTCTCCGTTTTGGAGATAAAACCAAAATGAAGGTGACTCTTTTGAGATGAGTATTAAAGAATTAATGAGCATTGATTATTCAAATAAATAATGGAATAAGTATCAACTTCAGTAGAAAAAATAGATCTCACATATTTAAGATTATAACTATTAATTTTGCTTAAGTAGAATGTCATTATCTTAAACTTGGGATAATAAAACACATGATATTTAACTGGATTTTATTAGAAAAAAATCATTCTTATTGTAACAATTGCCCATGCCTGGCTTAATCTACTTAGTTTGGCAGACAGTATGAATAAAACTACTAAGAATTGCAAGAACAATTCAGGCTTGATCATTTTTGGTCTTTGAAGGTAGCTCACATTTCTGATAAAGTTATAGTACAAGGCAGACAGAAGCAAGTGAACAACCCTAAAAAGAGGAGTCAACTAATAATTTAATTACAACTATTCAAATTCTGAGACTAGAGCCAGATTTATGATTATGTGCCAAATAGGGACGACATTTGGCCCCTCTTTCAGGCAAAAACTTCCCCTTCTTGCTCCTTTCAAGGTCATGAATTCTTCTATTATTAGTTATTCATGCACTTATTCATTCACCTACTAGTCATTTTTCTTCTTTTTCCAAAAAACACGAGGCAGTTTCTTCAACAGAAAACAAACAAAACAAAGCTAGAGTTCAGCACATTAAAAAGAAGTGAGGAAGTGAGAAACATCACCATCCCAAGTGAAAATGTTTCCTAAAGTATAACAAAATTATTATTTTCAGATACACGAGCTCATGAGAAAATACTACATCTACAGAGGGTATTCACAAGCCAAACGTGAGGGGTATTGATGCAAAACAGCCCAGGAGGAACCAGGGGCTGATCCATGCCTTGGAGTGTGAGATTTAATGTCTACCTAAGGCAGGGATGCTGTCAGGCATTTCTTTAATGGAAACTGGAACTGAGCTCTTGAATAAAGTCAGAAGCCATAAACTGCTGTCCTACCAACAAACAGGAAACATAACAAGTGTGCCCAGCTGTCTGATAATTTTCAGGGAAGTTGACTAACCAGAGCAATGAGTGGAAACAGAGTCATCCTGAAATGAGATCCCCAATCTTGCTCCATGTTAAGGGGTTAGTCAAATTCACAAGACCTCTTTAGTGAGGGGACCTTGACCTTGACCTGAATTTAACAAAATACTTTGGCTTGAATTTGTGAACCCCAGAGACAGCTGGCAGAGAGAGACTGAAAAATATATCACAGTAATGCCTTCTTAACTCACAGCATGTAAAATCACCACGGACCCAAACCCTTGATGCCGGTGAGCTCACAGTTTTTTTTTGTTTTGTTTTGTTTTGTTTTGTTTTTTTTTAAAGATTTTTTATTTATTTATTTGACACAGAGAGAGAGATTACAAGTAGGGAGAGAGACGGAGAGGAGGAAGCAGGCTCCCTGCTGAGCAGAGAGCCCGATGCGGGCCTCGATCCCAGGACGCTGAGATCATGACCTGAGCCGAAAGCAGAGGCTTTAACCCACTGAGCCACCCAGGCGCCCCGTGAGCTCACAGTTTAAAATTACATATAACCCAAGGAGACGTGCCACCATGAGTCAGTAGAGAGACCACACAGCAGAATTCATGCATTTATACACCATAATAATAGAATGAAATAAGTGCTATTTTCATACAATATATTTATACAATTTCATAATATGTTTATTATGCTAATAAAGGAAAAGAAAAAAATGGAATCTTTAGGTATATATAGAATTAAAAAAATTCAGATTTTAAAAAAAGAACTCAATAGATGTCTTAGATATAAATAATCACTGAAATTACACACTCAGTGTGGATGAGGGATTCACCAGAATGAATACAGCACAGAGAAATAAAGAGATGTAAGCTTTGGGGAAAAATTATAAGATGTGGAACACAGAATGAATAGCACAATATACAATTAATAAGATTTCAAGGAGGAAAAAGGAAAGATAGAAAGAATATATAAGCTGATAATGCTAGAAAACTTCCAATATGAATTTTCAGACTGAAAAATGACATCTAAGCACTTAGGTAAATAAGAATAAATCCACATGGGGAAAGAATATACTGAAATCCCAGGGGGAAAAAGCACCTATGGAAGAATGACAAATTATCTAAAATGAAATACAATGGAATTAATAGAAGACATTTAATTAGTAGCAACAGATGATGAAATTAATGGGATATCATCATCATAATATTAAGGAAAAATAGTGGTAACATAGGATTTTATACTCAGTTAAGCTATTACTCAAGAGCCAATGTGAAATAAGGCAGATAAAAATATTTTAACATAAAGAAAAAAACAGGAGCTCTTGCTACTCACAGACCCTCAGTGAAAGAACTAATAAATGAAAGACATCAGCAAGAAGGGAAATAAACTTGAAGGAATTATTTTTTAAAAGATGGTGAAATAAATAAGGGGATTAAGAGGATGCTGGATGATCACTGAGAAATGTATAGAACTGAAATGTATACACCTGAAACTCACATGACACTGTATGTTAATTATGCTTTCATAAAAAAAGGCACTGATAAATAAATTGATAAAGAACAAGAGTAAATCTAAATAAATACTGACTATGATTACCATCTGGAACAGAAGTTCTAAGAAAAATTATATAGAATATATAATGATTAACTGAAGAATATCTTAATACTGAATATAGTTACATAGTTATATACATACATAGTTATGTAAGTACATACATTTTATATATGTACATTATATATAGGAGTATAAGTGTGAATATATATAGAGAAAGAGAGAATGTGTGTGCATGAGGAGGAGAGAGAAAGAAATCCTAACTAGTAAAGGAAAAGAAAAGAATAAAGAATGCTGGATCAATCCTTTTGAAGTTAGGAAGTGGGAAGGTATACCAAGAAAAGCAAAGTAATTGAAATGTAAAAGGGAAAAGTCTGTCCATACATCAGTAACAAAATCAAATACAAATGGAATCATATCACATTAATACATCAGAAAACATATCAGATTGAATAAATAAAAAACCAAATAAAAATAGATGCTTTTTAGAGGAGGTATACCCAAACCATAATGGCTTCAAGAGCCCAGAAACATATCTATAGGAAGTGTAACACAGGTTAAATTTGTACAGTCCGGATTGTGTGCACACACGTTTATCATATCATGCTCTATACTTCACTGTATCTTTGAAATACTTCACAAGAAGAATTGCTTACAAAGGAAAAGAAAGGTGAGGACATTAGCATGGAAAAAAATGAAGGAAGAGGACATTATAATACAACATGATATAAGATAAATTTAATATGAAGAAAGCATAGAAAGTTCTGGTCTCAACCCTTTCAGTCTAAAGTGTCCACAGACCTACTCTGAGCTCCACCAATGCCAACACAAAGAGGAAAGTGCAACCAGCACAGATTTCACAATGTTGATGCTCAAAATCAACTTGTTGCTCCAGAGAAACATACTACTAATTGGTGATGATGCCTCAGAGAATGAACTTGGCTAGGTCATCTTAAAGATACAACACACAGGAGAGAGATAAGAAAATAAAAGCAAAGAGACATCCCCTTGATGTTTTGTGAAAAGTGTAATTCCATGAATTATTTGTCTTGGTCCCTGGAAATTTTTGGCTTCTTTGGCATCATCTTTTAAAATGTCCTAGCAGTGGAATTACTGGATCATATGGTAATTCTATTTTTAATTTTTTAAGGAAACTCCGTACTGTTTTCCACAGTGGCAGCACCAGTTTACATTCCCACCAATAGTGCCTGAGGGTTGCACTTTCTCAAAGAAAACAAAACCACTAATTTGAAAACATATACACACCCCTATATTTATTGTAGCATTATTGAATCTATAATTCAATTCAATTGGATAAGATACATAGATACAATGGAATATTACTCAGTCATGAAAAAGAATGAAATCTTGCTATTTGTGACCACATGGATGGACCTAGAGGCTGATTAAAAAAACTCAGAGAAAACAAATGCCATATGACTTCACTTATATGTAGAATTTAAGAAACAAGACAAAGAAGGAAGAACGAGACAAAAAAACCAGACTCTTAAATATGGAGGACAAAATGGTGGTTGTCAAGGGGATGCAGGTGGGTGGATGAGGGAATTGAGTACAATGATTGGGGCGCCTGGGTGGCTCAGTGGGTTAAAGCCTCTGCTTTCGGCTCAGGTCATGATCTCCGGGTCCTGGGATCAAGGCCTGCATCGGGCTCCCTGCTCAGCGGGGAGCCTGCTTCCCCCTCTCTCTCTGCCTACCTCTCTGCCTCCTTGTGATATCTCTTCCTCTGTGAAATAAATAAATAAAATCTTAAAAAAAAAAGAGTACAATGATTGTGATGAGCTCTGAGAAATGTACAGAATTGTTGAAGCAGTATGTTGTGCATCTGAAACTAACAGAACACTTTAATTAATTAATTAAGCTGTATTAATTAATTAGAACAAGTATTAATTATACTTGAATAAAAATAAATAAAACATAGCATAAAAAAGAAGTATTTTGGGGTGCCTGGGTGGCTCAGTGGGTTAAAGCCTCTGCCTTCAGCTTGGGTCATGATCTCAGGGTCCTGGGATCAAGGCCCGCATCAGGCTCTCTGCTCGTCAGGGAGCCTGCTTCCTCCTCTCTTTGCCTGCCTCTCTGCCTACTTGTGATCTCTCTCTCTCTCTGTCAAATAAATAAATAAAATCTTAAGAAAAAAAAAAGAAGTATTTTGCATAATAATAAAATAGATGGTTTGGGGAAAAAAATGTCCTAGTCACTTTCTTATCTTCCAATTCACCTCTAATGGGTGATAATCCCCATTTTAATTATGATATAGGAAATATAAAAATGTTCATTCAATAGGAAGATGCTGAAAAATAAGTGAATTTATCACCTAAGAGCAAAAATAAGGGCCCACTTCCCTTGGTAATCGTTTCCCTTATGCAACTTTTTTAATGCCCTCTAGTTCTATCAATCGGTAAGCTTTGTGTTCAGGCTCAGCTGCTGCTCTCTTCTACCAAGCGGCACAGGCCTGGAACTCAGAAGGGGTTTAATCTGTTACCTTTTCTGGGGTGTGAAACAGATACTCTGCTATGGAGAAATCTCACTGAAGATTTTGTAAGCCTAGAAGAAGAACTCCTTTGGCCCACATATTTCAGCGCAAATTTACGGGGGGGAAGAGGAAGTTTACTGGGAACCTCCTTTAAAAGGGGACAGATAGCTTGGGAATGACCATGTGTGGGTTATACTGTGACTTGTTACTTCTACAAGTGCCTTTGTGTTGCTTCCTGCTCAGAAGAATGTCCTTTGGGGTGCAGAGGGGGAAAGGCAGACCATTTCTCTTTAGTTGGCTCAACATCTTCATGAGACAAAATGCAACCCAGCCTCGGCAATTCAAGTTGCCCACAAATGCTGAAGTTAAATGCAAACACACAACTAGATCGTACTAGGTTGAAAATGGTTGCTTTGGCCTTTACAGAATATTGATATGCTCAAAGAAGATATGTCTTAGAAGTTTCTTTCTATATCTCCAATTATTGAAAAAAGGACAAGAGTTTTGTTTCCTTCTTTTCTCTTTGACTATAGAATGAGAAAGAATCCATTACTTTAAAGAAAGTCAGTTGACTTCCATGGCACTCATGAAGAAGGTATGAGAGAAAGGCCATCTAGCGATCCCAAAGTGACCGGATTTTCACCGAGAGATGGGACTAGAAGTCCACCCCAAAGTGTGCAAGTGTGAAATCTGGCTTCCTCGGTTTCTCCCTTCTGAATCCAGGTGAGCTTCACAGTGACCTATTATTATAACCAGAAAGGTGGCAGAGTGTGGACTTCAGGGAGAAGGTGAAATCAGAAGGGATGGGTGCATACAGTGTCCAGAGCAGGTACTGTCCTTTCTTTAAATTTCACTTTATTTTATTGTGACCATACAGTAAGTACTTCATTAGTTTTTGATGTAGGAGGATGGTTTAGCCTGGTGATGGGTATTCAGGAGGGCACGTATTGCAGTGAGCGCTGGGTGTTATACACAAATAATGAATCATGGAAAATACATTCAAAACTAATGAAGGGGGGCACCTGGGTGGCTCAGTTGGTTAAGTGTCTCCCTTTAGCTCGGGTCATGGTCCCAGGGTCCTGGGATCGAGGCCCACGTTGGGCTCCCTGCTCAGCGGGGAGTCTGCTTCTCCCTCTGCCTGCCACTCCCCCCGCTTATGCCTGTGCTGTCTGTCTCTGTCAGGCAAATAAGTAAAATCTTTAAAGAAAAACTCATGATGGTTTTGTCCTTTCAATACACAATAACGTTATCTGCTTATTAGAAAAAACATCTAGAAATTTTGCTCTTTCCGATTAGTTTTTGGGGCTGCATTTCTTCCACTTGGACACCAGAGTAATAAAAAATCAAGTCAGAAGATTAAATTTATTTTTTTAAAAATCCCTGTAAGGTGAATCAATATGTCCACATTGAAAATGCAATATTATTGTAACTAAGCATGAACACGGGAGCCACTTAACTTCACAGACACTGAATGAACTGGCCCCCCTGGTTATACGACCCTTCTGTTTGGAAATCTGCATTCTCTTCTACCCTTTAGTACACCTGGGCTCCCATAGAGCCATACACTGGGGGAGAGACCCACTGGGAACTGCAGGTACTTACTTGGGTAATACTAGAATCTGCACAATGAAGATGCAGAAGAATATGAGACACGCGCAGGTCACGTAGTACTTAAACGCTGGCAGGGCGGTGGCTCGGTACTGAGGGGACAAGAAGGAAACCATGAGTGTTGTTCTCCGAGAGAGGGGCTGAAACCACCAGCCCGCAGCCTACCTGCACCCACTTCACGCGTTACATCCGTAAGGGGCACATGTGGCACAAACCAAGCTAAAGACAACAGATGCTCCTCTCTGGCAACGAGCGCTTCCTCCCTCCAAATGACCTAGGAAAGAGTTTCTTCCCAAAACCATGATTTTTAAGAGTCTAACTGTTCCGAAACCCATTTCAAGGCCATCGGATCAGTCCAGCAAGGAGAGAGAGCAGTGGAAAAGCGCGAGTGAGTGAAGTGACAGTACCAACAGGAGCTGCACCGGTGCCCTTGGTCCCCCTGTGGGTCTGATGTCCACAGCCAAGTCGGGAGAGCAGATGACTAACACAGTTTACTTTTGGAGAGAATTTTGGAAATGCAATTTCCTCATTTTATTTATTTTAGTCTTTTCTGTTATTATTCATCTCAATGCTACTTGGAGGAGAGAAGGCCAGTGGCTTTGTTCCAGGTCTCTGATCATTCCGTAGGCATGTCTGGACCTACTAGAAGAGTAGGCTGGGGATAGGTGGACAGAAAGTGAGCTCAGATCGCAGTGCTGTCTACAATGTGCCTAAAAGTTTGGCCTGCAAATATGTAATACCAGGGGACTATCAGCCAAAGTTGCATTTTAAAATGATGATCACCTTCTGTTTACTTGAATATTGTTTTGGTGAATTTTGAGGCTTGATGGCCAGGATAATTTGCATGCTGGTGAAGAAGCTATATTTACATAATTGCAGAAATGTGATTATATTATATGCGTTCAATTGCACTCTTATCTTTTACCTTCTTCTGAGCTTTCGGTCAAGATATGAATTGGAATTCCCTTGTGGAATTAATAAAGGAAATGGATTTCTATCAAGCAGGAGTCATTTAACATTTAAACAATAGGTAACCGTCCGTATCTGTTAAAGTTATTCGAGGATAAAATGGTCAATAATAATGATGAGTTATATCAAACGTCCATTCGGTAAATTGTCTGTAGTCAGCATCTTGACTTAGAGGCAGACAATTGATCTCATTGACCGCTAACACAAAAGGAAGTCTGGGTACAAGTATAAAATCCAACCCGATGGATTCTGGATATTCTATTCAATATCCATAAAACAATGAACCGAATTTTCTCAAGAGCATTTTAAAAACAGTGCTGTGAATTCTGCCATTAATATAGTAGCTTTTGCTCAAACTAAGCCTGTAATTACAGAGTTGGATGATAAAAAATTATCTCTACCTTATTCCTTTTTCTAGATCAACATAAAACAAAAGGTAAATATGATAAAATTGACCTAGAAGAATGGTTGCTTTTTCAGCAACAATTACTTAATTCGTTTTAGCAAATCCACATTCAGCATGTCAAGCCCTGATATCTGCTTATTTGTTTGCACTTATCATAGTTCTTACTTCAGGGGTCTCAATGTGAAAGTATTTGGGTGCAATAAATACTGAGAAGTTTGGGGTTTCTAATTCTCCCAAAACAAATGTTGATGTAACTCCTAATAGTGTTAAACAATTAAAGCGATTTATGTAAGAAACTGCAAATTTATCCCTTTTTCTTAATTTCTTGAAGGATTTTTTAAAAACTTTTTCTGAGAAAATAGGCCATCGAGAGAACCAGTTATGAGCTCCTGTCCCCTCCCCTGAGCCCCGGATCTCAGACCTGCAAATGCCATCCCCACCAGGAGTGCTGAGCAGGGTGATCGGCCAGCCAGAAACTCAGATTTTTAAAAACTCACACTTAAGAAAAAAAGATTGGGGAAAAAAAGTAGCTTACTTCTTTTTCTAGTATTTTATTGTAGAACAAGAGTGAGATTCTCTGAATGTCTTCAGACTTGAGCCACTGCCTGGAAATAAAAAAGACAGACATCATAAAACCGAACTTACGTCCAATGATCTGAAACTTAAAAAAAAAAATCACATGCATTCTTCTTTCTTTATTGTTAATCATCCAAAATTGAAGATTAAAAAAAAATCTTGCATAATACCAAATAACTGGGTGTGCAATCTAGGACTAAAACAGGGTGTGCAAATACAACATTGCTATTCACACATGGTCCTCCTCGAGAAATTAGCTATTACAAACCAGTTGTGATACCAAATTGAAACTCACACTCCCCAAATTAAATAATGAGGGAAATAAATCATCAAAAGGATTCAAGTTCAGCAGTAAATTTATTCCCTGATGTTTTACTGAAATCACATGGTAGGTTCACCCCCTGAAAAACATGGTTCATAGACAAGCACCTTTTTTCTTAGCTTGTGGCAAGGAATACATCAGAGCATCAAAACCATGTAGAGTGTCCTCCAAGTTCTGGGAGAGAAGATCCTGCTTCTTTCACGCCTACTGAAAATATCCTTATTGTCATGCCTTGCATTTCTATACAGTAAAAAATTTTGCTTGAATGCATTTTCAAAAATGGGTAAAATACTGATACGATAAATAATCGGTTCAGATCACTAACATAGTACATTGATGCAAACATAAATACTCGCGTGTAATACAAACATATTCCCTCAGTTGTTGAAAAGTAAATTAAAATGACATGAAAGTATACATTCTTACATAGCGACTGACTTTTAGAAATCGGTTTTAAGAAGGCAGCTGAAATAAACAAAGAGCTTAAGGATAGAACTTTTCTCTAGAACGTTGTATACACTCGCAAGTGGAATGGCGACACCTGATGGAAGCCCCAGCCAGCCAGGCACGTGATGCCTGGCACAGTCCCTCACCCGGTACCAAAGTACATGCACGTTGGGTGACCTAAAGATGTATGAAATAGAAAGGTACACACTCTTACATTCATGGGTATAGGAGTTACAAGGAAAAACTGGAATCTGTGCACTAAGAAAAAAAATCTAGAAATAAATATGGCAAAATATATTATCAACTGGTTTGGGTCATTATACTGAGGAATCTACATTTCTGCTTTCTGACTTGACTTAAATAAATACTTCTATAATAAAATGAACCTGAGTTATATATGTATAGGAATTAGATATGTGTATATGAAATGCATATACATGAATACATCTACAAGTGTCTATCACCATATATCTACATCTATTTCTTTTCTTTAAGATTTTATTTATTTGACAGAAAGAGAGAGAGAGAGAAGCAGAGGGAGAAGGACAAAGTCTCCCCTCTGAGCAGGGAACCCAATGAGGGACTTGATCCTAGGGCCCCGGGATCATGACCTGAGTCGAAGGCAGACGCTCAACTGACTCAGCCTCCCAGGCGCCCCGAGCTACATCTATTTCTCTACCTATATATCAATATACAGGGAGAGAGAGTGTATATATACATATATATATATACTCTATATACTTACATATTATATAATATACACACACACATATATATAAGGATGAGACATAAAATTATGTTTTATATAGATTTCAAAAAATGTTGTATCTTTTCAAACACTTATCAATTCACATGAATTTCTTTTTTTTTAAGATTTTAGTTATTTAATTGACAGAGAGAGAGAGAGAGAGAGAGAGAGAGAGAGAGAGAGATAACACAAGTAGGCAGAGAGGCAGAGAGAGAGGAGGAAGCAGGCTCCCTGCTGAGCAGAGAGCCCAATGCAGGACTCGATCCCAGGACCCTGAGATCATGACCTGAGCTGAAGGCACCCACTGAACCACCCAGGCATCCCTTCACATCCTTCATATGAATTTCTTAATGAGGTACTTTTCTCACCCACTGGTCAGAGGTCTATGGATTTTGACTCCCTGAGGGTTATTTAGGAGATAGGGATTTGAGGATCTAGGAAAGAAGGCCAAATCAACCCTTACACTTGACTTTGTAATGGGCAAGTACAGCCAAAGCTACTGATATTGGATCAGGGTCTGATGCTTCCCATTAGGACTAATGACACGTTAACGCAAGATTAACACAGCACATTTGACGGGGGACACCTCCAGGTCTACCTGGACGGCCCAACGCCCAGAGCCTCACACCACGTGTGCACCGTGATGGGCTGGACTATCCCACAAACCTATACTACAGACAGTGCCCTCTCAACAGAGGCATGGAAGTCAGGAATGTGTTCTAGAATGAGTGCCATTTAAAGTGAGAGCTATAAAGATACTTTTTGGTTCAAGGTTATAAGCTTTAGGTATCAGGGAGATAAACTTTTCCTGATATTTCTTATTACTGTACAAGCTGCAGAAATGCGGCAATTGTCCTGTTTGATGAAACTGGAGAGATCAAAGGTTGGTGAATAGCAAAAAGAGCAGAAAATAAAACCTGAGATAAATTTTAACCATATTCATGTTCAGAACTGTGTACTTGTTTTGAATATCAAACTATGAATAATGTATGCAGGTAACTTATTCAAAACAGTTTTCCCCCCTTTATCGAGAAAGAAAAATCTAATTTCAAAATGCCCCTGGGTAATCTAAGATTGGAAATAAACTAAGAGTGAAATTTATGAAGTAGAAGCAAAAGCATCTCCACGTCGCCTGTGCGGGTCTCCGTCACCAGCCTGTGTCCTGCAGGGAGACAGAAAGTGCTCGAGACCAGGCCTCACTTCCCCCATGGCCCCAGCACTTTACACTGAGTTTCCTCAGCCAGAAGCACTGGGTTCTTCCGACCTTTTCCTCAGAAGGAAGGAGACTATATTCTCCCCACCATCCGTAGGTCCTCGGAGATGGATCAGTCCCCTTCACTGATTAGCAGGAAACTCAGACATTATAAACGGGATTTGGATATTTGGAATAGAAAAGATGAGTGGGGGTTGATTTGGTCAAATATTTTTGGGAATTGGAACTAGAGAGAGGCAAAGAAAGGAAGAGGAAGGAAGGGACAGGAAGGAATGTGTGTTATTTATGGCGTTCTGACATCATGCTTGACCCAGAGGACACTGGGACGAAGAAAATGGACCCGACCCCTGCGCCATGCAAGCAGTGACCCTCTACGTATCCATCCCAAGCTTCTTGTTTGTGTGCAAGGCCCAGGTCGAACCAAGGAAACTCTAAACGAGACCCTGACTTGTGTGAGGGGAATGAGTACACCCACATCCTTACCCAGAATGACTCTGGAATGGAAGAATGTACATCCTCACAGCAAAGAGGACACTAAACTAGAGAGACCACTTTCCTACTGTTATGGCCTGAAGGTCTGTATCCCCCAGGTCCTTTGTTAAAGGCCTAACCATCAGCGTGGCTGTGTCTGGAGATGGGGCCTCTAAGGAGATAATGAGGGTTGAATGGGGTCATAAGGGTGAGGCGCTGATGGGAAGATATGAAGTCCTTATAACAAGAGGCAGCAGAGGCCCAACCTCAAGCAAAGGCCCCGTGAACACAGCAGGAAGGCTTCTGTGAGTCAGAAGAGGGCGTTCACCAGCACCCCACCGTGCTGGCAACCTGATCTTGGGCCTCCAGCCTCCAGAACCGGGAGAGGTCAATGCCTGTAATTTCAGCCCCGGGTCTGTGGTCTTCTGCTATGGTGGCCCCAGGGAACTAATATACCTGTCTGGGCGGTATTGAACCTGAAGGCTTTGTGGCCTTGACTGTGCGCTCAGGCCATGGGGCATTGGGAAAGATGGTATTCGTGGACCAGTGGACTCTCTGTGGGGAAGACCCACCCTCCCTCAGCCCGGGGCCTCAGCCCGGGGTCTGAGATCCTCCAGTCCGTCTGTCCTGTACTCGGGAATTTGCTCCGTCCTTCATACGTATTTAATCTTGGGGGGCACGATCTCACCTCGCCGACCAGGACGAAGTCTAAGTCTCGGGGACCTTGCCCTGAGCACATGTGGTTTCTCTTCTCTCCCTCAGGGCTCTGAGAGGTGACGCTCTACCGTGTCTTGGATCCCAAGCATGCGCTGCCCGGCTCAGCTCTTCACAAAATGCCCAAGAAGGGAGATGAACACAGACCCGAAGATCCGCATCTGAAACACTGTTGCCTGTCTGTTGCAGGAAACAACGGAATGGTGCATCAGGCCTGGAGTCCCCATGGACTCCTCCAGATGAACATCAAGGCTCAGAAGGACATCAGATGCAGGAACAAGAGGAGGTAATGAGTCGGACCAAACAGAATAGGAGTGAAGCTAATTAGGAAATATATGCCAAGTAGCTTCCATTTCAATAATTTTCCTTCTGACTTTTTTTTTTTAAGATTTTATTTATTTATTTGACAGAGAGAGAAACAACGAGAGAAGGGACACCAGCAGGGAGAGTAGGAGAGGGAGAAGCAGGCTTTCCCGCAGAGCAGGGAGCCCGATGCGGGGCTCGATCCCAGGACCCTGAGATCATGACCTGAGCCGAAGGCAGACGCTCAACGACTGAGCCACCCAGGCGCCCCATTTCTTCTGACTTCTGAGTACAGCACAACATCTCTTCCTGTTTCATTTCTGAAACGTGTTGGGAAAATTACAACCTAAGTGGTTACACCAGCATTAAACATTACCTTAGAATAAAGCAACACAGAAGCACGAAGGTGTTCACTCAACATGTATTTGAGTACGAAATGATCCAGTAAAAACAGACAATCGAAAAGCACCTCAACCAAAATAAAGCCAAGCCAACAATTATGATTTCTAATGATTCCTTCAGTAAGAACATTCTAAAAGGTGGACATAAAGATCTTTGAAGCAGGTAGAGGTCCTGCAGGAAGGCATGCTGAGACTGACTTCATGCACGGGCTATTATTACCGTAATTACTGTAATCGGCTAACTTTGACAGGAACAAGGTGTTCCCTTTCTTCTGATGCTGTGTTTCATTCTGGTGGGTCCCAGAGTAGGAGGTGTGATTTCCTCTGGCTGAATGAACATATCCTTCCACCCTTCCCACATGCAGTCAGACTCTCCCCTAGGTTTTGGCTGCCAACAGATTCCAGGTAAACAAGTTTCTCGGTTTGTGATGTGTTGAGGTTTTGAGGGGGGCAGAGATGAGGATGATTTTTATACTGCTGTTAGAACCCAGTAAAGCAGAGCATTTGTCTGGGCGCTGCTGCTGTGTCCTGAGCACTCAGTGACAGGTGGAAGGCTTCTCTATTTGGGGCATGCAAAGGGGCTCGAGAGAGGTGTTAATTCAGCATGCCAGCATATGCGAACTGCAGTTCTGGCCCCGCCCAGATACTTGACTGTGTATATATACGCACACACACACACAAATGCACACACACCCCATACACACCCCCCATACACACTCGTGTGATTCTTTCATAAGCCATGTAAATATTCCAAAATGACTGATCATAGAAAAGGTACATATTTTTCAAAGCTGAGTTAACATCATTTTGGAAGCAGGGAGTTCAAGTGAAAATCATTCATACTTTTCATTAGTCAACTTTTATGATAAAAATCAAATAGCCTGGTTTCCATAAGAATGGAAACTTTTTCATTCTGGCTTTTCATTTGGACCTACTGATGTGTTTGCTACAATTTAAATTAACAAACCCTCGCTGAGTGTCTAATGGCACCAGGCACCATACGGTCATCTATCTGCTGCCCTCCAGGAGCTCAGCCATGACACATGGACCTAAGGAGAATTCCAAGGCCAACAAATAGAATCATTATATCCAGGCTGGGAAAGTTAACACCTTGTTTAATTCTCCCCCCTACATCTCCTGGACCATTTAAAACTACAACGGCAAATCACAGACTGAAGAGACATTCACAGGCTTCAAACTCATAGACTGAATGATATTTTTGTCCCTCAAAGAATCTTTCTTCCTCCCACTGCCCTCCTGAATTCAGATTCTAAGGCTCATAACCTTTCTTCGACAACCCAGAACCCAGATGTGTCCACGTTTCCGGATTGTGCAGTGGCAGAAATGCATTTTGAATAGAGAGTGTCACATAATAACAACTAAGATTTTCCCGCATGGCATTGCTATTGATCTTTAAAAAGCATTACTTACTGAACACATTTTGCTACGATTTTTCTCTCTGTTTACATTTCATGCTGTTTTTCAGTAATCTACTTTGAGAGTATTTCTTAGGCAGAAATGAAAAATTTTCTAATGATCAAAAGCCATTATTAAGGACAATTGAGGTGAATTGAATGAATGGCTTCTAAAAGCATAGCTTTGTCAAGGCAAGTATTACAGAGTTTATGGTGAAATTCGTGGAAAACAGACATGGTTTTCAAATAATGGGGATTGAAATAAAAAAAACGCATGATAATTTAAAATCACGAGGTACTCACTTTTGCGCATTAATTCCATCAATTGCTTGAATCATCCTTTCATTTAATTCTTCTTCAAATCTTTTCTTTTGGGACTTGGTTCTGTATGAAAAGGGAAACATTATGAGACAGAATGTGACTAAGCCAAATACGAAGTCCATTTTTCTATGATGCTGAAACCCCTGTTTCATTCTGTCCATTGGACAAAAAAAGGAAGAAGGAAATGAGAGTTGAGAAGCAGCCTTTTCTTGATTAACATCCAGCCACTCTGTGATTGAGCTAGGTGACTCGAGTTGATGAGTGGTGCAGTAAAGTTTTGCCTCACAATGTAGTCACTGAGAGTGGAATGTAACCAGGCATTAAAGCAACACGGGAGATATACTGTTGGTGTTTGTGATAAAAGAACTTCCTGGGGCGCCTGGGTGGCTCAGTGGGTTAAAGCCTCTGCCTTCTGCTCAGGTCATGATCTCGGGGTCCTGGGATCGAGGCCCACGTCGGGTTCCCTGCTCAGCGGGGAGCCTGCTTCCTCCTCTCTCTCTGCCTGCCTCTCTGCCTACTTGTGATCTCTCTCTCTGTCAAATAAATTAATAAAATCTTTTTTTTTAAAAAAAGAACTTTCTGTTCTAAGAGATGCATTAGCCCTTGACCTGTTGCCTTCATAAACTTTATTTTGTGACAGAGCACACTGGCTTTGGAAAGTCCCCTGCAAAAATTTGGTCTGGTTGAAAAAAAAACCAGTTGCTCCTTGTTCATGTTTCCTTTGGTCAGTTTTCAAGAATTTGCAGAGAGTCTTCTCTGAGGCATATCAAAGCTTCATTGTGCACATTTAAACTTCCTCAGTATTTGAAAGCACTCGTCACAGAAAGCCCCACATATATTTGCAGACACTCAGTTGGTCTTAAGAGAAAATAATCTTCAATGGTAATAAAAGACGCCTTGTTAATAAATTAGGCCAAAAGAATGAGCTCCCCAAGGTTAACTTGATCATTCACATGAGAATATAAAGGAAAAAACTAAAAATAATCCTTATTTTAAAAAATTACACATCTGGGGGCACCTGGGTGGCTCAGTCATTAGGCGTCTGCCTACAGCTCGGGTCGTGATCCCAGGGTCCTGGGATCGAGCCCTGCATCGGGCTCCCTGCTTGGCAGGAAGCCTGCTTCTCCCTCTCCCACTCCCCTGCTTGTGTTCCCTCTCTTGTTGTCTCTCTCTGTCAAATAAATAAAATCTTAAAAAAAAAAAATTACACATCTGCTGCAGAGAGTAAAAGCACACACGAGCCCCACGAAGCTGGCCCGGCCCAGCTTGCAAGTGAGTTGAGCACCTGTAAGTCACCTGGTCCAATGCGGAGCGAGCCCTCGGCTTCTCTGTGCTCCGGGTGGGGGGCGGGGGATTACTAATTGGACAGGCCTTCTGCTCTGGGATGACAGTAACTGTTCTGATTTCAGAGCCACCTCTAGATATAGACGAGAATAGCAATGTCACATTTATCTGTAATTAAATCTCCCGGGAGAGGTTCATGAACGAGACGTACGGGCCTTCCCATCATCCCGTCCCCGGCGGCAGGTTGGTGTCCTGAGCTCCTTCTTTCTTGAAACGGGCCCCGGGCATTCCTGGTTCAAAAGCACAATGATCTGAAGTGATCCACCTACAGATATGAGCAAACTGAACAAAGAGGGGTGTGCATTCATTTTTCCTTTCTTTTTTACAAAGCACGTTAATTGAGCAATCGCCTAAGGTGGTTCATTCTCATTTAGAGGCAAGGAGCCACCTCCTGTCCCTTGCAGCGCCCCCTGCCTATATTGGAGTTTGTGGACTTCCATTGGTGGCTTTCTTTTTCACAATGTTTTGCCAAATCTAAGAAGAGTGTAGGTCCCCAGGGGCCCCCAGGAAAACCGAATCATTGGGTGGTGTGCCCAGGGCTGACCAGAGCACTGCCTCCATGAGTCTGTTGTGGGATTAGTTTACAGAATGCCCGCACAGTACTCAGCTCTGTAAAGGGGTGCACGGAGTAGCGCAAATGTGCGTATTATTACACACTGGCTGTGCTTCCTGATGATCTGGAAAACAATTTTTTTTTAAGATTTTATTTATTTGATAGAGAGAGAGAGAGAGAGAAAGAAAGAGAGAGAGAGAGAGAGAGAGATATCAAGTAGGCAGAGATGCAGGCAGAGATGGGAGGAAGAAGGCTCCACACCGAGCAGGGAGCCCGAGGCGGGGCTCGATCCCAGGACCCTGAGATCATGACCTGAGCCGAAGGCAGAGGCTTTAACCCACTGAGCCACCCAGGTGCCCCTGGAAAACAATTCTGAACATGTAATTTCCTTAGCTCCATCATTTTGGAATCTCTGCAATTGTGAATGATGGAACATCCCCGGGGACTGATAATCTACTCCCGGGAATTTGTAATTTGCCAGCTCGGGTTTTATTTCTCAGACGTCAGGTGTTTCTGGCTGCCCCATCTGTGTTCCTGCCACTGGGTCACCCTGCTTTCCACTTTCCAGTTTTTCCATTTGCATTTGCAGTGTCCTTCCACTCTTCCTGCTGAGCCCCTGCCCAGCCCTGCCCTGCTCCCCTGCCTGGTCTGCTCTATGTGAGGATGTGGGAGGCGGTCGGGAGTTTTCCCAGAGAAAGTTCCAGACCAGGGCGTGCCCCTCCATGGCCAGGCTGCAGGCTCAGGGAGGTTTTATAACACAGGCCACTGGGGGAAGCCAGGACGTTTGAAGACAGCCCCAGTGAGGCTGATTGGGAAGTGGTGCTCTCTCCACAAGGCCCTGGGGCCACCAGTGATCCAAGCACCGCAGAGGAAAGTGGAATCAATATGGAAGAGGCTCCCAGCAAGGTCGGGAAGACCGGAGAGAAGTTCGGGGTGCAGATGGGGGTTCGCAAGGCTGGGGCACAAATCCGGGCCTCGCCTCTGCCAGCCGGTGTGGCCCTGGGCATTCTCCCAACTCCTCGTGCCTCCGTGTCCTCCCTTCTAAAACGGTAACAGCACAGCATTTACGTTGGAGTGATGCTGTGGGGATGACGTGAGATTTTCCGGGTGTCAGGTACAGAGCCAAGCGATGGCTTGTCATTGTCTTCCGCACATCACTCATCCCAGAAAGCTGTGCCCACATCACATGGGCCCTCCACAAGGCATTCCCACGCTAATTTCACTAAGTAGACCCTTGAAGGAGATCTCAGGGATGACGAGATAAGACAACAGGAGAAATGCGGAATATAAAGGGAAGAGATCCTATGACATTTCCATGGAGAGTCTCTTGCAGATGTGCTAGTGGCTTATTGGCTTAAAGAGTCACACCTTCTCAAGGCATCTCACAGGGTCCACGATGTCCCTAAATGAGCGTTAAGTTCTCTTCGATGTGCCACTTAATGCGTCAAAAGCTCGGGAACCCAATATCCCTATAACATAGGACTCGAAGTATTATATCTCAGTATTAAAGTTTCAAATGTGACACAAAATACGAATTAGAGCTCATTACAACAAATGAAGTCACATAGAGGATTTTGGAATAAGGTGCGCTATTTGCAAGGATGTGGCCGGTAACGATTGAATTGTGTTTAATTATACTTGGATACAGTGTATTTTCTACAGGAAAAACTCACTTCTCTGTGGGAAAAGAAAGGCTGACTCAAGTTTTGGGCTTTTCATTAATTGTCCTAACGACTTCAGTAAGAAATACTTACCTCCCCAACCAATACTAACTCTGAGCCCAAGAGCCAGAGGAGCATGAAAAAGGGTTGGCGCCTGTCATTCTGTGGCCGATGGTGAGAAGGGCCTGCGGACACCATGTGAAGCTTTTCTCTTTTTTTGAGCAGGTTGGCAGGCCTTCTTTTCACTATAGAAAAGGCCGGACTTATCTTGCTTTTATCTCTAGGATTCCACACACACGCACAATGTAATTTTAAGCAACATACTTGTTTTAAGAAAATTCAATTTTTTTACCACATATATCAAGAAGAGTCATTTTTAGGAAAAACAATTTAAAGTTCTAATGTGCTTACCTAGTGCTGTTTTCCTTTTCCCTCATTTAAACCAATAACATGACACTGGTAATTATATTTTTAGAAGCTGAAAACAATCTAATTGGGTTTTTTACAAGGAGCTGCTCTCTCTTAAGAAAAAATGGCTTCCAAGTTACTCTAATTGATGATAATCACTTTCAGAAATAAATTTAAAAAAAAAGGCCTTTAAAAATCAGAAAGTACAACAAATACCATACCTTAAGGTACGATTCTGAAAATTATGCTGACCCATCGGCACATCCTATTTCAAAACAAAACAGAACAAAAAAAGGTTATTAGTTTCTAACACATACTTTAGAGAATGACGTTGCAGTGATAATCACGTATAACATTATTTTTTCTTTTATCATGGAAAGCATCATTTAGGTAACAATTACCCCCATGGAGAAGAGGAGCTTAATTATAAATGTGAAAAAGATGAAAACCTCAGTTGATACTCGGAATGTTGGTGTCACCTATAAAGCCTGGATGTTGGAAATATCAGGATTATTTTAAAACTGACATTCTGATATTTGCAGATACGGTTTCAAACCAGGGCCTTGCAGGTAACTGCTAGTTACTGTAAACAGCATACAACCCCGTCTGGCATCAGACAAATATTAAGAAGTGCCTTAAAACACAACAACAGGACAAGCATTATCCCTGAATCGGGCCGGTGAGAAACCATCACCCTCGGTTAAGTACGTAAAATCACGACTCCCTGAGCAAAAGGACAAGCCGACACATGAGTACTGACTGGTAGCTTCTGAAAAAGGACAGAGACAATGATCAGGGTTTATCAGGGGCAGACATGCCGCCAAACATTCAACACACTTTAAAAAAACCCAGAAAACCCACTTTTATCCATTTGTGGCAGAAATTAAAATAAAAGCTGAAACAAAGCTGCTTCAAGCGGCTCGGAAGAAACTTTCCTTTGCTGCTTCATCTGCAGCATTACGTTAGGAGGTGTATTCAGCCCAGTGAAAGGGAAGGTATTTTTTAAAAAATACTAGACTCCAAGTATTATTACGTAAAGTGTATGTGCTGCCGACGTGAGCACGTATTACATAAAGTGAAGTAATGCATTATTCACCAGCTCTCAACGCTGAACCAAGAGTAAGTGCAGTTCTGGAGAAACAACTTTTGGCAATGACTCTGTTTGACCCTGGGCTGGATTTGTAAGAATGACGCTGGGGTCTTTCTCAAAGTGAGTACTGGACACAGCCGAGTAACAGATGTAGGGGCTTCTTGTACTAAATAAAACCTTGGGATTTTCTCAAGACATCGTCTACTGTGGGCACCTGGGTGACTGAGTCGGTGAAACATCTGTTTGTTTACTTGTTTGCTACTCATGATCTCTCTCTCTCCCCAACAGACGGCAAACTGCTCTAGGACCCGTCCTGGCGGGCTCCCTGGTCGACCAACGGATATGGTCTTCTGTCAGATCACATTTACTTTTTAGTTGGGGGAAAAAACACCAGGGACGTTGAGAGGAGACATTTAACGAAGTCAAAACAAGGATGTGGATCTGGGGGCGTGGAGGTCGTCACGGTGGAGTGCCAGGAGGCCGGGGACACAGGGAGATTGGAGAAGTTTGCTTTCACCTGACAACCTGATGGGTCTCTTCTCATCAGCCGATGACGACTAAGTAACACTCCACTGTCTTTTTTGCCTTAACCGTATCCCTAGTACAATTAACGCCATTATACATGAAATTTTACTCAGAGATCGTTTTAAAAATCTAACAACGCTTTTGGGATTATTCTAAGTGCTTCCCCATAGTTACTCTTCCGGCCCCCTGTGGGTCTTTCTATTTTCTATCTGTCTTTCAGCCATCTTATTGAAAGTGTCCCTGTGGGAGAGAGCTTTGGCACTTGATGAGCCGGTGGAAGCTGGACTGATGTGAGTAAAGAGCTACAGGACAGAGCGCTCACGGCCGCGGACGTGAACATGGCCACCACTAAAAGACAGTCTGGCGGTGGCGATTCAACCTGCAAGGGCATCACGCCTTCATTTGCTCTCTGATTAAGATGCCCAGGCCTTCTACTTCATGAGCACAAACAAACAAAATGCCACAACGAAAAAAATGAAAGAAGTTCAACTGTATTCAGTGGCTAAGAACTGAATGAAATAACAAGTAAATAAAATGGTCCTGGGTTATAAAGTTCTCATGCAAAGTCACGCTCGTTCAAACCCCTAGTGACGCAAGCCTGGGCCTCATTCGCACCCGAATAGCTGTTTGCAAGGGGCGTCCCCCAGGGGAAGGGGAAAGCTTGCTTCATGACAGACCGAAGTTATTTGGGCAGGAGATGCCCGCTTTTTGTGTTTGGGAACTAGCTTGGGCCTGGTGCTCTGGCGCTGTGGGGCACGGCGGGGTGGGGGCGTACCGCGGTGCTGATCTTGCCATTCTCTGTGGTCATGCTGTCCCTGTGATGCAGGTGTGCGAAGGGCTTGGCCGCTCCCCAGGACTCCAGGTAGCGGGTCATGCGCACGGAGGCCCTCATCTTGGCTCCGTCGAGGGTGTGGCGAGGTCGGAAGAGGTGAGGGCTCCTTCGTTCTCCCTTGGGGTGGGAAACAAAGTATTACCCCTGGCACACCAAAGGGGCTGAACGTCTCCTGCCTGCTCCCTTGCCCTGACTCTGGGATTCCTCCCGGGTCGCCCCCTCACCCTCTGTGGCTTCTTGCCCTCCCTCCTCCTCCAGGGGGACTGGTTTCCAGTGTTAGGAGCTCTTGAGCTGAGTGATTTTTTTCCCCAGAGAGTAAAAGACACTTGTAATTTAAACTTAGGGGAAAAAAAATAATAGCCATTTTAATGGGCATTTTTACCAAGTAAATTCTTAAGCAAGATAGGCTGCTCTGTAACAACTTTTTCTTGGTGACTGTGGTTTCCTAAAGGGGCAGTTGCTAGAGGCTGGGGCTGTTTCATGATGCGGAATGGTCTTACAAATCTGTGTTCGGGTGTTCCTTTCCAGAGCACAACGTTCTCTGTACACATTTTTTTTTTGGCCTCCTCCCTCTGCCCATCACCCTGCAGTTCTTCCTGACTGACACGTGTCTGTCTCCAGATCAACCATCAGGTGAGCTGGACGTGTGTCTCCAGAGCTGAACCTAGAGCTTCAGGGTGAGCGCTCCTGCCCTTGACCTTGCTGATTCTGCGAGACAGGGTTTGACAGTTCAGAGGTGTTTCTTGCTCATAGACTGCACCGTTTACCAGCTGTGTGATTCGGGGATGTTACATAACCCCAGGGAGCTTCAGATTCTTAATCTGTAAATAGCAGTGATACTCATTTGGCAGGAATTTGAGAAGGGCTATGAGAAATGAGAGCTGGAAGCCCTTGCTTGGGGCTGACATCTGGTGTGAACAGAGTAAGAGACAGCTCCTAACTCTGGGTGGCCTGGCGAGACTTCCAGGTCACAGAGGAGTTTACTGCCTCCAAGTTAACCATGTCTGCCCGGTGACACTTAGTGGTCAATCTTTTAGAAACCTCCTCCTTTTCTTCTTCTTCTCCGTTCATCCTACTTCATCTCATTAGATATTTATCATCGGAAGCCCTGAGCAAAACTTATCTTTATGTAGTTTGCCAGTAGTCAGGGTGGGCACACGGAGAGACTTCCAGAAGCGTTGTGGACTAACGTATACCTTCATTAACACTGATAACCCAACGCACAGACAGTAACCTTATTGTAGAAGCAGGCAATTCATTTCAACTGTTCCTTTAAATAATTAAATAATTAAATAATACACTAAATAATTTAGTTTATGATTATAAAACATGTACCACGATCAAATTGCTATGCATTTAAAGTCATTTTAGGGGCAAAGATCAGCAAAGCATTCAACAGATTCTTGACTAAAAACACTTATCTGTATCAGTAATTTGCCCCTTTCTATCTTCATCACAGAAGTCACAGGTTAATTATAGACTCTTTATAGTACTGACCTTGGGGTTGATTACAAAGTAGGTTTTCACCAGGTGCTGTTTTAAATACGGGTCTCTGATGTCACCGTCTCCTTCCTCCACTTTGTAAGCACCGTTCAAGTGTTCCAGGGTGACAGAAGAAATGTGAACACGTCTGAAATTCCATTTTAAAACCACAGTCAAGATAGGTAAGGATAAACATGAAGGTTTTTCTATTTACTTGTGATTTCAGAAATAATTTCTTCTCCCCCAAAGGAAGGAAAGGCTCTATGTCCTTGGTAAAATGGACTGTAATACAGGTTTATATTTTATTCAACAGGGCTTTGGAAAGATGCTGCCAGAGGTCATGAGATACTAACATTTCCGACTTCTCTGCACTCACAGAAACGCGCACGGAGGGTGTGGTGAATTACGGCAAATAAAACTCGATCCTATGAAGTTTTGTGTGTGAGCGTATTTTTAGAAACACATGCAAAAGGCATTTAAGGGAGTGTGCTGATGTGTGTTAAAGTATGGATTTTCTTTCTCAGGGCTTTTGCTTCAATGCTTCTCCAAATTATAGCACATGGATCAAAACTCTTGTCTGAACTACGCTTTCCTAACTGGAGGGAGAGGATACCGTTCACTCATTTCATTAGCACTGGCTTCGGAGGTCACTAGTAATAGAGAAATGCCTCATCTGCACTGCATTCTAAAACACCTTTCCCCTAGGTCACTATGCACACACTTGCAAATAGACACAAGTAATTCAGGATCCGATATCCAGAGTCTTTGACCATGGGTGGTGGGGCGGTGGAATCGAGACCTGAGAGTTCATGTTAATCTAATTCACGTCAGGGCCACTGGGCAGGAATCACAGGACGCTGAGAGAGGCGTCGGAAACCGTCAGACAGCCCGCAGACAGTGGTCAGTCCGCTCGCCTAGCACGGCTAGCATGTCCACGGCTTGGAGAGAGAAACCCAGACTGGCCTTACCCAGGGACCCCTCCAGCTTCCATGTGATTGGCCAAGGTAACATCATGTGACCACACGTCATACTGCCACTTCTGCAGACCGATCACCCCGCAGAGGACGTTCCCAGAGTGCACTCCCACGCGCATGTTGATATCCACTCCAGTGGCGTCCCTCACTTTCCTGAAGAGAAGGAGAGAAGCATCACCATCTGGAAACGCCTTCCTCCTACTCTGACTTGTGGCCAGGTTTCAGGGCACTGTGTTAGTCAGAAGCTTTCAGACTGTTGGAAATAGTCATGCCTCCCTCCTGTGGCAGAAGATTGCTGCTCTGGGCCAAGAGAAAGGTCATTTGCTTCTGGTCGCTTCCATACTAGACCAAGAGCTCCATGGCCCTGGCTACCACAGCCACGTCAGGCCGGACGGTTGGTGCGGATGCAGCACTTCAGCTGTAGCTTTGGCCTTTTCAACAAACATGTGTATCGGTCACCTATCACGTGTAGACACCTGCTCTGAATTTTCACACTAGAATCATGTGACATTGCCTTGTACTGTCTGAAACAGTCTGAGATGCCATTTACGATCCTAGCACTTAGCACGATGCATGTCCCCAGTGAATATTTTCTGCTGATAAGAGACAATGCACCATATTTATGAGCCTAACAACGTCAGCCTGAATAGGAATTTCTCAAAAAAAAAAAAACTAACCATGAGTTTAAACCATTTCATTGTGTACAGCCTTTTACAAAAAGAACAAAAGTCTTTAAAAAGTTCTACTCATGTGTAAGGAAGGTGTCATTAAAAAGAAACGAATTAAAAAACAATTGGACCCAATCAGTACCTCATTTACAGAGAAATGAAGAACTTCCTTTAATGGAAAATGGAAAAGCTTATTTATTTCTGCCAACTAAGTGTATTTATCAATGAAATATTACTACGGAAGTATACAGGGAGCTGTCCCGAGGCACATGGGGAGAATCACCCCACAGCAAATGTGGAGGGAAGTGATCACACTGATGGCAACCCAGCAGGGCGGAGGTTACCAGGTGTGGGCCACAGTAAATAAGCATCTCAAAATGACAGTGGCATGGATATCATGCCTCAGGGACACAGGGACATCACTTGAGCATGCCAAAAGTGATGAGAAGTGACAAGAAGAAATGGATCCACAAGGTAAAAAGAAATGACCTCTTCAAAAAGAATCTACAGAGCTGTTCCCTTCCCTCCCTTCCCCTCTCTTCCCATCCCTTCCCCCTTCCCTATCCTCCTGCTCTGTGTTTTCACAAAAAAGATCACAACCGATGTGATACCATGCAAGTCATCCAAGCCCGTCACTCCTGCCCACACGATGGGCCAGAGCCTCAACATGACACTGTCCCCTGTCGCTCTATCCTCTATCGGCTTATGGCTGCCTGGACACCATATGGTCCTCAACTCTGGGCCTTTGCTCAAGATGGCTCCTCTCTCTGCTGCTCACTGCCTGAGCCTCCCTCTCCTGATTGGGCACGGGCATCCCGGGGCCGTCTGGCATTGGTTTTCCATCGGTGGCTGAGGCATGACTTCATCTGGGAAGGCTTTCTGATCCCTCCTTCTAGGTTCATGTGGTCACCCTCCTTGGTGCTCCAGCCTCCCTGAGTGCAGTCAGCTCTCCCTGCTGTGTCCACATCTGCTCTGAGAGGCAGCCCGTGAAGACACACACACCTGTATACCCATCAGGGGCTTCAGGGTCTGGGACAACACGGACACTGGGTATTAGCTGACTAACTGACGCAGGTCATCTCTGAAGGATTTTACTGTGCTCCTGTCTTTGGGAGATAATCATCCTGAAAAATTTGCCATCAAACCTGTAATTGTTCTTAAGATTCTCTGTTATCGAGAGAGAACAGTTCCAACCCCATGACATTTCCGTTGGCCAAATACAGTCAGTAGAAAATCAAGAGGGAGAGAAGGATGGATGACACACTCTGCAGTGGGCCATTTTGACAGAACTGACTGGTGAAAGATTTGACTTAAAAAATTATTTAAATTCAATTTAATTAACATATATACATATATAACATATATATTATTAGTTTCAGAGGTAGAATTTAGTGATTCATCAGTCGCATACAACACCCAGTGCTTATCACATCACGTGCCCTCCTGAATGCCCGACCCCCAGTTACCCCATCCCCACCCCACCTCCCCTCCAGCAACCCTCAGTTTGTCTCTATAGGTAAGGTTCTCTTATGGTTTGCCTCCCATTCTGCTTTTATCTTATTTTATTTTTCTTTCCCTTTCCCTATGTTCATCTTTTGTTTCTTAAATTCCACGTATGAGTGAAATCATGTGGTATTTGTCTTTCTCTAACTGACTTATTTTGTTTCACATAATACCCCCCCTTTTTTTAGATTTTATTTATTTATTTGAGAGAGAGAGAGAGAGAATGAGAGAGAAAGAGCACGAGAGGGAAGAGCTCAGAGGAGAAGCAAACTCCCCACGGAGCAGGGAGCCTGATGTGGGACTCGATCCTGGGAGTCCAGGATCATGACCTGAGCCAAAGGCAGTTCCTTAACCAACTGAGCCACCCAGGTGCCCCACATAATATCCTCTTTTAAAACCATCTCCATGTCCTTTGTGTCTTTTTTAGAAAAATGGGTTGGTCAAGGGTTCAGATGAATTGAGTAACCACATCTTTTAATGCATTTGGATGCAACCTGTGTGATCTATAGAAAAATATCAAAATAGTTGCTTAAAGCTTGTGACAATAGAAGACAATCATTCTAGTTTAAGAGGAACCCTAATTACTTACAATGTCAGGACTCTGCCGTTACCTCCTCAATTAAGAACAGTTTACATTTTCATGACAGGGCAAAAGAAATCTCTCTAAGCATTGGGAATATTCCAAACTGCAGCTGACATGGTCTGTGGTGGTTCTTTAGCTGACAGAGAATGAGGTGCTGAACACGTGTGGAGGTCCAAACATGGAGGAAAAGTACAGCTAAGTGTTCCCAGATCCATGCTGCTGGTTCCTAGGAGGTAACCTGGAGAAATTCCAAGTCTGAGTGTATTCTTTCCTCTACCACCTTAAAAAAATTAGAATTTTCATATTCATCCTATGGTTCAATATATGGGAATGGAAATACTTGCCCTTGTATGTTAGAAGAACGAAGAATCCCTAGCATTTGTTGAGATGCCCTCTCTGTTCCTGCTCTTTATGGAAGGTGCAAGAAAACAACTGATTACTGATCACTTTGTCAAATGTACAGAAGCCAAACAGGTGAATATAATGGGAACAGGTGAATATAATGGAGAGAGAATGTAGACACGCTTGGTCAATGAGTGCAGAGCACAGAGACACACCAACCATTGCCTGAGCTGAAGCTCAAGTTTAGTTAGAAGCAAGAGTTCTGGAAAGTTTCCTCAAATCTAGCATTGCTGAGATTCTGGACATGAGATGTTACCTCTGCATCCATCACGGATGGATAAATAAAATGTGGTATACCCATACAATGGAATTAATTTCTCCACCGTTAAAAGGAATGAAGGACTGACACATTCCACAATGTCGATGAACCTTGAAAACATTACACTATGCGAAATAAGCCAAACACTAACCAATAGATATTGTGTGATTTCACGCACATGAGGCATCTATAAAAGGCAAATTCGCAGAGACAGAAAGTAGAAAAGGGGTTGCCAGGGCCTGGGAAGAGAGAGGAATGGGGAATTATTGCTTAGTGGGTATGAAGTTTCTGTTCGGGATGACGACAAGATCCTGGAAGTGGACTGTGGTGCAGGTTGCACACATTTTAAACATACTTAATGCCACTGAATTTTATAGGCAAAAATGTTACAGGGCAATGTATTATTTTACCGTGATAAAAAATATAACAGAAAAAAAATATTACTGATGAGCTGGTGACATGCCGGTGGGCAGAATGCAAGTATTCTTTCTCTTAAAAGCTCTTTGATGTCCTGGAACAATGTAAACATAACAGAACTGGGGAAGAGCTGACCCCAAATCAGAGATCAGTCTTCAGTCACCTGAAGTGTTACTGATGTGCATAGTAAGCACGTTAAAAAAACGCTTTCTCGGGCGCCTGGGGGGCTCCGTGGGTTAATGCCTCTGCCTTCGGCTCAGTTCATGATCTCAGGGTCCTGGGATCGAGCCCCGCATCAGGCTCTCTGCTCAGCAGGGAGCCTGCTTCCTCCTCTCTCTCTGCCTGCCTCTCTGTCTACTTGTGATCTCTCTCTGTCAAATAAATAAATAAAATCTTAAAAACAAAAACAAAAACAAACCCTTTCTCCCACTAGAACCCATTTCATCCCGTGTTGGAAACCTACACCGAGACTGCCTCCAAGGGCAGGTTATAAATTTGAGAAAACCTTAGTTTTACTGATTAGATTCACTTACACCGTCTAGACCCAGAGTGTCGGAAATAGTTAATTACTTCTGAAACAAATTAAAAATATTTTTCATGTCAGAGAAGACAAATGAGAGGCTCTGGGGAAGAAGCAGGAGGGACAAGATGATTCCCGCACTGACTAATCTTCCCATCTCTGTTCTTTCTTCAGTTCCACTTAATTCACTTGCCTCCCGAGGCCCCACAGAGGTCTGTGGTCACTGCTACCAAGCTCGAGGATCGGGGCACTGAGGTCTCCCATCCTCACTGGAGGCAGCGTGGGCTTCCCTGTTTATCTCCGGACAGTCCTGGGAAGACCCCCGCAAACCTTTTTAGTTCACTTCATCATGTGACCCACATACACCATGGCTAAACATGTGACAGCTTGACTTGCTGCTTTCCCACTGAGAGCCCCATCTACTCTCCATCTGAGACAAGGAAACAGAGCATCAACCACATAATTCCTGTCCCATTTAGACTGAAAATCTGTGTGGGGTAGGGGAAAATCACTTGACTAAAAGAGGCAATCAAAAAACCCAATACACTGGGCGCCTGGGTGGCTCAGTGGGTTAAAGCCTCTGCTTTCGGCTCAGGTCATGATCTCAGCGTCCTGGGATCGAGGCCCGCATCGGGCTCTCTGCTCAGCAGGGAGCCTGCTTCCTCCTCTCTGTTTCTCTGCCTGCCTCTCTGCCTATTTGTAATCTCTCTCTGTCNCGGGGTAGGGGAAAATCACTTGACTAAAAGAGGCAATCAAAAAACCCAATACACTAAAATTTTTCAATCATATAATCAACAAACAAGAGCTTTCACCATATATAAGAATATTCTGGCTTCTACCACAGGCATTACTAAAGAAGTGTATTATGGTCCTGGTAACAAAAATTAATTTTGTACCTTACACTTTTATCTGGTACTTGTCAACTGTAACATTATTCGACATAAGGATAGCTTCTCCAGAATTACGATGAAAGAAACTATAAATACAGAAAACATACTCTATGTATATAAACTGAAACTAAATTTATAGAGCTGAACATTTTTGACTAGATGCGGTAATTTTGGAATTTTACATGAATTACAATCTGGTCATGAAAACTACCTTCTCCCTGACAACTTGAGTGTAGCCATATTGTTTGTCAGAGATTGTATGGAAGTGTTGAATTGCTAAATTGTACATCTGAAACTAATATACTGTATGGTAACTAGTTGGAATTTAAATAAAAACTTAAAAAAAAAGAAACTGTTCATCAGATGGTAAGAGCACAGAGATTTTCCTTACGATTAGAGAAGATATTTAAATGAATAAAAAAATCACTTCGGGAACAACCCAAACTCTCCTAACCCATGGATTTCTACCTCGGTCTTCCTGTAATCTAAAGCTAACCATAACAGTACGAAACACTTACAGAAGTCTTACCTTGGACCGAGTTACTCACACACCAATATTGGGTCCCTGCACACTTATATTTAAAAGCTCAATAATGTTTTTATCCCAGTAGACAGAAAAACAGAAATAGTTGTGAGTGAGAATTATAATTTGAGATTTGTAAACAGTTAAAAATGATCCTACGAAGACTTATACTTACTTTATGGCTTCACACATGTCCAGCCCCATTTTCACACAGTTCTTGGCATGGTTCGGGAGAGATATAGGGAGTCCGGACACACAGTAGTAGCAGTCTCCCAAAATTTTTATTCTCATGCATTCATTTTCCTAGAAGAAGAAATCGCAGCATTCAGCTGCACTCAGCACGCATACCATGGTTTAGATTTTCCGAATATCATCCTATGCTTGTTCTACTGATACCATCACAGGGACCTAGGGTTTGTGGGCACAGAAGTGAGTACTGGTAGGGTTTCCCTTCCTGACCCAACAAGAATGAACCACCCTTATCCACACCCCCATTTGCCAAAGCAGAAAGAATCAGGAAAAGGGGAAGGAAAGGGAAGCAGAGAGAATGTTCTGGAATGATTTACTCTTAATAGTAGCAGAGGAATATAATGACAGGATCATTCTCTCCAGCCCAAACATCCCAAGCACTGACAGCAAAATGAGGTCTTCCATTCAGAGCAGAATCTTCCAGGACAGTGAATAATGATCAGAGCTCGACTGGAATTAGAAGTGTATGTCATTCTCTACTATGCTCATGGATTTCTACATTTATTTTTAAGCCAAAGCAGATTCTTACCTGAGAACGTAGCTTCTGATAAACATCTCCATAATGCAACAAGCCACCGTTCAACATTGCGAAGTAATTTAAAACTTAATTTTGACCTTATATTAAACTGTTTTAATATGAAGTGGGACTCATTATTTTTCTTGGCTGGGTTGTTTTTATATTATGATATTGAGATTAGCTTCATTCATATGCCTTAATCCTACATGCATTTCTAACTTTTCTAGTTACTTTATAGACTCATCATTAAGAAAAAAAAAAAAAGGAAAAGGAAAAAAAAGGCAAAAGGAAAAGAAGCAAAAAACAAAACAAAAAAACCCCACAACCCAACGATGTGCCAAACACAGATCCTTTCCTTCTTAACAGTAAACATAGGCTTATGTATAAACTGAACAAATCTGAAATAATAAAACGAACATAAGATTTTCTTGTTCTTAAGTATGTGTTAGGTTTATTGAAGATTTTGCACATTTCTTTCCCTTTGTGATAGACAGCCCACAAGACAGGGCATATTTTCACACTTATCTACGGTGCTGGAGATGATGTGCTTAGTAATTCCTAATTAAAAATCTCAGAAGTAATAAAAAGGCAAACAATTACGTACTAATAGGGCTTCTGTCCCATACTTCCTAAACAGATATTCTGAATCTAGAACACACTGAGATGAACAAAAGTGAATTCTTGACAAACTTATCAAAGATCACGTGACTGTATACACATATATGCATGTGTTTATTTCCAGGCCTCGGTTCTGTTCCACAGGTCTGTGTCTGGTTTTAATGCCAGTATCATACTGTTTTAATTACGGAGCTTCATAATTCATTTTGAAGTCAGGAAGTGTGATGCCTCCAGCTTTCTTCTTGCTTAAAATTGCTTTGGCTATTTGGGGTCTCCTGTGGTTCTGTATGAATTTTAGATTTTTTTTTCTGTTTCTGTAGAAGATGTCACTGGGATTTTGATAGGAATTGCACTGACTCTGCACATGCTTCGGGTACCATGAACATTTTAACAATATTAGTTCTTCCAACTCATGAACGTGGGATGTCTTTCTATTTATTTGTGTCTTTTTAGATTTCTTTCATCCATGTTTTATGGTTTTCCATGTACAGATCATCTACGTGGTTAAGTTTATTCCTAAGTATTTCATTCTTTTTGATGCTAATGTAAATGGAATTGGTTTCTTAATTTCCTTCTCAGATTCTTCATTATCAGTATAAGGAAATGCAACTGGTTTTTGTACATTGATTTTGTATCATGCAACTTTACTGAATTTGTCCGTTAGTTCTTTTTTTAAAATATTTATTTATTTGGTAGAGAGCACGAATGGAGGGAGGGGCAGTGGTGGAGGGAGGAGAGGAGCAGACTCCCAGCTGAGCTTGGAGCCTGACATAGGGCTTCATCTCACAACCCTGACGTCATGATCTGAGCCCAACTCAGGAATCGACACCCAACAACTGAGCCACCCAGAACCATCTATTAGTTCTAACAGATTTTGTGTATATTTTAGGATTTTCTATATACAAGGTCATGTAATATGTAAACAGAGAGAATTTTACTTCTTCTTTTTTGATTTGGATTCCTTTTATTTCTTTTTCGTGCCTCACTGCTCAGCCTAGGACTTCCAGAATTAGGTTGAACAGAAGTGGTGGGAGCAGGCATCCTTGCTGTGTCCCGAATCTCAGAGGAGAAGCTGTCAGTTTTCCTCCATCAAGTATAACATATGGATTTATTCTGCTGAGGTAAGTTTCTTCTATATGTTATTAGTTAAGAGTTTTTATCATGAAAGAGTGTTTAATTTTATCAAATGCTTTCTCTGCATCTCCTGATCATGTAATTTCTAGCCTTCATTCGGTTAATGTGATCTATCATGTTCATTGAGTTGTGTGTTGAACCATCCTTGCATCCCAGAAATAAATTCCCGTTGGTCATTGGGTACGGTCCTTTAAATGTGCCTTTGAACTCAGTTTGCTAAGTGAAATAAACCTGATTTTATTCAGGACATCCAGAGGATAGACACTGCATGATCTCACTTATATGAGGAATCTACAATCATCAAATTCACAGAAGCAGAGAGTAGACTGGTGGTTGTAAGGCCTCAGGGAAGGGGAACAGGAGGGGTATGGGCCAGAGGGCACACAGTTTTAGTTACATAAGATGAATAAGTCCTAGAGATCTACTGTATAGATAGCGTAGTGCCTACTGTTAACAATACTGTATCGTATAGTCCAGAATGTGCTATGAAGGTAGAGCTTATGTTAGTGTTTTAATCACATCATCATCATTAACAATAATAAATAATGAGCGTGAGAAGATACATTTGTATGTGGTGGATATATTTATAGGATAGATTGCAGTGATGGTTCACAGGTATATGCTTATCCCCAAGGTTGTTACAGTTTATATATTAAATATGTACAGTTTTTCATATGTCAATTATACCTCAATAAAGCAGTTTAAAAGATTAAAAAAGTAAGTGCATGATGTTGAGTACCTTAGCTTAGTCATGTGCATTATGCAGAATTCACTCCATTGGCTGAGCTATCAGTTTGCTTACGATGCTGTCCACCACCATGATATTTAACCATGAGGCACCAACTGGTTCCCATACCATGCTCTCTCTGTGGATCAAGCCATCCTGGGCTATAATCTGATACTGCCTGGACATTCCTTTGTTCAAACCATCAGAGAGGAACAGAGGGTCACACTAAGTATTTCTGTTATAAGCGATGAACTTTGTCTTCCCCAAATTCACATACTGAAGTCCTAACACCTGGTGAGTGTGAACTTGACCTCACTGCAGATATAATTAGTTAAGATGAGGTCATACAGGAGTAGGGTGTGTCACCAATCCATTATGACTGGTGTCCCTACGGAGACTTGCACAGAGGGGGAAGGGCATGTTAATACTACAGCTATGCTGTCACCCACCAAGATTGGGCTGTTTCTTCCTAATGTGACAAAAGTGACTTTTTATTTATTCAAACTTTGAAGACATTAATTAAGCTTTAAATCATCTTTTTCTAAACATGAGCACCCAAAAAACTCAATCTCTTCCTTCGATTTGATAAAAGGAAGAAAGCCGTGCTATACTCTGCTTTTTATTTTAAAAATCCCCAGTGAGATCCCTCATGGTCAGGCTGGCAGCAGAAGGCACCTCCGGGAGAGCCTGACCCAGGAGTGACCCTGTGGACATCAGCAGGTCCCATTTATTCCTAAGAGGCTTGCCTGGAATGTTCTGTATGGTTTAAAAGTGAGATGAATCCTGCAGGGAACTAAATTTGGGACCAACTCTCGCTTCCCTATATATAAATAATTCATTGTAATCACCATAATGAAGTATTTTTTGCTGGAAATAATTCAAAGAAAGAATGAGGCTGACCGGTAATTCTTTATGAGGTGGAAGTAAAGGGCTGGCAGGGGAGGAAATAACTCTTATCGCTATTCCCACCAGTAACCCTCATGGTTCCAGTAAACATGCAAGTTTTAGATCACCTGTCACCATTTCCTCTCCACGGGTGTATGAATGGCAAATACGGAACTTACATTTCTGCTCAAGTGCCACAAGGGTCAACAGATGTTAACGAGACAATAGTAAGTAAAGGGCTTAGGTGGGAAACACGCATCCTATGTCAGGGGCTCTCCCAGGGTGCTGAATACAGGAATAGTTACAACTGGATGAGAGGCCATCATGTTTCCAACTCCTGACATGGAAATGCCTAAAAAGAGGAACTTAGAACAGCACCGGGCAGAGGGATGTTCAATCTTAAACTCACCATCTTGAGTGTATTTACTTTATGTGTGCTGAGCTCTCTATAAGCAGAAGTTTTAAAAATAGATGCAAACATGTGCTAATTATATGCTCCAACATTTCTCATCCCCAAGAAATGAGACTCATCAGAGCCCGATGGCAAATAAACACTACAAATCCATAAACACCAGTTCTAAACACCAGTGCTCTATGCAAAAACAAAGAATTGATAAGGGACCAGAGAAAAAGTAAGGCACGATTTTAGAAAGCCTCAAAGGAGAAGGGACTCACTACTACTCACCTTTGCAATTTGGTCGAACTTTCCAAAGAGCTCGTTCAGCATGTGGACCAATTCTCCCGGAGAGCAGTCACTGGCCAGACGGGTGAAGCCAACGATGTCAGCATACAGGATACTGTGGGGGCAAGGGGAACAGAGTTTGCAAGCTCATATTTACTAAGAAGTAACGGTACTTTTTTTCCTCCTTAAAGGAATATATATCGTTTTTACATTTACATTTGTCTCTTAGAAGAAAAATGTCATCTCCCCAGATAGGAAATACATAAATATTTTGCCAAACTTTCCCATTAAAAATGTTTTTTGTTTGATGCCGAGTTTTTATAATTAAAATTGGGGAAGAAAAAAATCACATGATGCACTCTGTCCATGCTAACTGATCACCTGTATTCCCTCGTGGCCAACCCCACCCTCCTTCCCTGGTTATGTGATATTCATTCTGAGAGTTCCTTACACTGGCAGAATTCAGGTGTCAATGGACTATGTCTCTATTTGCACTATTACGTGCATTTACTTTATAAGAATTCCTCAAGTAAAGGAAACAAAATAATAAAAGCAAATTCTCTTTTTACTAATTCAAAGAAAGAATAACAATTTTCTTAAAAGAAAGAGTACTTAACAGAAGTTTTGGATGACTTAGTCCTTGCCAGGATGAAGCAGACACAGTACATCTCCCTCAAGCTCAGAGTGTTGTTGGGAGGATGCATTAAAAAAGTAAGGAAGGACTCTAGCAATGTCCAACCACAGTGTTAATAAGTATGTATGCGTGTGTGGGGGGGTGGATTAGCTGGTGACGAGTCTGGGAAGGCTTCCCTCCATTGGATGTACATGTTAGTGGGACAGATGTCAGATTTCTCTGAGTTGTGTCTGTGTTTCATTAACCTTCAAGGGTCAGGATAGGGAAACAGCCCCAGGATGTGCGGTATCACTTTTCCATACAATGACATGCTTCCGATTTGTATAAAGGCCTCACAAAGAAGCCTAAAATTCCTGCTGGTAGTTGGAGATTCAGATAATATGGTTTAAGGTAGACTCTGAAACCAAACTGACTGCCACTTCATACCCAGTAGGATGGCCATTATCAAAAAAAAAAAAAGAAAAAAGAAAAAGAAAGAAAAGGGGAAGTAACAGGTGTTGTCGAGGATGCGGAGAAATGGAACCCTTGTGCATGGCTGGTGGGAATGGAAGATGGTGCAGCCACTCTAGCAAACAGTGTGGTGGTTCTTCAGCAAATGAAAGAGGAAGCCCACATGGCCCAGTGAGTTCCCTGCTGGGAATATGCCCCAAAGAACTGGAGGCCGGGGCTCAAACCAATATTCGTACACCCATGTTTAGGTCAGAATTATTCGCAATAATCAAAAGGTGGGAACCCCCCAAATGTTCAGTAACAGATGGATGGATAAAGAAATAGGGTATATCCCTACGATGAAATATTATTCAGTCTTTAACAGAAATGGAATTCTGTCACATGATGCAATATGGATGAACTTTGAAGACATGCTGCTGAGTGAAATAAGCCAGACACAAGAGGACAAATACTGTATGATCCCACTTACGTGGGATACCCAGAGGAGTCAAACCACAGAGACGGGAACTAGAAGGGTGGGTGCCAGAGGCTGGGTGGGGGTGGGAAGCGGCTGCCGAATGGGTACCGAACTCCTCCTGTCTGGGATGAAGAAAGAGTTCTGGGGACGGAGGGTGGTGATAGTCATAAAACAACGGGAAGGTGCTTGATGCCACTGCACTGGACAATTAAACATGGTTAAAACCGTGCTGTTATGTTATGTATATTTTGCCACAGAAAAAAAAGTAATGTGGCAGCGACCAGCCCGATCTTAGGCAGAAAACAGCTGGCTCTCTGCTGTTGGCCGCACTCCTTCACTGGGCCAAGCACGGGGCTTGTGGCTTCACCTTGCAGGAAAGACTTGGTCCTCTGTTGTTGACAAAAGCTGGGGGAGAAACTTCTGGTCCAAGAAAATCAGGGCTGCAGGGCAAAATAGAGGCACCCTCTCTATTCTGTTCAGATGGTGCCATCAAACCTGCCCTACTCCCATCATAGCACCCTGTGGCGGTAAAGATCACAGATGCTGAGCCTGATCCAAGAAGAAAAAGCTCAGGGAGAGTTCATGATCCAAGGCAGCATTGGGGGGGGAGAATGTGCAGATGGGCATTTGAACCCACTTCCTTCTTATTGACAACACCCACTGTGATTCCTGTGGACTCCTGTGATTCCAACCTTATAGTGGGTGAAGCCCACCCCCCCCGCCCCAGATAGGCTGGCTGTAAATGTCTTATGATGGTCCAAAATTTACTTGGCAGCTGGGAGATTGAGAATGTAAACAGGTAATTGTGATGCAATGTGCAAAGGGTTATAGGAGAGGAAACAGGGTACTCTGTGGGATTACTGAGGTGCCTGACCTAGATCGGACCAGATGGCCATCTTAGAAAGATCACTCTGGCCACAGCAATGTGGAGACAGGCAGTTCAGTTAGAATCATAGCCCTTTCATCCAGAAGCCCCTGTGGAAGCTATTGTCAGGTGAAATGGAGAAAATTGCAGAGATATGGGAGAAATGTAGGAAGGATGAACCAGGCGTGGTTAGATGAGACACGGTGGGAGGTGCGTCTAGGGGAGGGAGGCATCAAGGATGAAGACCCAGGTTCTGGTTGAGAAAGGGTCTCAAATCTAGCTCTTGTAGGGGAAGATGACCAGTTCAACTCCGGTTGGGTTGAGTTTATGGTGGTGTTGGTGGAGCATCTAAGAGGAAGATATAATTAGGTGAGTGAGTATGGAAAGCTATGGTTGAATTCTGCATCTTTTTAAAAAAATATTTATTTATTTGAAAGAAAGAGAGAGAGAGTGTGTGAGTGGATGTAGGGACAGAAGGACAGGGAGAGAATCTCGGATGGACTCTACACTCGGCATGGAGCCCAATACGAGGTTCAAGGCCATGACCCATGAGATCATGACCTGAGCTGAAACCAAGAGTCGGACACTCAAGCGACTGAGCCCCCCAGGCGCCCCGCTGAGTTCTGCACCTTAGCATCACCCAGATGGTAACTGAAGTCCTGAATTAGAAGTGGAGAGAACAGAGAGGAGCTAGGAGAGAGCTCTGAAAACACTCATTTACAGAGAGGCTAGAGTTAGGGAAGAGAAAATGGCAAAGGACACGGTAAGAAGAGAAAAGGAGTGAGATGTCACAGAGTCCACAGTGAGGGAGAACTCCTTAAGTGGGAGGGCAACTGGCCGGCCATACGGAGCTGTCAGACATAAGGGTGCAGAGGCTAAGTCAAACTCAGATCTGGGAGCAAGGCAGCTGGTGGTGAACTGAGCAGGCTCGGATTCTGTGACGTGGTGGAGGTGGATGACAGAAGGCGAGGATTTGAGGAGGGAGGGAAAACAGGGAAGACCAGTCAGAGAATGAGGAACAATCTTTCTAGAATCTTGGCTACGAAAGGGAGGAAGGGCCAGCCTCAGAATTGGATGGTGGCGTTGGATTACAGAACCTAGGCTCATTTTCAAAGATGGGATGGGTTTGTGAATGTTTCCTATCTATAGAAACGCCTATCTATAGATAGGAATGTTTCCTATCTATACTATGGGCAGGTTTCAGAGGAAGATGCTGAAGAGTCAAGAAGCAGCTGATAGCTGCTACCTTTCCTTCTAGAAATTCCTCTCTTCCTCCTCATGATTATTCACATTATTATCATCCTCAGAAGAGTGAAGAGCTAGGATAAGTTATTAACAGAGAATAAACATTTTTTGAATGAATGGCCCAAGTAGAACGAAAAATTAAAAGATCTTTACTGTCTAAAATCCTAATGAGAATTATTACCCAAAAAAACCCCTCAAAACTGCTCAGGTATTGACTGGACTCTCCACAATACTCATTTACCATGCCTGCTTCTTGGCTTCTGTTATTCTGTCCAGGGTGAAAAAATCATGTTTTCATATTCCTTACAAAAATAATTGTAATAATTGTACACCATGTGGTTTAAGTTACATTTTTAAGTTTAGGTATTGAAGTTACTTTAGCATTCCCAACTATATTTTTGAATTTAAATTCAATTTGAGGGCGCCTGGGTGGCTCAGTGGGTTAAAGCCTCTGCCTTCGGCTCAGGTCATGATCTCAGGGTCCTGGGATGGAGCCCTGTGTTGGGCTCCCTGCTCGGCAGGGATCCTGCTTCCTCCTCTCTCTCTGCCTGACTCTCTGCCTACTTGTAATCTCTCTCTGTCAAATAAATGAATAAAAAATCTTTAAAAAAATAAATAAATTCAATTTGACTGGAAACATATTCTAGATGATCTCTGAAGGCGCTTCTCCAACCCTTTGCCTTGACAGTGTGGTAGTCAGCTTCCAAGATGGCCCCAGAGAGACCCTCACCTCCCGGGACTTACTCTCTTGTTCTGTCCACCCTCCACTGGGGTAGGGCTGATCTGCGTCACCAAGAGGATACTGCAGGAATTACAGCAATGACTTTGCAAGCCTGGATCATAAAGGAACTGCAGCTTGCCCCTGGCCCTGCTTGGATCCTTGCTCTGGGGAAGCGAGCTTCCATGGCGGGAGGTCACTCGAGCCACCTGTCAGCAGGCTCAGTGATGATGACCTGAAGCCTCCAGCCAACAGTCAGGACTCTGCAGACCATGTGAGGAGCCGCCTTGAAGGCAGGTCCCCCAGCGGACTGCCCGACACCAGGCTTGAATCTGCATCAAAGACTGGAAGCCAGAGCCACCAGGAGAAGCTGCTCTCAAACTGCGATAGAAACTGTGAGAGATGTTTACTGTTTGAAGCCACTGGGTTTTGGGGTCCCTTGTTACATAGAAATTGGTACCTAATACAGAAAACATGGGGAGCCTTCATCACCTGCCTGAGGTCAGTGGACTCATCGGTCATTTTTATCAGGCTCTTTGTTCCTGGATTATTTTACAGAGACTCAAAGATATCCAGGGACTTAGATATGGCTGCATTTAACTTTACATGTGTTAAATACCCCATTTGTGACTTAAAACTCTTTCCTCTGATAGGAGGGATATTGCTGATTTTCAGACAGCTAAGGTTGGAAAGGGCAATCCTAGTAAAATACACCTTGTCGGATACCATGAGAATGTTTCTTCTTTAATCCTTTACGCGAAAGGCTTAAAAACCTGAAGGCAGGCCAATGTCTTAAATAATTTTATTCTTTAACAGGTGTGATTGTTCTTGTAATACATTTTTTTTTTAATTCCTCAAAATGGTAGGGACTTAAATTTTTTTTTTTTTACCCCTGATTCTTCATTTGGCCACTGCTTTCTTAGTTCTCACTGATATCTAGCTTTTTTCTATTATTGCTTTTCCAATTTGCGTTTCTCATTATACATTTAGCTCTGTGCATGCTTGGGCCATGTGCAGCTCTATGCACCTTTCCTAAAATCTGGGGTCAAAATGAGGTGTGTCTTAGCAATGTCTTAAACTGCAGTTAAATAGTAGTGGTAAACTGTAGTCAAATTTGTTTCTTATTAATAAATTTCAAACACCCTTGACTTGCAGCAACCAGACTAGAAGCTTGGATCATGCACTGGAAAGGATCCAGGCTTGAGCGCAAAAGGCCAAGTGGTCAGCGCTCAACCCATTGTAGTTATATTTGTGGTTGTTGCCCTTGAACTACTGAACAGGGTGGGTCATAACATGAAGGCGGAATGAATGAGGCCAGATGCACGAGGTACTTATTGAGAGAACCTGGCAAGACTAAAAAGCCCTTCTGCAATAGAGCTGATGGATGGATGTAGGGAAAACTCCCCCAAGAAGTGGTAAGAGGCTTGGGTGGGCTTGGAGAACAGTGAGGGACCAGGCACCTGGGTCTGGAGGGCCGCGTTCTGCTGCAGCTGGGAGATGGGCAGCACAGGAGGAAAGTGAGGGCCCGCACAGCAACTCTCTGGAAGAGATGTAGGGGAGAAGGAGGCCCCACGGGATTCTCCTTCCGGATCTCAATCCCGTGCTGATAACATGTTAGTTTCCCACCTACTGTGATTCCGGGAATGGCTCGTGGAAAGCAGATGGGACTACGGCAGACTTGGAAAGCAGGAACTTGCACTATTAATTAGCTGAAGGGCACATCAGTCCCTGTGATACTGATCACTGGTTGGCCATATCGCGGAAACCCATCATTCCCGATGGACAGGAAGTGCTGCCTTCACCGAGGCCCTGGCCCGCCGAGTCCGTCCTGAGGAATCAGGTCTTGTGTCAGGAGCCCACCAGCACTGCCTTCCGTCTTACTACAGAGTCGAGGGTCCTAGGCTCCAGGGAGGCCATGAACCCTGACCATGGTGTTCCCAGGATAAGAGCCCCACTAAGCACCTCGCTGTCCTTTGTGACGGAAGGTCAGCCATAGAAAGCAGGGCCGTCACAGACAACAGAACGCAGTAAACTGAAGGAGACTGTACAACCTCTCTTCCTGGGAAGGCCCTGAGGGGCAGCAGGAGTGGGCACGGAGCGGGGACTCCATTCACAGTCTCCGAGGAGGTAGGATTGTGTGAGATGCGCGCTCCCAGGCTGGCGAGCGGCTCCCCGGACTTGCTGAGGAACAAGAACTGAGCTGCATACCTCACGTTGGTGTGTCGCTTGACATACAGGTTGTGGAAGTTGTTTGTGTTTTCCATTTGGCCGGCTTTGGGGCCCTGCAGCCGCTGGATGATCTCGGCTTTCATTTCCATGGCTATGTGCGCCGGCAGCAGGGAGAGCAGAAGGCGCTCCTGAAACGGGGGGTGAAGGAAGACCAAGACATTTCAAATCATTACGGTAACATCCAAGTCATCTCCGAAAGCATCGCGGATCCGCGGCGGGGCCAAGTGGACGACTCTTTTCAACAAGTTAAAACATGGAGAGTAGAAGGACATGTTGGAAAAAAAAAATCAGAATTTCTAAGGTCAGTGTGTGTTATATTATTTATTATTTATGGAGTTCTAAATATGTGTTCTTCAGAGCGGAGAATAAAGGAAAGCAAAGATATTTCCTCCAAGGATACTATTTATCTATTCTGAGTTTAAAGCAGCAAGGCAGAAATGATATAAAAATGCCAGAAACCTAGGGGCAGTTGAAGATAGAAAATACTCATTTTTGCCTGCCTATTCATTGGGGAGATAAAGTACAGCTTTATTGCATTTCAGAAAGTCAACAAATATTCCGTACTTCCTAAATAAGATAGGCAAATATTTTCAAATATTTCATTTCCTCTGTGATGACCACACAATCCCTTTTAGTGATTCTAAACTATTATAAAGGAGGAGTCAGAAATAGCATCTGTAAAATGTCATGTATAAAAGACAACAGGTGGAACACATGGAAATGATAAATTACATGAGCCTTTCTTGTATTTTTGGCCTTTAAACACAGCAGAGAGTGGCATCTAACATTACACTTATTTTAATATCTACTTATTTTAGAGTGACATTTGCAATTGTTTTTAAAGAAAAAGTATCAAAGAAAGGCAACCTTTGAAACGTTGCATTCGTTAGTTATTTTAAACATTAATTTATTTTAGCAGTGCCTGGGTGGCTTAGTCAGTTAATCATCTGATTCTTGGTTTTGGGTCATGATCTTAGGGTAGTGAGATCAAGCCCCGCTATGGGCTTCACACTCAGCACGGAGTCTGCTTTCTCTCTACAGTAAATAAATAAATCTTTGAAAAAACATGAATTTATGGTAGAAAACACCATATTCTTTCCATATTATGCATTTAGCAACTGATACTCAGTGTTGATTAAAAAACATTTGTTGAGGGCACCTGGGTGGCACAGTGGGTTAAAGCCTCTGCTTTCGGCTCAGGTCATGATCTCAGGGTCCTGGGATCGAGGCCCGCTTCGGGCTCTCTGCTCAGCGGGGAGCCTGCTTCCTCCTCTCTCTCTGCCTGCCTTTCTGCCTACTTGTAATCTCTCTCTCTGTCAAATAAATAAAAATCTTTAAAAAAAAAAAAAGAAAAAAAAACATTTGTTGAATGAAATATCTTCCACATTTGCAGTCTCTTTTTCTCTCCTTCTTATTCATTCATTCATTCATCCACTCATTTACACAAAGTGATAGAACACACCATCTAATACACCACTAACTGGCATAACTGAGTGTTGGTCATTTGTTCTGCCATTCATTAATTTATTCACACATTCAGAAAACATCCATCATTGCCCATTACATGCCAGGCCCCATGATAAGCACTAGGGATAGATGCAAAGAAGAGTGAGTCAACATCCCTGATACCATGTTGTTCCTAATCCAGCAGGGAGCCCACCCACAGTGCACTTGGCGTCAGATGAAGCTGGAGGAACAGGCTAGTGTTTGAAGAATCCACATCCCTGAGATGTGGGAAAACAGAAGGGAAAGTAATAGTACAGGAGCTCCTGCTATTCATGTGAAGCAAATGAGTCAAAAGAACACCTCTTTTTGATTAGTACTATCACCAACCTCTTTGCAAAAGGAGGCAATTATGTAGATGGCAAGGTGCTAACAGTTGTCATAACATAAGTGCTGATTCTGATATGACAGGGGGAATTTTATTGGTACTTAAGAGATTAAGAAGACACTTTTTATTTAATAATTATACTCTTAATTTTGTTAAATTCTCCTTGAAGTTTCCATTTAATTAAAATTAAGAAAGAAAATAGAAAAATCAAAGTATTTAATAATTTAAATGTCCATATATACACCTGGGAAAATATAAATTAATTGTACAAAATAATGAGGATAATGTCCTGGGTGACCTAAAACATATCAGAAATGAAATCTACAATGGTATTAACACAACATGTGAAGTGGGAGTAAATGGAGTTAAAATAGGCTGAGTTCCTAGGATTATATGGGAAGTGTAAAAGGTAGTAATTTATAGTAGAATGCAGTAAGTCAAGAATGGATATAATTTCCATTTTAGAAACAAAGAGTGAACAAAGAAAATGTATGACTAACAAGTTAGCAATAAAAATGAGACAGAAATTCTAACTAACCCAAAATAAATCATAATGAAGAGTCAAATAGAACTTGAAACAGGAGAAGCAAGCAGAGAATAAGTCATAAAATGGCTATTATTGGCCTATTAGATCAGAAATTACATTAAATGTAAATGAACTAAATACTCCAATTACTTGATTAATACTGTCAGATTGGATTTTAAAAAAGACAAAACGCAACTCTATTCACAATAAGCACATATTAAACGTAATACAGAATTACAGAAAATAATATACCAAAAAAGACATAAATTATGAACACCTTAATGAAAAGAAAGCTGGTGTATCTAATAAAAAATAGACTTTGTAGATATTTCCATCTTCAGGGAGAGGATGGACAAGTCCTCATATTTTGTAGAATTTTTTTTTTGAGAGGAGGAAATAATAATTTTTGGTGTGGACACTGCAGCTACATCTTCAAATGTGGTTCCTCCTATTCACAGAGACTGGGGTTATAAAAGGAAATAAAGGGGCGCCTTTTGCATTGCTTTATTGCTCAACTCCTGTGGAAGGTTCTGGAAAAGAGTATTTGCTCTATAGTTATTTTTTGAATGAATGAGTGACCTACTGTGCACTTCATCTGGGACACATCAAAGACAAATCTAATCTCAAAGCTTCTGTTCACTGTCAGTGATGACCATGGTGGGGACCTGGGGACCTTGGAACCTGGGTAGACAGTGCTCATGTTTTAAAATCATATTAATGTCCCTCCTGATCACAAATGCCAGGCCTAGGCACAATCGACACTAGTGATGTTCACACAAAGGAAAACTTGACTATTCTGCAAAATAAGGGTAGTGATTGCTTTTGGTTTTCCCCTCTGGAAGACTATCACACTGTGGTTATGGGCCCAGGGAATGGAAGGAAGGAGTGAAAGACTCGTGCATAGGGAAGAGAGACCCCAGTTTCATATCAACAGTCTGGGTTTAAGGAGAAAGAACACATTCCAAGTTCCTCCATGTTGGGAAATGGCCAGTGAACATTGGTAACCACTTGAAGTTACATTCTGATTTTATTCCTATCCTAAGCTCAAATTCCCTTCTGTTATTCCCCACCTTTCATGAATAATCTAACAATATAGCAACATCATGTTAATTTAAAGTGAGGAGGTGAGTTCAAATTTTGGACTTAAACAAAATGCTGGAAGAGCAGAAACCATGCCTGACTGTGTGAGACATCTCAGCAGGCAGCCAGGGGCCAGGATAAGCAACACCAGGAGGATGCAAAATACTGAATTCAATAATGGAATTAAAAATCAAGTAATACTTGGGTTTAGTAAAGAAACAGGTAGCCCCCCCAAAATGGACCCATTTGGAATTAATTCAGAATACCAAGAAACTACTAATGACATGAAAATAGAAGTTCAAATTTTACAACTTGAAAAAAAGCCTGTGTCCTTATTATGCACAAATTGAGAGTTTGGTTTATTTGGTTGATGGCTTGGTGGTGATACAAGTTGGTTCTCTCTCTAAGAACCCATGTGAAAAGATAATGGGATTTATGTATTAAATAAATGATAAACCCTTTTGAAATCTTGATATCAAGAGTTACTCCATCACCTACTCATCTTTTGCTACCCGTCCCCCAAATACATAAACTTGCCACTTATCTTGCATTCTTCCATGTGCTGGCCTTTGTGACCAACAGGTTGGTTAGACATTTGAGAAGTCTAAAAGTCATTAAATACATGACATATCCAAGGAAGTATTTAAGAGAGACAGACTTTGTCCCTTAAAATTTGGGGTTGAGTTCCACTAAGGCAACATTTACTTAAACCCATTTCCGTAAGGATTGAGCACACTATATGTACCGAGGAACGCTGTGTGGGATGGTCACTTTCTGTTTATGGATTGATGTATTGGATACTTGGGTATAAGACCAAATATTATTAAGGAGTCACTATGTTAAAAATCGATTTCAACAAATAGGGGAAAGCTAGTGAGGAATGTATGAAATTGCCATCAACAATAATCGGGAGGCCTACCAGCTCATGTTCTCAGACATGACTAGAAAAGCCCTGGATGGGAGCCAAAGGAAGCATATTGCTCTGAGATGCCACCGAATCTGTCATCATCAAAGCAAGTAGACACTGACTATAAATTTGTTAACTTCTGAAACAACAATAAAGAATGTTATAGCATGTACAATGTAACAGATTATAAATCTGGACCTAGGCTATCTTTTTAGAAATCCAAGTGGAATCTCTGTGTCTACAGAGAAGTCTGGTGATCGCCTAATTTGATTAAAACCAAGTCTTTATTCTTTCTGATGGGTGATGGATGAGTCAAGGGCCATGAAAAAATAAAATTCACCAGGACATAGTGCTCAACTTATGCAGTTCTGCTCTATTATCTTATGATGATTACCTGTGCGGGTGCATGGATTCTGTGCAGTCTTCTGTAGGATTTGAAACAATCAGTAGCCTTCCCCCACTGTTTACACTCGCTTCTTGTCATGCTTCTTGTGGCTGGTGCTATCCTGTCCATATTCCCTCTGCCTTCCTTGGAGGGCACCTGCAGCTTGTTCCTTAGTTTCATGGGTCTCAACCAACGAGGGAGAACTGATGGATAAAACCCTGGCTTCGGCACCCACGTCTCTCAGTGGGAAGATCTGAGCATGCTCCACGCTTCCCTCTGAGGGTCTCCAGCAGGTCTGAGCCCTGGATGCCACCAGTGGCTCCTTCTAATAGCTGACCTCCCTCCCTGATCCACTCCCTCACTTTGCTACCTGCAACCACCTCCCAACTAAATGATTCCTCCCAGGTCCTTGTCTTAGGGTCTGCTTTGGGTAAATCCAACTGAGATCTTTCCAAGCATCTTCTCTCCTCCTATATTCTGTCGTAAGAATAGGCTAAATCCCGGGCGCCTGGGTGGCTCAGTGGGTTAAAGCCTCTGCTTTCGGCCCAGGTCATGATCTCAGGGTCCTGGGATCGAGGCCCGCATCGGACTCCCTGCTCATCGGGGAGCCTGCTTCCCCCCACCTCTCTCTGCCTGCCTCTCTGCCTCCTTGTGATCTCTCTCCCTCTGTGAAATAAATAAATAAAATCTTAAAAAAAAAAAAAAAAAGAATAGGCTAAATCCCAAAGTTAGCCTTTCCCGAAGGACAGAGTCCATGAACAAAAAAAGAATCCAATATAGTAATTCTGTTTCAGGCCCATAGCTTCATTTAATGACCAAATGTAAATTATAATCTTTATTTTAGACTCAAATGTAGATGGATGATTGGCTTTTTATAGGTAGCTTCAAAAATACAAGATATGTATGTGTGTGTGTGTGTGTGTGTGTGTGTGTGTGTGTGTGTGTGTGTGTATGTTGTATAAGCCAAAATTTTCTTTTTCTTCTTCTTTTTTTAGTGTTCAAGAATCCATGTGAATTTAGACTGGAATTCATATTTTAGTAACAGCCAACCAGACAAATTAAAGAACCCGAGGCTTCCTTACTACCATGCTGTTCTGGTACCACCGGTGGAAGGCAGAACCTCTGATTAGAGCTCATGAACGGGGTCCATGCTTTGGGGTCTGCACGTGTCCTCTTGGTGATGAGAGCATTGGACAAGAGGGTGAGTATCAACTAAAGCCTGCACCGAAATGTGCAAATCCATACACTTTTAAATTTATCTTTTTTCCCCTTACAAAATGCTATACTCTGAAGGAAAAAAAAAAGACCCAATATTATGGCACACATCATAAATTTCAACTCAATTCATAATCTGACAAGGTTAATATTTCCATTAATATTTCAGCTCTTTGCTAATGTAGCTGTATGCCCTGCCAAATTATCGGAAAGCAACTCACAAATGTAAGTGCTTAATATACCGGATATAACCCAGCTACGCTCTCCCTCCAAGTACACGGGAGAAATTCCTTCAGGGGATTTTTGGACAATCAAGTTGTCATTAGATTGACTGATGCATACATCACTACTTCTTTCTCTCCCTAGAAAAGACTGTCTAATGTCAGAAAATCTGACTAATTCTGGCATATTCAAAGGTTATCTGATAAATAACTTGGTTTTAGTTTAACGGGTCTATTTCAACAGATCCTTTTATTAAACCTCCAATTATTATTCATTAGCATTTTTCCCTAGAATTTGTTCTTTTAAATTGTACCTCATAGAAGAGCTACAGAGTTAGTAAATTTCAATGCACCATTGATCAAAGTGTAGGACACTCTGAACTCCAAAGTGTTTCTAATATAATGAAACAAAGCAGATATTATAACTTTCTATTTTTATGCTATTCTGGAGATTATTTTGGTTGATAGGAAAATCCAATTTAAGCAAAGAAAACTGGTACTTAAATTTTGAGCTAAGATATGATAATGCATGTGATGCCTTGTGCCTTCAATAAGCCATGCATGTAATAAAAATTTAAATCTGCTGAGTTTTTCAAAGGAGAGGAAGACAGTGACATGCTCCTTTTGTAAGATGGAAAAATTTTTTTCTTTCCAAAATTCTTATTTCTAGTTTGTTCTTATTTTAAATACAATCCAATTACATCAGGATGCCAAACCAATGCAATGAACAGAAGGGATATTGTTATAAATGTTTTTCCTCCCGACAGAAAGTAGCTATCAGAATGGAAGACACCAGATCCGTAAGCAGCCACTCGGTTACACTGGTGCTAAGGAGACAGATGATGTCATTTAATATTGGCCTGCTGCACGCAAGGACAATGTGTCCATTCAGGAACAAATGCTGAGAACACTGTACTCAGAAAACACCTGCCTGAGACCTAAAGATACGTCCACACCTTCCCCGGCTCACACCTTCTCTCACAGCCAGCTTCAGGTCTGTTGGTCTCAGAAAACACGCATCCTCCATTGGCACCAACCTTGATCATCAGCACATCCCCAAAATAAGTTCTAGTAACAACTACTACTGTTGTTGATTCCTATTATTCAATTTAGCTTGTTTCTTTTAGGTTCCTCCTTAAAAATCCTGTTTCACGTCAGTTAATCAAAACACACTGAATCCTCTTAGTATTTTAAAGGCCTCATTTCATCTTTCTATGATTTTTACAAAAAATTCAGTCATGAAATGGATATATGAAAGAGAGCAGCTGCACTTTGTAGTAGAGACAACACCAACGTGGAATAAGACGTGGATTCCTGACCTTATTCAACCACTATCTACAACACTCCAACCAAATCCCACCAGCGTTTGAGTCCCAGCTTGGTTGTCTAAAAAATTTGTCTATTGAGCTAGGGGAGCTGAAGGTCTCCACATGTCCATGTGAGTTCTTAGCATTTGTTGGAAACACAGGAGGCCCTTTCCAGAATTTACTCCTCAGTGTTTTGGAGTTGAACAGTTGGTGACACACACAGAAAAGAGCCCAAGTGCTCAAATCGCAACACGGTGGCAAATGCTACCAGAAGGAGAAGGAGAAAGGAGTGACCACTTGGAATCTTGACAATGGCGACAAGAGGAGACTGAGCGTGTGCTGGTTCTTAAAGAGTGACTTCCATAAGGGGGAGGAGGATGAAGAGGACCAGAAGTTCTGGTGTGCCATATTAATGGCCAGTGTTGGCGTACAGAGGGAAAGCCCGCCTGTTGACTCCACAGTCTAGGAAAACTGGAATGCACTCAACAAATTGCTGTTTCCTTTTACAAAACATGCACTCAACATGCACTCAACAAATTGCTGTTTCCTTTTACAAAACATGCACTCAACATGCACTCAACAAATTGCTGTTTCCTTTTACAAAACCATAAGTCCTTTCATTACATGCTTATATTGCTGCCTCATTTTACAAACCCTTGTCTCATTCAATCTCATTTGAATGTAACCATTTTTTACCAAAAAAAAAGTAGGGGGGGCAAGTTGGACACAGGTGTCATCCAGAGAGGTACAGTGAGGTGGTTGGTGTTCACCAGGGAGTCAATACCAAATGGGACTTGTGACTTCTGACTTTACAGCCACTGACCACTCTTTCCACTCGTTCTGATTTGCAAGTTCAATGATGTTTTTATTTATTTATTTATTTATTTAAAAAGATTTTATTTATTTATTTGACAGAGAGACAGATCACAAGTAGGGAGAGAGGCAGGCAGAGAGAGAGGGGGGAAACAGGCTCCCTGCTGAACAGAGAGCCCGATGTGGGACTCGATCCCAGGACCCTGAGATCATGACCTGAGCTGAAGGCAGAGGCTTAAACCAATGAGCCACCCAGGTGCCCTCAATGATGCTTTTAGAGCACACAGTTATGAGATGGTACAAGAATGAAATTATCACTCTCATGCGATGACTCTCCAGTTCAGAGAAGTTAGAGAACAAAAGGGTCAATCAATCAAGTCAAAGTATAAACTGTGTTTATAGTCATGGGGGACGGTAAATGGATACTTTCAGACTTGAACTGTTTACCATCCACTGTCAATTCAATTCTCAAAAACAGAGCTTCTGGTGGGAAGAAAAAATCACTGCTAAGGTAGAAATATTCAATCCTTGGGTGGAGAATATGGAGATCCTAAGATAAGAGGCGCAGCTCTGTTCCCTCAATCAGCCTGCAGGGCCGTCCACTGCACACAGCGCCTGGAGCAAGATGGCCGGAGGGGTCCGTGAGGATCACAGGCACCTCTCAGGCCAGTGCACCCACACAGTCTGGGCACAACACAACTCAACACCAGGGGTGCTGAATCACCTGAAGGAGGTCTCATCATGCAAACAGACCTCCATACTCACACAACAGAATAAAAGTGAAGAGCTCCACAGTGGTATTAATTCTGGTCTGATTGGCCTTTCAAAATCATCTTCCCACAAGCAAGGAATGCCGACCAGCCTGACACAGGGGAAGCTGGTTGAAGAAAACATTGTGGACAAAATGTGTAAAGACTGACCACATTCCTGGATTTTTTTGGGGAGTGGGGGCAAAAACCCCCCTGTGATATACAGGTGGCCTGAAGATTTCTCCCGAGAAGGGAAGGTGGAGATGCCAATACTACTACTGACTGAAGGAGATAACAAGAAATAAAAAGAAGTTTGTTGGAATCGACTTGAGGAAAGATTGCAAAGAACAAAATGGAACAACTTAATGTTCACAAATGCAATCCCTCAATGAGACCACATGCTAGAGACGACTGTACACCCATTTCGAGGATGAAATACTCGCCGTACACTGACTCATTCTCTTGAAATCGGTGTTCACCCTTTCCTTCCTCGCCCTACTCACCGTAGGCTTGGCCATGGGCCTCAGTCTGATCAGGGAAATGTGAGCAGCATGGTGTGTGCTCCTTCTAAGCAGGACTTAGAAGGTGCCCCAGTATGGGGCTCACCCTGTTCGTGCTTCACTCTGCTTTGGGGACCAGCAGTGATCCCAGTAATGGCTACTGTAACCGTGGGTCCCATGCCTGGTGCAAAATGGCAGCCCACTGATATTAGACAGACATGAGTGAGAAGGCTTTATTGCTACCAGCCCCTTTGGCTTAGGGGTGATTTTTGCCACAGCCTAGTCTAGCTCTTGAGATAGCTGTAACACCGCAGGGCCATGCCTGCTGCCCCACATGCTCAGTCCTTGTATGCACAGGATTTTCAAAGCTTCCCTGACTCGGTGAAATGTCACGTAGTACTCCCATAAGCATCCTCGTCTTGGGAGCTGAGGCTCCAGGGTGAAAGTTCTGGAAAGCACCTCTGGGAAGCCATGACTCTTTCCCCAGCAGAGCGGAGTGGAGGAGACAGACTCAGGAAGGCCGTGTGGCCATGAGGAGCACACTGGTGGGGTCCTCATGACTTGGCAGCCCGCACTGGTAGTCCCTGCCTACACTGCTGGCCTTTGGGTTGCTTCATGAAGTGGAAGAATCACCGTGCGGGAACCCCACCCAGCGTGAAACATTTCAGTACTAATCTGCACTTCTTTTTTCCACGATGAAAAACAGGGCTGACACACCTAAAACATGTTTTTCTAACTAAAGGCTGAAGTCATGAGACTCTACACATTCTTTGTGGTGGCAGGTGTCACCCTTCACACAAAGCAGTGTGGTCCCTAGTCTGCTACCAAGGTTTTCATTCTGACTGAATACAAAAGCTATGGGCTTCCCTCAGCCACCCAAGTGTCCCCACACTCCAGGACGCTGGCAGTGCAGTGTCACAGAGTGACATTCATGGCATCGGCCGGGACAAGTACAAGTACTCCAGTCTGTCTGCTGGGTGCTGAGTGAGTTCCCTCCTCAACTGGGTGAGCCTGCACATTCACTTCGTTTAAGCCCTCAGCAGCCTGGGACCCTGGTGTGGAGTGGACTGATCTGCCTGAGCCCGGATGCTGGGATTCATGAAACCGTATGAGCCTGTAAGACAGGTGTGAATGGACGAGGGCAGCTTCTGGGGAGCACGGAGCTTTGGAGGGAAGACCAGTGCCTTCAACGTTGCGACCAAATTTTGCCTCCAAAAAGGTCTCCTGAGTCACATTTGGGCATTCAGAATTGTTGACCAGAGGACAACAGGTAGAACGCCATGGAAATGAATTTACTCCTTGTCTTCCCAGGAAGTTACAGAACTGCTCAACTTGAACGCGGATGCTGCACTCTTAATTCCCAATCTCTTCCCCACTCGACAAATATTTTTTGGCTACTTTCCATTTACTGGTTCCCATTCTGAGTGCTTTGTAAGCACCATCTCACTGAATGCTCCCCAAAACCTAACCAGGGAGCTATTCTTACTTTGCCTGTTTCTACAAAGAGGAAACTGAGGGCCAAACAGATGGTGGAGTCAGGACTTGAACCTGCGGAAGTGTAGTTGATGGTTAGAGCTCTCCTTAACCAGTTTGCTAAACGGCTCCCAGAGAGAAAGGACAACTCATAAACAGGCAGAAGAATAAACAACAGCTTCGGCTAGCGACAGGGAGGGGACTGTCCCCATGGCAGTGTCTCGAGTTGTGACCAATTCTCCTTTCTCTTCAGTGGGGTGCATGGACATTTTTCTAAGGCTGAACATGGGAGACTTGAACCCCAAAGCAAAATCGCTCTTGGGGTGAGCTCCATCAGTCTCCTACACCATCAACCTCAGCCTCTTCCCACCCACCTAGTCTGACCCCTGCCAGAAGCACCCCTGGACCATGCTAGGGCACAGAGCAACTCACAGCTGATATCAAAGGTTGTCTTTGAAAAGGAGGGACCTGAGAATTCTGGAAGCAACTGCTTGACATTTCTCTTGTGAACCCACGACTGAGTCCTGAAACAGGCGTTTCATTTTTTCTGCTGTGGATACAAAGATGAGTAGATGGTGTGGAGAGGAGATCCAAGGACTCCACGGCTCTGAAGTTGTCAAAAAATAAAGTGCCCTGATGCCAGCCTCCAGAGAAGAGCCTGCAAGGACACAAGCCGGTGGATAACACCCTGAAGTAGTGTGCCTGCCCTCAAACACAGATCGTCATCTTGGGCACGGATGCGGTTGATACCGAGAGATGTGCCCACAATTTCTGCACCACATCACCTTCTCCGGTAAAGAACAGTGAGGGGAGACAGATAACAGGACTGCACTCATTCTCATTCTGTGCATGAAGAAATGTCCAAAGTTTCCTCAGATTTAGCTCAAGAAGCAAGCAGCAAATGGTCCAGCAAAATCCCCACAGCGAAAAGCTGAAGGGCCATCACGTCCTAGAATTTTATTAAAAGGAACTCAAAAGAAATGCCTGGGGTTCAAACTCAAGGATAAATGTAGCCTTCTGGCTGCAGCTTGCTGGACGGTGGCTGGATACAGACCCGATCTGTGTACTCACATCGTTAGCAAACCGTCATTTTAAAGCTCCATCTTTGTCTTTAGAGAATGCATTCTTAGTAACAGACTGCAGATTTTCATTCAGGGATTCTGCCACTGAAATCTCACTCACAGTTCTGTCTTTGGAGACAATCACATTAAACATTAGCTTAAAAAAATGATTCTTGCTCAAGACCTCACATTTACTGCTACCTGACAAAAAGGGAGTCATGGCTTGGAGGTTCCATAATTGAAGAAAAAACATCTTGCAATAAACCCTAATGTAAGTTACATGTGATGATAACTCACTTAAATCATACAGGTAATGCAGCAGGAAACCTTGACTTAGTGTGCTTCCTGGCTTGTTCGTTCTGAGGGTATATGGTAGGGACACATCCAGATTTTAAGTTCATAGGAAGGAAGCTGGGAGCCTGTGGGCTGAGCCTGGCCGGGCAGATGAGCTCTGATCGGCTTGTAGAGGGCACGTGTGTGTGTGTGTGTGTGTGTGTGTGTGTGTGTGTGTGTGTATGTGTGTGCGCGCGCGCGCGTGCGTGTGTGTGCGCACACGCTCGTGTGTAGGTGAAAGAATCTGAACAGGTACGTCCTGCAGGTTCACTGTACACATTTACCTTATGGGTGTTTGCAGCTGGACAGTTCTTTGCTGTCCTGTGCGTGACGGGATGTTTAGCAGCATCTCCCCCGGAGACTGAAACTAGACTTCAGGAGCTCCTACCCAGTGAAATGCTAGCAGAGTCCCCATTCCTGTCTGGGGAGTGGGGAGGAGGCTGGAAAACTCCCCTGGTGGTAAACCATGGCTCTGAATTGTGAGACTCCCCTTTGGACCTCCAAGCTGACTACTTTTGCTCTAGTCACCCTCTTGCCCCTGGCCTTCCCTTCCTTCCCACCCTGGTCTCTGTGGTCCGTCACTTCAATCTCTTTCTTGCCCGGATCCTTCCAGAATGGAAGAGCACACCTGTCTAGCGTTCCTCAGAAGAACGGCATGACTTCTGCTCTGGTGCCATCGGCCCGAGGTCTTCCTAAGCCTGTCCGACTCTCTCAGGGACCATGTTTTTAATCAGGATGCCACGTCTCCTTACTAGAGAAGGAGAGAACGGATATCGGGAAACAAAATAACAGTTTCTGCCCCAGGCAGCCACTGAAAACACAGCATTTCCACCAGAAACCATCACCTTCCCTCCGCTTGGAACCTTAGCCCAGTTAAAAGGTAACCAAGCAGAAGCCTGCTCTCATCTTCGGTGTCCCCTTCCCTCTAACCATCCCAAGTCCAGGAAGTGGTGACTCCTGTCCTTCCCACTATGCACAGAACTTGCCCCTTTTCCCCGATCGGTGGCTCCCCGCTGGCCGTCCCGAGCCTGGCCGCCACTGCCACCCATCGGAGGAGTGGATCGCCTCCTCACTGGGCTTCCCGCCTCCTGTCCCCCCTCACGCTTTCTCTTCTGCAGCAGAGAACTTTTGAAAGCGGAAAGCAACGAAATCAGGTGAGTCTCAGCTCTGAACGTTTCTTCTAACTAAGTCTGAACTCTCCAATTTGTGACATGATAGGCGACACCCCCGTGAACCCCACGCTCCGTACGTTCTTCCTCCTCTGTCTCCCGAGACTGCAAACCCCCTGCAGCCCCAGCCCCGCACTGCGCTCGCTTCCTTCCTGCAGAACACGCTCCCTGGGACCCGGACCGCGGGCTCCAACACAGGGTTCCTCTCCACGCCCACTGCCTTCCCTGGGGGCTAGCCCTGCGAATTGTTCCCTCGAGCTTCTAACCACACACCTCCTCCGTCGCCTCCTCCCTGACGGCTGCCTGGCACGCACTCACCACCCCAACTTGGACGGGTGTTGTGTACTGTGGCTCCCAAAGTTCACCACTGAACTCTGCCGGAGCCACCTGAGGCTGTAGGTTGGGTGTGCCTGAGCTGGGCTTTCTCTGGTACCATAGCCCCATAAGGAACACCGCGCTGACACATAGACACTCGATAAACATTTGTCAGATACAGCAAGGAACATGTGCACGTGCAACTCACCAACACCTCGTTACACTTTAAACCAGATTTCCTCAAGTAGCTCATTCAGTCATCCGGTGCTTCAGTGATGGATATTCTCTGGAGAACATCCTGGCCTCCACTCTGTCACTCACTAAGTGGACGAGGGGAAAACTCTAACTTCTTCAGCTCTTCTTCGGCTCTCGGAGTCCTCCTTGGAGCCCGACAGGTGTTTGAATAGATTTCTACTGTCATTTCCACTTCTAGTTTTCTTCCACCCCGGAGGGTGTCAGAAAGAAGTTGGAAAGACCTCCTTGAGTGTGGCAGCCGAAAAGAAATACATTTAAAAATTTTTTGGTAATTTTTTTAAAAACTTGTGGTTTTTCTGTGCTCTAAGAAATGACAGAATGTATGTAATAAACATGTGTACGTATATCACATATGTGCATAACACACGTGTATGTCCGTCTACACCTACAACCATCTCTACACCCCCAGGTACAGGGACAGAGATATCATTTGATTGGGTCGCAGTGCCCGGGAGTCGGCGGGCATGCACGGATTTCCAGGGCAGCTGTGAAGAACCAAGGGCAGTTCTAGTCTTTCATATATTTTTCCTGAAGGTGTGCTGAAATCTGAGCTTTCTAAAGTGAAGGAAGTGGCACTGCTGTCTACTCTTCTGCAGGTGGGCCTGGGTCCTCCCACAGCCCCCGACCCCTGCTCTCTGTGTGATGGAAGGCGCACAGCCCGGAACAGGGCACGGAGCCGCAGAGGAGGGGATGAATGACTTATGAACTGCAGCCTTGCCAACATGAAAGAGAGGGCGCGGTTCCTGCCAGGAATCAAAAACTGAGATCAGCGAGGGAATGAGAGTCACAGCTACTGAGGAGAGAGGCCCTATTACATTAAAAACTATTTACTGATTCATTTGATTGACAACATCAGCATATGCAGGCTTGGGAAGTCTCAGCTGGGTCACGCCAAGAAGTATATTTGTCTGGCAGTGAACAGATTTTTGAGAGCACTGAAGGGACAAGTGACAAAGCTGCTATCTGATAAAATATTGTATCTTGTGCAGTGATTTCTAAGGAAAGTCACACGATGCCCTCCCCAGCTTTTGGGCCTGGGCGGACCTGAGCTCAAGCCCGGACCCGATCAGGAATACACTTCAGTTATCTACTGCTGCCAAATGAACCACAGGGATGCATTTATTTCGTCATGATCCTGTGGACTGGTGGGGCAGTTCCTTGGCGGTTTCGTGGGGGGCCACGGGGCTGTGGGCCACGGGGCTGTGGGCCACGGGGCCACGCTCTCGGGGAGGGCTGGCTGCTGGAAGGCCCACCACACCCCCAGCTACACGGCCGTATAGCCCCGGCTGCGGGCAGACGTCTGGGCCTTGGCTCTCCTCTACTCGTCTTTCGTCCTCCGTGAGGCTGGAGTGCCTTCCTAAGGGTGATCTTAGGGCAGCAGCCGTGGAAATAAGAGGGGAACTTCAGGGTTTCACAGGACCTGTGCTCCAGACATCCCAGAACGTGACTTATATTCTTTTAGAAAAAATAAGAAAAAAGTCAGCTCAGATTCAAGGGATGGCGTGTGGTGGGAGGTGGTAGTGGGAATGGCGGTGGTTTTCACTGGACAGACTGGAGGGCAGGGCCTTCCAGCATTCGTGGATCCGAAAGTTAAATTGCAGAGGCTCCATGGGCTCAGTCACCTCCATGAGCAACCCCAGATCCCAGGTTCAAGTGACAACTGAGGAGATCCTGGATTCCAACTTGACTTTATGTGAATTCACTGTCTGTCCGTCTCTACACATCCCTTCTCTCTCGTCCAAACACTGGCTCTAGGCTGAACTTCCACTCCTTAGGCGGAGACCCAGGAGGACAGGCTCTCGGTGAGGATGTGAGGTGAATGCTACTTCACTGCCATCATTATGTCCCTGTTTGGGTTTCTACCCTCGATCAACACTTAGCGAATAATTCTTAGAAATGATTTCAAACCAATAAGACACACGATGAAAATTAAGCAGCTGGCCACAAATGCACTGAGTCACTTTCAACTTATTTTAAGATCATTTCAGACATCAATCCATACAAATTAGCTCCGACAATGTGGGACTGTTCAAAATTAATGTTGACTTCTTGGCATGAAAATAAAAATAAACAAAAGTTGGGTAGGATTGAGATTTCTTTTAATAAACAATTTTTGAAAGGAAAAGAGAAAATTAATGAAATGGCATTCAGATATGTGTCAAGATTTGCTCTGAAGTGGTCCACTGAAATATCTGGGAATGTTCTGTTCTCTGTTCAGTGATTTTACTAAAACACTTTTCTGGGAGCTGATAGAAACATACAATACCACAGTCCCAAAGCAAGATGTTCTTTGCGTATAATATATGCAATTATGATTGAGCAGAATATCTTTAAAAGAAGCAGCCAAAATTTCAATTCAGTTGACAGACCTTAAGCTTCTTACTCAACTTGGATTCACAATTGAGAAATTCACATAAAATAAGATGTCAGATCCTCAGTCATCCTTTTCCAAATACTGCAAAACTATTTTTAAAAATCGCGTTTTAAAGGACCATGCATTTAAAAAATGGAACAGAATGATGCATTACTTTCCAAATCATGATTTCCAGAAGATCATACTGATAGCAACTTGCATTTATAAATGTCCCACTACAGCTGAATGGTCTTACCCTTGAGAATGTGCACCTGTTGGCTGCAGCTTGCTGACAGCATCCACGCAACAGCGAAACCAGTACTCACGGTATGAAATGGCCTCGTGGACGCATCTATTCCTCCTCCAAGTCTAAAACTTGTCCAGGATGGTCACGGTCCCATGCAGTCTCTCTGCAGTACTTGCCACCAGTTCTTTCATAAAATTCCAGAGAAGTGGGTCTGCTCCTTTCTCCCTGAACACTGTCTCCCGTTATAGTCCCTGTTTTGCTTTGTTCTTACTTCTCCTCGAAGATCTACCCTTGCCCCTCATCTTAAAGGGGACAGAGACGCTTCTCCTGAATGGGGTTTGCTGTGGGATCAGAGGAACAGATGCTTACAAAGGGCTTAGCACAGGGCCTGGCAGGCAGGAGGCCCATACTTGTTACTTGTTTGCCTCAGTGACGGCAAAGCCTACTTTGGCTGCTACAGACCCACGTGCATTGTGCTTCTCCCTGAATTAGGGCTGGTTTCATAGTCAGCGATGCTCGCTCTCATGAACTACTCTCTAGCTCCTTCACTTACGCTGGTTTGCCCAGTTAGAGTCTCAGTGGTTTCAGGGAGGCGGGCGAAACGGACAGAGATAACACATTTTATTTACACATCCTTTGCAATTCCAGATGTTTATGATACTCATCAAATGATCCGTAATTATGACTGCATTTGTTGGTGACTCTAGGTAGATGAATAAGACAGGGGGCCAAGTTCAGTTGTCATGTTAAAACCAGCGTAGGGCAGGACTTCCCTCCTACGATACCTAATAAAACAGGCCAACGTTTATAAAGAGCAACAAAGAAATTTCACCAACTACAGCAGTGACACAAAAAAGGGCATGACCCAGGATCATAAACTCCAAAACCAACGGCCAGGAAGAAACAGAGAAGATTCCAGAGCTGAGCATGAGGTGGGGTAGGCTTGGATCTTAACCTGGCCCAGCCCTCCACACAATCTCACGGAGGAGTCAGAGCCCAGAGATTTCTTACTCATGTCCACAAACCTGAAGAGAGGTGAACTAATAGGCATGGAGAGCCCGACACGGAGGAAGCGGTATGACATGCCATCTACTTTAAAGGGTGTTCCTTCTAGACCCCAGATAAATTAGGGGAAATGTCCATCACCTCCATAACGGATACCGCGGTGAGGAAGGAAGAGCAGTGGGCTCCATCCCATACCACAGTCGGGGGCAGCTGGAAACAGATGCACGGAGCGTGGACACCAACCTTAGGGTCCCTGCAAGTGGGGGAACGAACCTGGGGAGCGGTCCTTCCTCCTATCTCATCCTGCAAGGACAGGTGCGGGGTAAAGAACCAAGGGTGCTCAAGTTCTAGAGGATGTTGGGTTACCAAGGTGGGTAGGAAGTCCAGAGCAAGTCCCAGTGTCGCTGTCACACCGGAGAGAGCACCAGCTTGCTCTGGGTGGACGGTGGGGATGCCGCCACACGTCTCCCAGCGCACAGGAAGGAGCCAGCCCCAGGAGGTCAGCTGGGAAGAGGCCAGCCCCGGGGGCCAGTGCTGAGCTTGAGAATGCCCACTCCCGACATCCTACTTTGTAGCCTGTCGGTTACCTTGTATGTGTTTCAAGTTTCGTCTTGCTGAAGAATGTGATGGAATAAGTCGGCTGATAAAAATCACCTGGCACTTCCGGTCGTCTGGGGAGCTCACCAGCCTGGGGAATCAGCCCATATTACAGAGAGACAGCCCCCTGGGTCACGTGGGCCTGCGCGGATCCTGGGGGTGACAGGAGGGACGGAGGAGCAGAGCCGCAGGGGGCCCCCAAACACGGCCGTATGACACTGCCTTGGTGTCCGGGGCGGCCGGAACAAAGCACCATGGAAACACATGCCCTCATGCTTCCAGAGGCTGCAAGTCCAAGATCAAGGGGTCCCAGGACCGGTATCTCCTGAGGCCTCTCTCCTCGGCTCGCAGAAGCTGTGCCCTCACCGGGTGTCCCCTCCGTGTGTGAGAGAGTGAATCTCTTCTGATCGGGACACCAGCAGACCAGGTGAGAGCCACCTCACCTCAATTTCACTGAATTTAGGCACAGGAATCCTGGCATCGTATGAACCTGGGGGGCACCGTTCAGCTCCTAGCTGAAGAAATCCTTCATCAGCAGGGCAGAGAAGAAGGAGGGGGTGATATGTGGGTCCCCATGTGGGTGCCCTGGGCCCAGGAGCAGACAGACCTTCCCTGGCTTGGTCTCGCTCAGACGTCTCCATGCCACCTCTTCACCTTGCTACCTGTTTAAATGTTCTCACGTCTCCTTAAATATTCCCGTCTCTCTGTAGCTGTGCGGCCCTGCCCCCACGGCTGCCCTGTCTGGGTCCCTGTCACCCAGGTGCGCCTAAACTAGGCAGCAGGGGTGGCCGCTGGGCAGCTCCCGAGGCTCTCGCTCGGCCAGGAGCGTCCCCTGCACGGAGGCGCGGGACCCGGGTATCCTCGGCCTCACGGTGAGGCAGGGGAGCTGCGCCCTCCTCGGCTGGAACCAGCACATGACCCAGAGCCCACGTCCACCGGGCGCGGGGCAGAGGCTGGCAAACCCTTTCCGCAAAGGGCCAGGTGATCCATAGCCCCGGCGTGGTGCCCCACCCCCCTCTCTGTCAAAACGACTCGAGGCCCCCATCGTAGTGGGAAAGCAGCCCCAGACAATGTGCAAATGAACGAGGGTGCCTGTGTGCCAAGACGTCGTTAGTAGGAACTGAAACTTTAATTTCACAGAGTTTTCATGTGTCATGAAATATTATTTTTCTTTTGATTAAAAAAAAAAAACACACCTAACAATGTAAAAGCATTCTTGGCTCAGGGAACTGTACTGAAGCCAAGGGTGGGTGATGAGATTTGGTCCTTGGGCTATAGTTTGAGGATCCTGGTACCGAGAAAATTCTCTTAGAAATCACATTTAAAGCCATGGCAGACACATCGGAATTGTCACTGACAACCGAACTAAGAACAGTAAAGGGGTAAAGGGTGAATCCTCCCAGCAAAGGGCACTGTTTTATGACTTTGGTGATCTGTCTCTCACATTACTCAACATGCTGGACTTTCCAATAAAACCCTTCAAGTGGATCTTCTCAGAAAATACCCATTTCCAAGTTCTCTTTGGGTTTTCCACTGAACAGGAGGGCACAGAGGCTCAGCGCACAGGCTCGGGTGTCCAGGCGTCTGGAAGCAAATCCCAGCTCCCCCACGTGCTCGAGTCTCAGTGGTACTGGCTTATGGGGGATGTGGCCACATCCTGGATTTAAGTGGCTGGTTGCCACGGAGGTGACTGGGCGCAAGATTCAGGACGATGCCACGGTCACCGCACGCCAACCAGATGATGGAAATTCCCACTGCCCTTTGCATGGGATGCCTAACCTTTCCGGGCCTCTCTTTCCCCACCCTAAAGTGGAGAGGCTGGCCTAATCTCTTCTCACTATAGAAGCTGGGAAAGCAATCGTTCCAGAACACTTATTTTTAGATAAAGAAAAAAAAAAAGTCAACTTGAGTTTAGCTGCAAACAAAAGTATCTCATTTCCCCACTCAATAGCTAATTCTCTAGCAGTCAGAATTCAGAACACATGTTGCTTGATTTACGGTGGCAACCAGTAATTTGTGTGAGAAAGACTTAATTTAGAAGAACGCACATGTCATTTTTTTTCATAACCAAGTAAGAGTTACAATTAGTTTGATTCATATGCTGTCACGATGCCTCCACCACGGGCACAGCGAACAATACAAAGTTTTTAAGGCAGCTCTTTGATAGAGAGGGCTATTTCTCAGTTGTGTAATTAATACTAAACATAAACCCTCCTCCTTCCTCTTGACTGTCTCATGCCCACTCAAGCATCATCTCCTATGAGGGGATCATCCAGGAGGAAAACTACTGAAGAGACTCACTTTTTACTGAGTTTTGCTCTGCAATGCTCTACCTTTGGGAAACTGCCAGAATATGTAAAAGCAAAAAGTCCAAAATAACAGCAAAATTAAAAAAAAAAAGCCTCAACTTTTCCTCCCATTTTTACCCACTTCTTATCCTGTAGCAAATTTTAAAATATTATCATTGCATCAAAAGCCCAACGACTCAAAACGCTTTCCAATGTTTGATTTGGAAATTAAAGGGACACAAAAGTGGGTTTAAAAGGAGAATGGGTAGGCTGTTCATGACCGAAGAACCAAGTGTTCATGATTACTTGGGTTCTAGTCACAACTTCCTCCCATGCTTATCTTCTATCAGTCATACTTGGAAATTAACTAATTAAAATCACATAATAAGGACTATCAGGAAGAAATAAAAGAAACTACCCACAGCTCAAAATTAAGAGAAGTTCTAAGGGACATGGTGTTGTGGATAAAGGGTAAGTGGAGTTTATTTCAGAACATGTGTCTGCACACATTTCATACACCACTGAGAAATAGACTCTTGGTACATAAACAAGTGGTGCTTCCTATTATAAAGTTAAGTCACAGCATAATAGTATAGCTTTTCTTTTTTTTTACTTTATTTTTCCAGTGATCCAAGATCCATTGTTTATGCACCACACCCAGTACTCCATGCAATATGTGCCCTCCTTTTTTTTTTTTTTAAAGATTTTATTTATTTCAGAGGGAGAGAGATCACAAGGAGGCAGAGAGGCAGGCAGAGAGAGAGAGGGGGAAGCAGGCTCCCCGCTGAGCAGGGAGCCCGATGTGGGCCTCGATCCCAGGATCCTGAGATCATGACCTGAGCCGAAAGCAGAGGCTTTAACCCACTGAGCCACCCAGGCGCCCAATACGTGCCGTCCTTAATACCCACCACCAGGCTCCCCCATCCCCCTCCCCTCTCCCCTCCATAACCCTCAGTTTGTTTCTCAAGAGTCCACAGTCTCTCATACTTCGTCTCCCCTTCTGATTCCCCAAATTCACTTTTCCTTTCCTTCTCCTAATGTCCTCCATGTTATTCGTTATGCTCCACAAGTGAAACCATATGATAATTGACTTTCTCTGCTTCACTTATTTAACTCAGCATAATCTCCTCCAGACCCGTCCATGTTGATACAAAGTTGGGTATCCATCCTTTCTGATGGCTGCATAATATTCCATTGTATACATGGACCACATCTTCTTTATCCATTCGTCCGTTGAAGGGCATCTCGGCTCTTTCCACAGTGTGGTGACTGTGGACATTGCTGCTGTGAACATTGGGGTACATATGGCCCTTCTTTTCACTACATCTGTATCTTTGGGGTAATAGGTTTTCAATAAAGCCATTTGGTCCAATGATATTTGGACCATTCACAAAAATGAATACATCAATTATTCTTTTAAAAAACATGATTCGATGTCTTATCCATAATATGTGCTCAATAAATATCGGAAGGATGAACATTATTTTGAGATTCCAGCTTAGTCCCATCTACCTGGGTGGTAGCAGCCTTTTAAACTGGATAAACATGGAGCAGTCAGTCTGGAAACAACAAGGTGTGCTGGAAAGGGGGAGCAGGGGACAGCCATCTTTCACAAGCGACAGCCCCACCTTGTTCAGATGGCACAACGCTGGGTTGGAAGCCAATATCATCCTTTCCCGTGACGTGCCCTTCTCCTGTCATGTCTCTGAGTCTACACAGTCTATCTTCAGGCTAGTTGTGCAGTTCTTTTCATATACCAAGGCACTGAAATAAAATAAATGCATTAGAAACCAGAACATAATACCAGTGACAACTCCTGTGTCCTGAGTGGTTTCCACGTGCCAGGCACTGTGCGTGAGCTGCCATGATGCTAGGGTGTCATAATGGAAAATGACCCAAGCTCTCGTTGCCTGCTGGTGGTAGTCTTCTTGTGCTGTTCATGACTGACTTGTCTTCATCATTCATTCCTTTGGCTCTTCCAGTCTATGTTGCTTCTAATTCTTTTTCACTGTCTCCTGTTAAGAAGTACCGCTAGTTTGGGAGATTCTCACAAAAACTGTGGGACACACTGGTTCCTACTGCCAGGCCTGGGATGTCCACTTATCCCACCTCCCAGATCCAAGTTAGATTCAGATATGTTTCAACATGTGTTCTGGGACACCAGTGGAGCTAGGATGGATTCTCATTCCAAAGTCAATGAAGACCGAACAGACCACTGACAGACATCAAGCCCCTCATCACCAGTCACATCATCACCAGTATCAGAGCACCTGGCTTCTTTCAGGGCCACATGGGTCTCAAGTGACAGTGAAACAGAAGAGAGGCTCTGACGGATGGATTCCCCACTGCACCACAATGGCATATTTGTTTTTCTTTCTCTGGTTAAAAAACACCTTTGTTTGCTGGATCATTATTTCCAAATGGGTGCTTACTGTCCTTAATCTCTCCTGGTTTCCAGTGATTTCCCCATTCCCCATATTAGCCAAGGTCCTCCAGAGAAAGCAGAATCAGCAGCACGTATGTCACCTATGTCTGCGCCTGTCATAACTTTAAAGAGCTCTGCGTCTACATCTGTCTATATCTACGGATCATCAATGGATCAGTCCATCATCATCGTCATCGATCTTCAGTTCATTTAATGGAATTGGATTCCTTGATTGTGGGGACTGGCAAGTTCAAATTCCGCAGGGCAGGCCAGCAGGCTGGAGACCCAGGGAAGAACAGGTGTTGCATCTTGATTCCAAAGGCAATCTGGTGGCAGAATTCCCTCCTCCTCAGGGGACATGACTCTGTTTTAAGTCCTTCAGTGGATTGTAAGAAGCCCAACCACATTATGGGGGGTGATTTGTTTAACTCAAAGTCTACTGATTCAAATGTGACTCTCTTAAAAACACCTTCACAGCAAACTCTAGATGGATGTTGGACCAAACGACTACGTACGATGGGCTGGCTCGTCAAATAGATCCATAAAACCAACCATTGCACCACAGTGTTAGACGGCTCACGTAATGGAATGGGCATAGGATAGAAAAAGTACTGAATCTCATCTTCATAAAACTTTTCACTAGAGCTGTTTGTGGAGAAGTCTAGGGCATTATACATTGAATTTTACTTTCTTTTCCTCCAGAGAAACAGCATCCTCAGGAAGCCACAAGCAAAGAAGGAGACATCAATCGACAGGACCCGAACCAATCACAGGGCACCATCCTGCACCTCTGGGATCATCTGAAGTGGACTCACACCCCCCCCCCACCGCCCCATCTATCTGGTCAACACTTAAACACCTCGCTTCCAATGGAGGGAGGGAGGGTGAGTAAGCAACAGTTTCATTTTCAATCTCCCTTACGTCTATGGAATACTTTAGTTTTAATTAGTTTGGTTAGTTAAAGGTAACAAACAGGTAATTTCGGTGAGTGGAAGGTAATCGCACAAAATTATACTACATGTAAGACCATTACGTTATCACTCTACCCACATCAGTAGAGTAGGTGTTCATTCCAGTCAAGGAAATGGCTTCTACCCTCTTGAACAAGACTTTGGCATGCTGGTTTATTATTTCAGAAGAGACTATTATCATGTCATAAGTATTAAGAGAGGTTGATGAATCACATAGTAAATACTGAGCTATAATTACTCAAAAAAGAAGTGTCTTTCAGAATGTGGAAGACAAATAGTCACCGGGAACACAGTTCTGAGATCTTGCTAAGACTAGTATTTCTGGATGGTCTGACAGTGGATCGCCGGGTCCTTGCCAAGTATCCTGTACTTGTTGGAACCTGAGGGTGGAACGTGGGATGGAGAAGGCTGATGTTTCTCTTTCCCAGCCACGTAAATCATCCTTGCTATAATACCAGGTGTTCTTTGTTGGAGTTTATGCTTTTCCTCTTTAGGGAAATGCAAAGCCAAGGAGTCAGAGAAGCAAATGTCTCCCCTTGGGACAGCTTGTGAGACAGGGGATTAGCCAGTGAGCATCGGACAGTTCTTTCATCTATGCTGGGCGGTGGCTTCTCTCTTTCCCTCCATGCATCCCTTGATACATACATGATGATCCCACCAACTGCCAGAACCACATCTATGAAACTGACCCTGCCCGCAGGAGTTCTTAGTCTGCGTACAAGAGCTCAGGCATGAAACAGATCCTAGCAGTGGGCTGGTGTTTTCGAGTTACGTTCCAAGGTACAGATGAGACCCAGCAGAGAAGATCAGTCCAGCGGATGGAATCAGTGAACGGGACCCAGAGTGGGACAGAAGGGAGCAGGAAGCCAGAGGGCAGGGCAAGCCCCAGAACACGGGCTCCAAGGGGGGTGGGCGAAAGGGCAGGGCATGTCGATCCAGACAACTGGGGCTAAAATCCCGATCCCTCTGGGCTGGGCTGCATCCTGGGGACTCCACGTATTGGAATCTGACTTCTGTCCTCAGCAATATGAGTTCCACCTACTCTGCATGTTTTTGTTGAAGTTGCTAATAAAAACATGGAATGTTTCAGGCGCGATGTGGGCACTAAAAAAATGCAGTTGCCGCCCTCCCAGGCAGCCCTACAGAATGGCATCTTTAATGTGTAGGCAGCACGGGGGCCCGCGGGGAGGTGGTTCCTCTCCCTCCTGCAAACTGGAAAAAGGGATGCACGATTTTTTTCTAAGGATTATACCAAAAACCAAACACAAATAGACCCAGCACAGACCTCTTCAAGAGCAATATGCTGCAGAATGGCTTGGCTTGTCAAAACCTGGTGGGGATCAACAGCAAGAGGGCAAGGGAGTGGGAGAGAAAGCGGCTGATGGTCTCTCTGGGCCAGGCAGGGAGAGGCCAGGCAGGCTCAGGACCGCTGGCGTCCAGCCTGTGGCCATGTGGACCCCCAAAGAGGAGATGAGGGCAGCAGGGGAGTCCTGGGAACCCATCTTTACAGCAAGCCCTCTAGCTCGGCTCATTCTGATTCTTGCTCCTGGGGCATGATTTCATATACAATGAGAAGAGACCTCCAACACCAGCAGCATGAACTAACCTGCAAACGTGAGCATCGTGCTTTAGGCAACAGTGGGATTTGTCAGTGTAAATCCACAGGCGATCTGCCTTCTGCTTTCGATGCTTGGTGCACGGGAGTCTGCTCCCAAGAGTGGGTCGCGTGCTTGGGTGGCTGACAGATCAGGTCACCGAATATCCGGATTGAAAGCTAAGCCCTGGCTGAGGAGAAAGGCCCAGCCACCACGTGGGAGGCTAGCTTGGTGGACATCCAGGGGACACCTGCGATCCCTCAGTGCAGCAGCCGGGGAGGGGGAGGAAGATGGCAGGACCGCACTCCTGAGCACAGACTGTCTCATTCTGATGGCTGATAAAGGGAACTTTTCTTATCGTCCCTCTCTGAAAGCAAAAGTCTTACTGACGAACGGAAATAGTTCTTTACGATTGAAGTAGAATTTTAAAAATGAGTTTTCAATTCAGCGGTGAGAGAAAAACACAACTCGCTTGTTTCCAGACTGACAGATTTGCAGCTCTGGCCCATAAGTTATTTTGCCCCATCTTTTACCATTAAATGTTTTTATTAGAAGTTTTATGAAGAGATTCTTTTGAAAGGTTCCTATAACCTCAATTTTGATGGTTTCCATAAACAGAAATTGCTAGTGTTACCTTGAAAAAGCATTTCTACTTTATAGTGCATTGGCACACTGAACCTGGAAGCTTCCAGCTAGCCTGTGCTCAAAGAAATGGACAGGCTATTTTAGGCACTAGAGATCCACACAGGGGCATCTCCAAAGTCATCCTTTGAAAACCACCTTCCAGCCCAACCTGCTGAGTTCCTTCAGATGTCTCTCACACCCCTGCAATTCCCATTGTAAAGAATTCCCAGGTAGCGCAGAGAAAAAACCACCTTCCCAGAGAGGTTTAGGATATGGAAAACGCCATGTAAGGTGCACCTGGCCTAAGGCCTTTGTCTTTGATCTCAGTGTCCCACCTGGCAGAAACCTGACCTAATGCCTTTGGGCCTGCCCTGAATATGTTCCCTCTAGCCGTCTCACATAGGGCCCTGTCCTATGGAAGGCTCCCACTGGTCTTCTAGAAGAACCTCTGTTCAAGGATCAGGATTGCTAACGTGGCCACGTATAAATGAGCCCCCATTCCAGGCCCCTCGTAAGGACTCTGAAGGAACATGCTTCATTTTTTCTTGCACACGGGATCCCATGTGCCCACTAACGCAGCAGCCATGGCGTCTTCAGAGTCTCTCAGGTAAAAGTGAGAATCCTGAGGTCTCCTGGTGGGCACTAGGGTCTTGGGCATTAGGCTAGAGGCTCCAAAAGTGAGGTGGTGCAAATACAAGAAGCGCGCCCAAAGACATGAACCAACTGTCACTCTGGAGTGACTGGTGACAGTAACAGGGGTCTGGGCACTGCGCGTCCCTGCTGTCCCCCAGGGGAAGGCCTGGGTGATAGGTCGGTGCTGCTGCATAGGATTTCCTTCTCCTTCTTCGCTAAGTCACTATCAATCTAGAAAGTACGTGCCTAACTCTGGCCACTGTAGCCACTTAATAGATGATTATTAGTAGCTTAGTGATTCTAGTGATATAAATAACAAGAGATTATCTATTGACATATTCATAGAGTCCAATAACTCTTCTGGATTGTTTGACTAGGCTTCCAACATCTACTTAGCCCAGTTTAATATATTAATATACTAAACACTGGCTGTCTTTGGCTAATTCAAGCTGAGTATATGGATGTGCTGAGTCATTGCCCTGAGCTTCTCTGCAGACATGAAGAAGCATGGTCCACGTGGAGCGGCAGACCGCAGACCACTCTTCCAGTCGCTGAAGGTTTGGGCAAACTCGGACCAGTCTCCTGCTTTTCCATCTCTTCTGAAGTTTCTGACCACGTTTCTGAGTATGCCAAGAGTACTCAGCACTTTTCTGTGCTCTTGTTGTCTTCTAAGGAGCCCTCAAATTAAAAAAAAACATCTTGTCTTCCAGGAGATTCCTTACTCAGACCTCACGACCAGGGGATGCCATCTGTCGGGGAGATCTGTGAAGTTCCTCACCTGGACGCCATCCAGGTAAGCGGGGGCTCGGGGCAGACAAATTCCAACCGGGTGGTCTGGGGATAAACGGAAAAGCCCTCTGGGTGAAGCTTTTCTAGACCTAACACAAAATGTGTTCCAAATCATGTGAAATGCTGGTAAAACCACCATGGTCCCAGCACTATAAATTAAAAATAGAACAGAAAAGACTACAGCTGCAGTGCAGGGCTGCTAGCCGGAGGCACGAGGGCGTCTGTTTGCTGGGAGGGCCGGGGAGGGAGAGACCGGGCTGCTTCCAGGCTGGCGGCAGCTCCGCTGGGGTGGTGGTGGTGGTGGGGGAAGCAGCTGCTGTGTGCACCCACAACAGCTGGATGAAGAAGTCTCAGCTGCGTTTCTGCCTGTGCCCTTGAAATGGGAGAGATCTATTTGACAATGGCCTCTTGCTTCCAGAATGCCGCTCGCTGCTAAATTTTGCACACTTGCTTCATTAGAACATGATGATATCCTGATCTAAGGAGCTCTCTTTTCCCTTGGACGCCAACATCGTTTCCCTAAAGTCTGTCATCTTCTGTTTTTGGTGTATGAGTGTGTTGGACCGACACCTTTTACATTACAACGTGACTTGTGATTGTTCCCAAAGGGATGAGGCCACGGAGGGTGGACTGAGAATGGCCACCCAGAAACATCCATATCCTAATTCCAGGACGTGTGGGGAGCAAAGGGGACTTTGTGGATGTGATTACGGTAAGGATTTGGGGATGAGAAGATGAACCCCGATTATCCAGTTGGGCCCAATATCATCACGACGACTCTTCTGAGAGGGAGAAAAGAAGGTCAAAGACAGAGAAAGGCAATGTGACCGTGGGCTCAGAGAGAGAGCTGGGAAGACGGTATTCGGTTGGCTCTGAGGTTTGAGGGGCCCCGAGCCAAGGTGCGTGGGCAGCATATGGAAGCTGGACTTGAAAACAATTTCCAGGCTCAAGATGGAGCTGCTTTTCCCCAGGATGCCACGAGAGCCGACAGAGACTTAGGTTAACTCTCGTGATCTGCCCCTTGTCCAGAGATGCCGCCTGTCCCCAAATGCCAAGCCACCTCTGAGCTCCCCATGTACGTCCTTGTTCCTTCGTACCCAAACAAGCTGACTGTGTGGCCCCGCCCGTCAGATATCATCTGCTTTCCTCCTCCTCGTTCTTTATTCATTATCCTATAAAAGCTGCCTGCCTTCTGCCCCATTCTGCAGTTCTCCAAATAGAGACCGTCTGCTTCATGAAGTGTCAAATAAAATATGTTTGTATCACCTAAACTGTCTTCTTCTACCATTTTTTAACAATGGAAAAGGCAAAAAAAAAAAAACCCAAAACCCCAAAAAACATAGATGCCCCCCCACCCCCAAAGCCTCCAGAAGGAACGATCCCTGCCGACCCATTTTGGCTTTCTGACCTTCAGAACTGAAAGAGGATAAGCTCGTGTGGTGTTGAGCCTTGAAGTTTATACTGATTCGTTGCAGCAGCAACAGGAAACTCATACACTACGTTAGAAATGAGGCTACAAGACCCATGGACCTGGGTCTTCTTGGAAAGGAAACCGATGGGTGCGGATATGAACTCTGCACTGTCGGTGGGGTGTGGGTTGTGGGGCAGCGCTGGTGAACACACATGGGATGCAGCTTACAACGTGGCTGTGAGCACGTGAGTAAGTCTCCCCTGCCTCCAGCGCGGCCCTTCAGCCCTCGTGACGGACCACAGACTTTAGCCCAGGGTGAGTCTCCCAGGCCCTCCTTAGCTGCACATCTTCTAGTCATGTTGCCTCTACTAACATTTATTTAATATGGCTAATCAATGCCATTGGCCAAAGTAGATAAAAGAGGGACACACCTCGCCCCTCATTATCCACCCTGGTGATTTCTGGGTTGGGGATGAGGTTTTCTGCAGAACAGGGAGACATAGGGTGTATTTACTTATCTTTTAAAGTTAAAAGTCAGAAAGGCATCCGGCTATTTAATATCTCGATTGACAACAGCTTCTCGAGGTGACCGCCTGACACAAGGCTGTCACCCACCACAGAGGGCGCACCGGCGGGAAGAGAGGGCTTCCTGAGCAGCATGCTGGAGGTGGCGCCCCCTCTGGTGAGTTCGCTCACAGCACATCGCGACAGGGGGTGATGGGCCTGCCCTACCGTGTTTTCTGTAGGGTTAATGCTACAGAGAGGACATCTGTATAACACTTCAGGATAGGATGGACTTCCACACCACACAGTAGTGTTGTAGTTAAAAGTCACTAAACTCGAAGAGGAGTTGTCTACTAATTTACTTTTGGCCAAAATTATAGGAGTTCCTTCATGTCAAAAAACCTGTAATATTATATTAACTAAGGGATGTTTTCATGCACGCACATGTGCACACACACAAACACACGATTAATCTGTCCTTTTAAAGTAAAACTGTTATTTCAATCATGAAAGATAAATGATTTTTTAATAAGAATACATGTTACAGAGAAGCCATTTGAAAAGCAGACAGTTAAAAATTTCTCTTTATATGATTTTCTTGCCAAAAACAATATATAAACTCTCATATTTGTACATTTGTATTCCTTAGAAAGGAATTTTTAAATTCAGTTAAAATCTCCCAAATGAAGATTCAGTACATCTTGAACTCATTTGCTAAAAAATAAAAATGCAATACCTTCTGGTTGATTTGCAAGGAGTACTGATTGACATCAGGAAAAGATGGAGAGTTTACAGTCGAATTTCATCAAAAATCTCTGTGTAAGTGTGGACAGGATTGAAAAATGAGCGTAATGACTTAAAGACCCAGCCATCAATTCTTTCATCTGGATCATTTAGCCATTAAATCAAGTGTCAGAACAGACTGAACGTCAGTACGGAACGTAAAAGTATTTGTGAACCATTGAAAAAGTAAAGTATTTTCATTGTTTTCTCTCCTTCATTCTAATTTGTATTTATGAAGTACATAAAATAAAAACATATATTTTATGAATAAATAAATATCATACCTTCAAGGTGTGTGGTTAAGTGTTTTACCCCAAGTACACACAGTTAAAACCAGTTTATTGCCCTCTGCCTTAGAGCTATGCCTTCCTGCCCAAAGCACCCTTTGCTGGCTCCCAAGTGGCAGACATAAAGAAAGAAATCCAATGCCTTAGGGCTTGGGGGAAGTCACACATGGGCTGAATATTTAGAGAGGATCGATGGTCCTGGTGTTGGGGAGCAAGAATTCTGCCTCTCAGAGCATGTGGAAGCATGCCCCCACCCCTTGTCCCCCTCAGCGGCCCCTTCTCATCTCTCTGCTATGATGGTTAACTTTACGTGTCAATTTGGCAAGACTAAGGTGGGCGGTTGTTTGGCCGAACGCTATCTAGATGCTGCTCTAAAGCAGTCTTTTTAAAGATGTTATTAACATTCACCATCAGCTGATATGAAGTCAAGCGAATTACCCTCCATAATGTGGGTGGGCCTCGTGCAATCAGCTTAAGTCCTTAAGAACAAAGACGGAGATTTTCCAAAGAAGAAGGACTTTTGCTTCTGAACTGCAACACAGAAGTTCTGTCCAAGCTTCCAGCCATCCAGTTCAAGGCTGAAACATTTATTCCTACCTGAACCTCCACCCTACTGACCTGCCCGCTGGACTTAGGACTTGCTAGTAGCCCCCACCATTGCACAAGACAACTCCTTAAAACAAAGTTCTCTCTCTACACACACGCAAACACACACACACACACATCTCTGATTAGTTCTGTTTCTCTGGAGAACCCTGACTAGCCCACCTGCTCGAGGAGCAAAGACAGAGACCATGACCTTATCCCAACCATGTCTTTCTCAAGCCCCTTAGGAGCAGGATCGGAGGACCCTCAGTACCACCCTCCCCTCCCCATTTCCTTTCCGGAAACACACCCATTTTCTTATCTGCCCCTTGTTGCCTTAAATTTTCCTGCGGACCATCGCCAGCAGGGGTTCCTGCAGCTGTTTATCTCCACCAGGGACCAGGGCTAACTGACTTCAAGCCGTTTGGGCCAGAGCCAAGCCAAATTTTCAAAGAGAATGTCATCAGTGGTCGAAGAGGATTTCTGATCTCAATCTGTCTGACTTCTGTGTCTATCTCCGTTCATTTTGATCTCAGAGAGAGCGACGAAGGGAAGTGGGCCCTCCACACGCCCCAGGGGCCCCTGGGCCTGGGGGGCGAGCAGAAGGGTGATCCCGAGTGCTGAGTGTCTGGGCCTCATGGGCAGCACGGTCCGCACACAGTGCAGGCTGCTTCGTCCGCAGGGCCACGGGCTGCTGTTGTTCTTGGGGTGGCTTCCTGGGGGGGACGCCTCAGTGAAGATGAACCATGTCAGCCAGCTTGATGGCGAGTGGGGGAGGGGGAGACGGAAGGAGCAAGGGCACAGAGGCCAGGGGGAGCTCTGTGCGTCTGGGGGGCTGCGGGTCGGTGGGCTCTGCAGTGGTGTCCTAACGGTTGAGGGTCACCTCCTGAACAGGGTCTTCCCCCACCCCCATTCTCCCTGGAACCCGCCCCTTGCCTTGCCGTAGTGACTTCATGCTCAGAGGAATAGCCTCGACTGGGGAGCACAGAAGCAAAGAGTTACAGTGAAAACCAGAGTCAGGGAAGTGAAGTGCTCCCTCTCATACGCGTCCTTCCGTATTTGGTTACCGTGCTCACTTAGGCCTGTCCGATCCTCACGCTGCAGCCAGGGAATTCACACCGCAGCTTGGCAAGCTGGTTCTAGAGAAATGAAGGTGCTCTACCAGCACCTGACACTCGTGTGTCGCTGGTCCACTCCCCCGAGAACCCACAGAAAAGTTCTGCATTTGTGCGAATGGACGGATGAAGCTGTTGGCTGTAACTCACGTCACTCTGCTGGGGCTGGCTCACAGCAGAGGCATTTCCCAGTCTCCGGAGCTCAGCGTCCTGGTCCCACAAGTGTCCTGTTACAAGCCACAGATGTCTGCGGACTCACTGGCCAAGATCACTCCTAGAAACCACAGAGTTATGGGCTTCCACAAAAACGGCTGGACCTTTCAGCAAGTTTTCAGAGACACAACAACAGTTCTGGTATCAGTTTACCAGACGGCGTTTCCTTCCATTCCACAGCGGTGGCGAGTGACGCCACAGCCTACACAGGACAGCACTGGGCTCTGGGAGAGAACACACGTGCACACGCACTCTCGCACACACGGAACACACTTGGGTTTATGCCAAATCTCATCTTAAATGATCCTGCGTTGGAGAGAGCTCAATAATTACACGTTATTTAACCGTATCTGAACTGAATAGCGCGAACAGCTGCAGAATCAGGAAAACCACGTCTATGCTGACAGCGAACACTCGCGGTTACAGCCCATGGTGTGGCTTGGATCGTTCACCTCAGAATCTGAGTGATTAGCTGGTTTTCAAAAGATGCTTCACACGAAATACATCTTAATGTTTTAAACCAAAGTACCAAGAAAACACAACAATAGTTTGATGGTTAATTTTCTGCGTCGAGGTGGCTGGGCCCACGCACCCAGCGATGTGGTCAAATGTGATTCTGGATGTTTCTCTGAGGTTGTTTTTGGATGAGACTGACATTTCGATTAGTGGACTCAGAGTGGAGCAGATTCCTTTCCCACTGGGTTTGGGCCTCATCCAATCAGGTGGGAGCCTGAATGAGCAAAGGACAGTCCCTCACCCCCCACCTCCTGCCCCGGGCAAGAAGGCATTCTGTAGTGGACGGCCACTGGGTCCGATCTGCACGGGCTCCTCCGTGGCCGCCCGCGTGGCCGCCTGCCTGCAGAGTTGGCACTTGCCAGCCTCCAGAACCGTGTGAGCCAAGTCCTTGACACAACCCTCCGTCTACACGTGCACATATGCCCTCTCTGTTCTGTTTCTCGGGACCACCTGATGAAATGACTCCAGATTAACAACCACCCCGCATTCTGTTTCCTTGGCTTTGGGTTCTCGACAGAAGAGCTGCAGGGAATACAACTTTCTTCACCGCCAAGGAAGGAAAAGAGACTCGTCCGAGAAAGCAGGACGTGAGCACGCCAACGAACAGCATAGCCCAGGAGTGGAAAAAGCCCGAGAAGACGGTTACAGGAACCGGTCTGTTCCCGAGAAGACTCTGGAAGAGAGAGGGAGGGCCAGGAGAGAAGCAGGACCTGGGGTTCAGGAAAGGCTGTGATGTTGGGTGCCTCGCTTCAAAGGCTTCAGGTGGTTCCCTGGCTTGCATTTGCTGCCCGGGACCAGAAATGAGCATGGTGAGGGAAGTCTGAGGAAGGCAGCATGTCATGCCCCGGGAGGCTGGGGCCCTGAACGCTGTGGACGCTTATTTCCAGTGTGCTTTCTTCTACCAGCTTTGATAGCCAGCGCGACACCACAGTCGCAGTGGCCCCCTTCACAGGGCCTTATGACTTTGGAGGGAAACTGTGTGCAGGGAACGATGCCATCATCACTCATCAGCAGAGAGAGAAAAGCCAAGGTCTGGACTGTGCACATCTAAAGGCACACTGTGACCCTCGCCCAGACATGCCGATCTGAGGAGTCACTGCAGAGATGCAAGGTGGGATTTGTTTTGATGCTTGACTCGAGAACCTAGGTCATTAACCCTCTGTGTGAGTTAAACCCCTAGGCTGAAAAAATAAAGAGAACAGTCTAATGTAGCACTTTCTGCTTATGGGGCGGAAATCAAGAAGGGGCACATGTGTGCACATGGATGTGCAAGGGGGGAGGGGGAAGGACAGAGCATGGGCAGGGTCTGCTCGGGAATGGGAAACCACTGTCAACCATCCTGGACACGCCGCACCCTGCTCAGTCCTCCCTGATGCTTACTATTCAAGGCAGAGCTCACAGCACACAGCTACTCCCATTTTCCCAGAAGACTTCGTTTGGTCTATGCATCTCTACCAAGTGTCCATAGTGAGGGAGGCAGACACTCAGTCAACCTCACTGACTGCCAGCTGTCCGTCACCCACCCTAGCCTCCTACTGCGGCAAAGGCTTCCTTTGTTGGGCAGTGCACGCTATTATCGATTCGGGATGGGACAGGTCCATCGGTAGACGGCAGACTCTGCAACAAGGTGCTTTGCTTACCCCCTTGCCCCCCACTATACGCGGACCCAATGCACACTGTTATTCCTCCTCCTGAGTGATTCCTCTCTCATATCCACCTAAACAAGGTAAAGCTCATCTCATCGCTTGCCATCTTGCTTTTGGTATGAGTGGCCAAATGCTGCCATCTGGAGGCTCTGGGGACTGAGGTGGGAAAGGATGTTTGCCTGGCTACCCAGACAATGAGGACCCCAGGCTCACTTCTACGTGAGAGACTAAAAACACCGGCAGCCATAGATCTTTCTACAGCCCTTTTGTTCAATACCGGTATTTAGTGAATGAACTTCTCTTCCCCAATCAGTTCTCTCAGCATGCATCTGACTGAATCAATGGACTTCTCTTGTTTTAAGCATGCCTGAGAATTTTTGAAGCATAGCACTGGTAGAGAATCATTGAAAAATATTTAAGAAAGTGTTTCATAAGCAGCAGTTCATGCTTGTGGAGAGGTTTTTGTCGGTCAGGGCCTCTCATGGTAACATCACAAATAACCTTCTTCTATGAGACACAGTTCATGGGCTGTGGAGAAGCATCTGGACCCCTCCCCCCCGCCCCGACTGTCCAGCTCTGGAGGCTGTCTCCCAAATGAAGACTGGACATAGGTGGGTGGGGGCTTTGCGCTGTGTTTTCACAGTTCCTAATCCATGGCAAACATGGTCATAACAAGTGTGTAGTTACTTCTGAGAACAAAACTTGTACTTTCTTATGGTTCTGATACTTGGTCTTAAAAACATTCAGAAATGGCAATAAAAGCAACAAAGGAACACAACCCAATCGATGCCATAAACACAGGAACCCTCTGTGACGCCATCAATTTGTAGTTACCGACGGACCATGTGGTTCTAGCCCTGGGACGCAGGGAATACCTGCTTCCGGCTCCTGCTCTCGCAAGAGCCCAGGGACATTCTGTAGGAGGCATCAACCCCCAAACCCAGACATGTGTCTCTAGATATCCCAGTGTCTAGATTTTTTTTATTATTAACATATAATGTATTATTTGCCCCAGGTGTACAGGTCTGTGAATCACCAGGCTTACACTTTTCACGCACTCACCATAGCACAAACCCTCCCCAATGTCCATAACCCGTCCACCCTATCCCTACCCTCCCACCCCCCAGTGACCCTCAGTTTTTTTTGTGAGATTAGAAGTCTCTTATGGTTTGTTTCCTTCTCCATCCCATCTTCTTTCATTATTTTTCCCTCCCTAGCCCCCACAACCCCCCACCCTGCCTCTCAAATTCCTCATACCAGAGAGATCATATGATAATTGTCTTTCTCTGATTGACTTATTTTGCTTAGCATAATACCCTCTAGTTCCATCCGCGTCATTGCAAAAGGTAAGAATTCGCTTCTTTTAATGGCTGCATAGTATTCCATTCTTTTCCATTCATCTGTTGATGGACATCTAAGTTCTTTCCATAGTTTGGCTATTGTGGACATTGTGTAAAATTGAACAGGGATCTAGAAGCACGTACTTCTAAAGCTTGATGGAAATATCTATGCTTTGGTCATTAGTATTCGAGCAGATGTTTCAGAAATCTAAAACTGCCAAGGAAGCAGTACTCACCTGTCCTGTTTTCCCTAAATGAACATGTCCACGTCTCAAGGTCTGGCTTCACTTTTTAGTGTTTGAAGACCTGAGAGTTTACTCATCCATGCTGTTGACATCCCTACCTGGACAATGACGTCTCTCTTGCCATTCACACTTCCAAGGACAGCAGTGTGTACTGACTAGCACATCTTGCCATCTCTCTGGCTGAGTGGTGGACACGCAAAGTGGGGTGTTCAGAGACACAAACACGAGCAAATCGAAGAGCACAAGGGAATGATAAATTCATAAACTGAGAAGACAGGAACAGACAGAACTCTAAAGAACGGTGGGGGAGATAAGCACCCACCAGCATCTCTACCTGTGTATACAGCAGGTGCCACCTGTGAGTGCGGGATGACCGGGTAAGCGTCCCCCTCCATGTGTGCACCAGAGCCCACTGCTCCTCTATGACTCCAGGAAGCGGCTCAGGTCGGCTGCCTGCCTCTTACAACCTCCGTTTTCCTTCTGATGCGTCATTCAACAGTGTACTCTTGGGCTGCTTTTTCTCCCATGCTCCACACAACCCTCTCTTGACCATGTCTCCATCTTGGCTCCCCCATGCAGCCAACCCTCCCAGAGAGGAGACTCTGCAGTCTCTCTCCAAAGCCTCCCCTCCTGTCGCTGCTGAACCGCAAGCAAGGAGGCTCCTTCCCTCACCGTCCTGTCAGAGCAGCTCCTGCTCAGGACACAGCCGAAGGCTCCCTCTCTCCTGACACTCGTCACGGACGCATCTGAGAGACTGCGGTTCCATTCCAGAACACCCTGATGACGGGAGTACAGCGAGAAAGCGAGCCCAGCACACTTTTTGGTTTCCCAGGGCATGTAAAAGTTACGTTTTCACTAAACTGTAATCTCTTAAGTGTGCAGGAGCATTATGTCTAAAAAGCAATGTACACACCTTAATTAAAAAAATACTTTGGTGCCAAAAAATGCTAACCATCCCGAGGTTGAAGCAAGTTGCATCCATGGATGACCGATCACCACAACACAGAGAATAAGGACAAAGTTTGAAATATTGAGAGAATCAGGAAGATGTGACACAGAGAGACAGGTGAGGAAAAAAACAGTTGGAAAAATGGCACCAACAGACTCGCTGGTCACAGGGCTGCCACCAACCTTTAATTCATAAAAAATGCAAGAAAGCCGAACACAGTGAAAGGAGGCGTGCTGCATCCAGCTGGCTTTCTGAGCATCACACTGGCCCGGCTCCCCTCACCACAGGGACCATCCCTTTTCAGGGCACTCTCTGCCATGTCCTTTTCTCCTGGCCTCTGAATGTCGGGGCCCCTTGATGGCTGCATCCAATCTCAAGAGCTTTAAATGCTTTCCATCTGCCAGCTGTACTCAAATGTGTCTCCAGCCCAGCCCATGGCCCTGGACGCCAGACTCACAGTCCCAAATGTGCTCTCCACAACTCTGCTCGAATTTCTAACAAACCTCTCGCACGTCAATCCAACACCGAACTCCTCCTAATCTGCCCCACAAACTGGCTCTTCTCCCAGGAGCCAAGACAAGAGTCTTCCCCGGGCGGTGGTAAGAATTTACAGTGTTTGGGACTGTGTGTTTCCTGTGTTCAGAAAAAATCCACATGCTAGTTTATACTCATTAAACACGTGAAAACAATGTACCTCAACTCCACCTCACTTTTGCTCAAATCAATCGGCAGCCAATGTTCATGGTGTCTCTGGTATTCTAAATAATAAGATACCTATAGGATATCTATAGAATAATAAACTACCCAATAGTTACTAAGCTCTATGTGCTAGGAAAAGAATAAACCCTCTACACCTTTTATTTAATCCTCACTAAATGCTCAACATGGGATGACATGATCATCATCCCCATTTTTTATATCTTGGAAGTTCGGCGAAAGAAAAGTAATCTGCTTAACATCTCACAAGAGAACCAAACCCAAACCCAGGTTGGCCGGCTCCTGAGTCCAGCCCACTCCAGGCCTGGGTTATGGGAGTCATCATAGAGAAAAAATAATAAAAAAAAGAACAGAAAAGGGCATATTTTGAGATCCAAATTTCTTAGTAATTAAACTTAGCGTAAAAAAATAAACCCCATTATGGAGCTGCCGGTACTTTGCATGGGAATGTGAGCCCTCCCGTCTCTATCCACAGCACCCGTGGCTCAAGGGAACGATGGCTTCAGCTCCAACACACAGTAACGTGGAAAGGATCTGGTCGTGGAAGCTACTCTTTCTGTCCATTCTAAAATCTCCTTTTCTCTTTTTTCCTTTCCTTTGTCTTTGTACATTTTTATTTTCCCTCTGGGTAACATTTTATTGCTTTTCCTACAAAGTTCACTAGCAAAACTTAAGTAACAGTGGAAGTCAGTATGTCATGGTCAGAGCAGGTCATAGAGGGAGAGAGGGGCTTTTCCTAGAAATGAAGGGAGAACAGTCATTCCAAGACACTCAAAAAGAGCCCGATGTAAGCAACACCCTCTTGATTTAATATGTGCATGTTTAATCTAATAAAACTTGGGTCAAAAGTCTACCTTCACATCCTGTCACGGAGAGCCAGACATATGACCGCTCTGAGCGCCTCCCGTGTACAATGGGGTCAGTGTGACCAAATGAATTACAAAGGACAGATGAACTTTGTGAGGATCATGCAAAGATTTCCCTTCATCATTAACATGGATTATAATTATATCAAAAAGGTCATGTCAGTTTTTGAGTAGCATACCCCATACGAATCCTACCTTCAAGGATAAGGAAAGGAAATATTTTTCTGTTGTTGTTATAATATTTACTATATCAGCACACCTTAAAAAACATCAAGAGCAAAAAAAAATTTTAAGATTTATTCATTTGGGGGAGAGAGAGAGAGCGTGCGTGCGAGCGCAAGCAGGGGGAGGGGGAGAGGGAGAGAGAATCTCAAGCAGGCTTCATGCCCAGCATGGAGCCTGACGCAGGGCTCAATCTGAGGACCCTGAGATCACGACCTGAGCTGAAATCAAGAGCTGGACGCCTAACTGACGGAGCCACCCAGGCGTCCCAAAGGCAAAACTTTTTTTATGGTTAATACTTGAAAGCTGGATCTTGATCCAGCTTTGAAAGCAAGCTCTTGATTGTTGAAAGAAACAGCAATTTTAATCAGTCTTCTCCATCTGCCTGCTTCTGTTTTTCTCCCTCTCTCTCCTGTAATGTAAAGGGCTCAATACTTCCATACACACCTCTACTTCATAGAAAAGGTAATGGAAGTGCCCATAGCTCTAATCAGAGGATGATTTAAAACTTTTACCTTTCATAGTTCTATCGATCTGTTTTTATGTCTGTGATAAATGCTAGTGTATCTTCTGCTCAGGGCTGGGAACCTCAGCAAGTTGAACTGAGTTTTAGGCAGTGGAGGTGATGGGTTATTGCTATTCACAGACACACAGTTCATTTACTAGAAGAGGCCGTCATTAAACAAATGGCATTTTTTATATCCTTCCCTTATATTCTTGCCCAACAAATGGCTGCAAAGAAGAACCTCTGATGCTGGGTTTCAAATCATGACCCCTGAGCCCCAGGCTGAATCCCTGCCTCTGGTTGCTCACACATGATCCAGAAAGAAGAGGCATGAAGAAGAAGGATTTGCAAAGCTGCTTTCCCCCTGGCCGGCCTTATCTTTGCCAAGTGGCCGAGGAATGGTATTGTCATCATCAGCAATTCATCCCATCAGTTTCTCTTTATGCAAACAATACTCCCCGGGCAACTGGCCTACAAACACAGAATACAGATTTCGGTTCCCAGGGAGGAGTTTTTGGAACCTGTACCACCTCCTGCAACCCTGTTTTATTAGGATGTGGAAAAATGACTCTTGGTCTGACTTTGTTTTCTTTTTAGATTGACCTCTAAAGAGGTCTAAAGGCTCTAAGGCTCTAAAGAACTGAATTCCTTTAGAGAAAGAAATTTTTTCACACTGTCCCATCACCATTTCTTTTAGGGCAATAGCAGCAACGCTGGGCCGTCCAGGGCAGAGGAGCCTGGAGAGGAAGGTCGGGCCATGTGCACAACTGAGGCAAATCTTCGGGTTTCATGTTTCTGGAGGGGCATTTGCTCTATTTTCCACTGTTCCATGGTGAGCGCTGCAAAACATGCTTTCCAGCGTTATGATCCCTGATGTGGAAGTGATCGATCTCACATCATACTTTCTCACTTGGTGCAAAAGGCCAAAGACCACAATTAATACTAATGATAGCAAACAGCTGTCATTTACTGCAGGCTTGTTTTAAGGTTTAAAATGAGGGATTTAGACAATCAGATGTGGTAAGACACAGAGATACAGAAGGTCAAGTAGGAATAAGTTTCAATCCTCCACCAGAGAAATAAGAGCCATGGAATGCCTTGTGAAGCCATGCGGGAAGCACCAGGTCCGTAAGAAGCAGAGGGAATGAGAGACAGAACATGGACAAGAGTCTTTCTGTGGTTTCGACGGGAAAGGCAAGGCAGGAAGGGCAGGCAGTCTCTGGACTGGCCAGTCTGAATAATGACAGCAAGCCCTGGGGTTGCCCCTAGTCATCTGGTACCCGGTGTGGGGGTGATTAGGGCAGGTGGACAATGGCCTGGGGGATGAGCCACCAACAGGGGACGGGGCTGGGGTGGGGGCCTGGGACAGGCTGGCAAGTGCTCTACTGTCTCTAGGAACAGGCTAGCTTACAGGGGGCAGTGTGTCCGAGAACAGCAAGCCCCCAGACATCCTAACATCAGCAAATTCCGAAAATAAAAGTACATGAAGGGCACCTGGGTGGCTCAGTGGGTTAAAGCCTCTGCTTTCAGCTCAGGTTGTGATCTCAGGGTCCTGGGATCGAGGCCCGCATCGGGCTCCCTGCTCGGCAGGGAGCCTGCTTCCTCCTCTCTCTCTGCCTGCCTCTCTGCCTACCTGTAATCTCTCTCTCTCTCTCTCTGTCAAATAAATAAATAAAATCTTTAAAAAAAAAAGTGCATGATTAACACAGTGCCTCAGTTGTGGTGGCCATTATTCTAGAAACTATATATTAAGCATCACTGAGCCGGCACCCTCAGGGACAGAAAAGTGAAGGGTGGGTGAGGAGGAGCATGTGAACCCGTGCGTGCATACGCACACGCATGCAGATGGTGGGGGGAAGGCTCCATCTTATCCTGCTTTGGAGTCACTCCAGGGGAAAAGCAGAGACCCAGCCACATGAATACCACTCTCTACTTTGTTTAAGTAGAGATGAAAGAAGGCAACTGCCTGGCTTCCAACTACCCCAGCGAGTGAGGCCACAGAACAGTGGCTTCCGAGGGAGGTGTTTTCATGATGGTGATGATGATGAATATTAATATTTTTGGACCACTGTCAGTAAAGAACAAGGCACACGCGTAGATAAAGACGAGCTCCTACATGGGGTCGGGCGAGGTTTGACTTCTCGGACACCAGGCAGTGTGTCGCTGCCAATGAGAGGAAATAAGCAGAGATCGGGTTCCTAGGAGAATGAGTTTAGAAACTTGGGTGGTTACCACTTTTTAGCTATTATGAATAATGCATAGTGCTGCCATGGACATTTATGGACAATTTTTTGTGTGGACATATGTTTTCATTTCTTTTGGGTAGCTACCTAAAAATAGAACTGCTGGTTCATATGGTAACTCTATGTTTAATCTTTTGAGGAATTGCCAGATTGTTTAACAGAGCGGTGTCCTCATTTTTACGATCCCCTCACCAGTGTATGAAGATTTCAATTTATGCACATTTTCAACAATGTGTATATTCTGTCTTTATGATTATAATCATCCCAGTGACTGTAAAGTGATATCTCATTGTGGTTTTGATTTGTGTTTCCCAGATTGCTAATGATGAGCATCTTTTTTGTGTGTATATTGGCCATCTGTATATCTTCTCTGGAGAAATGTGTATGGGGATCCTTTGGCTCTTTTTAGCTGGACTTTTTTGTTTTTTATTACCAGTCCTAGATACCAGTCCTTTCTCAGATATATGGTTTGAAAATATTTTCTCCCACTCCACGAGCTGTCATTCCCAGTTTCTTGATGCTGTCTTTTGAAGCACAAAAGATTTCAGTTTTGGTGAAGTCTGGTTTACCCCTTTTTTTCTATTGTTCTTCTTTCAATATCATACCTAAGAAACCCAGATTAATCTTATCTCACGAGAATTTATGGCTACATTCTCTTATGAGACTTCTAGAGTTTTAACACATTTAAATCGCTGAATCATTCTGAGTTAATTTTTTATATGGCGTGAGGTAGAGATCCAGCTATATTCTTTTGCATGTGGATTTTCAATTGTCACAGAACAATTTACTCAAAACAATATTCTTTACTCACTGAATTATCTTGACACCTGCATCAAAAGCCAATTGATTATAAATGTGATGGTTTATTTGTGGGCTTTAAATTCTATTAAATTGATCTATATTTCTATCCTTAGACCACAACACATTTTCTTGATTACTATATTCGTGTAGGAAGTTTTGTGGTTTCTTTGTTTTGTTTTGTTTTTAAATATTTTATTTATTTATTTGACAGAGAGAGATCACAAGTAGGCAGAGAGGCAGGCAGAGAGAGGAGGAAGCAGGCTCCCCACTGAGCAGGGAGCCCAAGGCGGGGCTCGATCCCAGGACCCTGAAATCATGTCCCGAGCCAAAGGCAGAGGCTTTAACCCACTGAGCCACCCAGGTGCCCCAAGTGTAGGAAGTTTTGAAATCAGGAGAATGAGTCCTTGAATTTGTTTTTCTTTTTCAGGATTGTTTTGGCTATTCTGTGTCACTTGCATTTCCACATGAAATTTAGGATAGCATTCTAAATTTTTACTTATCAATGCACATAATTACTACTATCATGGCGTGATATACATATTCCATCTCTGCAAGTATGCAACACATACAATTTGATGTCTTTTAAAGAAACTTTGAAAAGAACACGCATACATTTACAGGGTTTGTTACTTTTATCTTAACCTGAGTTTCTTAGTTAAAAAGTTGTTTTTTTCTCTCAGGACTTTGATCATACAATCCCACTGCCTTTTGGCCTCCATCGTTTCCTATGAGATGTCAGCTGTTGACCTTATTAGGATTCCTCCACAAGCGATGAGACATTTTTCTCTTTCTGCTTCCAATATTTTCTCTTTCTGATTGGCTTTCAGCATTTGTACTGCAGTGTGTATGGGTGTGGATCTTCCAGAATTTATCTACTTGGATTCTTTTATATTCTTGGATTCACTGAATTTGAGAAAATGCTCTTCATTGTTTCTTTGAATTTTTTCCTGCTCTTTCTCTCCACTGTCTTCTGGACTCCCAGCAGACTTATGCTGGTGCACTTGCTGGTACCCTACATTTCTCTGAAGCCGACTTCATCCTTCTCTATCCCTGTTCTCTCTGCTCAGCAGGTTGCATGTTACCCACTGGTATCTACGGTCAAGTTGACTGATTCCTTCTTCTGACAACTCAAATCTACTGTTCATCCATTTTACTGGCTACTTCAGTTCAGTAATTGTACTTTTAATTCCAGAATTTCCACTGGATGTTTTTGTAATTTTTATTGCTCTAATGATATTATTATTTGATGAAACATGGCCATCACATCTTCCTTTACTTGTTTTAGCATGGTTTCCTTTAATTTTTTTGAGCATTATTTATTATAGCTGTTTTGAATCTTTGTCTTCTAAGTGCCAGGGACATCGGGATAAGCCACATTTTCAAATTCCCTCCTGTATTGATGCTTATTTTCTATTGAGTGATAATGACCAGAGGTCATCAATCTATGGCCCCTAGGCCACATCCTATCTCCCACCCATTTTGGGATGACCCTTAAGTTGAGAAAGGATTTTACATTTTTAAATGTAAAGCGTATGTGACTCTCTGTGTGTGTAACAATATGCCTTCTGATAAGAAAGGTGGCTTGATTTTTCCGCTTGGCCCACAGAGCCTAAAATGTTTACCATTTAGTCCTTTACAGAAGAAGCTTGATGATTTCTCTTATGACAAAAAGCAAAAGAGGAAAAAAAAAAAAGAAAAAGAAAGGGGAAGGGAGGAGTGATGTATTGCACTGGCAAGTGCTCTGAAACAGTGGTGTAGTCAGGGAACGAGGAGTCATGGCCGTGTTGTGTCACACAGCAGGGTCATGGGGTTATCACTAGGAGCTGGCGCTGGAGTAAGGAAGGCGGGGAGCAAAGGAAACAGTGAGTGTCAAAGCCATTTTGCAAAATGTACCCCAATTGTTTGAATAGAAGTATAAGGGCCCCATGTTCTTACTGTGAGAGGGGAAACTGGTGGGATATAAAGTTGGAAACTCAGTCAGTGCCAGATCCTTTGGGGCATGTCGACCAGGGTGATAGCTTCAGATTCTATTCCCTGGGGTGAAGATGAGGAGTAACACCAACTGACAAGACAATTTTTTTAAGGCTTAATGTGGATGCTGTGTGGTGAACACAGCGTGGATGAACAGACCACTCAGCTAACGCTGATGTCCGGGGAGAAGGATGGTGGCAAGGGTGGTAAGGGAAGGTGGGGTGTCCTTGGAGACAGAGCCAGTACCGTTTGCTGGTGGTGCTGATGGATGTGAGGAGGAAAGAAAAGGCAGAGTCCAGCACAGTTCCTCCTGCGATTCTGGCTTGAGCACCTGGGTGAAATGGTATGTCACTTACTGAGAGAGAAACAGGACAAAAGTCAGTTTGGGGGAAATCAGAGGTCCCATTTGGGTCCTGTTATGTTTGAGATGCTCAGTATACATTCCAACGAGAGCACGGGATGGTAGTTGGACTCAGGGTCTGGATTTTAGGGAAGAGATCAGAGCTGTCGAGTCTTCGGTGTATGGAGGGTTTTAAAGTCACGAGCAAGGGTGAGAATCCTGGGGGGCGAGTGACAGAGAACAGACTGGAAACAAAAGCCTGTGTACACACGAGTATTGAGAGGTGTAGACCGGCAAGTCTTCCCGCAGAGCCCTCCTCACGCTGACACACTGCATGTTACATTTCATCTCTTTTTCCTCCCCAGAAATAAAGCGAGTATAGTTCCATTCTTCTGTCCATAAATGTGCATAACAGTATGTAGCTTAGTACAGGCTACATTTAGATCCTTCAGATTCAGAATGTGCTACATTCTCCATGCTTGAGTAAGCACAGGGAGACTGCAGCCGCACCTGCTCTTCACTGGCCAGGCATACAGAAAGAAATACCGTGTCCAGAGAACTCCAAATCCCATGCTTAATCCTCTATGACATTGGACGGCAAACAAAGGAAATATTTTTTGTATCAAATGTTTCATTCCTTAACAAGACAATATTTGTAGCTCAGGAAACTTTTTACTCAGTTGTTGTCCAGATGAGGAGCAAAACAGGAAAATAATGGTACTTCTGCTTTTCATATTTCCCAGTTATCACAGTGTCTGATCAGAGGCCAAAGAAATTCCTTCAGCGAGTGAAGACCTCTAAGTATGAAGTGGATCCCACTTGCATGACACCAAGGACATAGGACACAAGCATTTCTTAGCCAGAGAGGTAACTTATAACGTATCACTCAAATTTATTACACTAGTTTTATGTCCAGTAAGTTCTAGTAGAGTATTTTCTGAGCCACCATATTTTGCTTAAGCCATAGCTGTGAGCAAAAGACCTTTATCTAATTCCACTGTTTTCCAGAAACCGACAGGAAATCTTTTTGCTTATACTGGCAGCAATGGTTCGCTTCACAAATTTAAAATAATACCTTCTTTGCACATCAAAGTTCTACGAAGTGACACAAAAGGTTTTAATTTATCTATGATTAGATTTTTCTGAGTTTTATGATTTGAGACTAGTTTATTTTATATATTGCTATATATTTCAGGTTTCACAGTAAGTCTGTTTTTCTGTCCCTCCACATTCTACTTGACAAAGATTTTCTTAAGTTACTATGAGACACTGCCTTTTTCTATTTCCAGGAGACACGCCTTTGTGAGCAGCCATTACCTGAATCCATTAGAATGAAGAATGCTGATGCTCTTGGGCCACCAACCAATAATATTTGTGGTAGGATATATTTCTAGGCTAAATGATCATAGTACTCTTCACTGTACATGCAAAAAACCCCTCTTCATGTAATGCTTTGCTCTGAAGAGTTTCTTATAATGAGTATGCATGAATATTTACAATTCATGAAAATAATCAGGCAGAGTAGGAGTGACGTGCCATGAGAAATGAATACAGGATAGAAATCAATGTCAACAGATAAGGAGTGAAAGCTACATGGGAACACCTCAAAATCATAACCAAAATTTAAGGGGAAGGAAGGGAAGGGAAGGAAAGAAGGTAGGAAGGAAGGGAAAGAAAAGAAAGAGGAAGGAAGGATGGACGGAAGGAAGACCGACCAGTCACAGAGTTTTTCTTTTAAGGTTTCTGAGAGATTGAAAATAGTATTAGGAAATTGTAAAGTTATGGATCATTAGGCTGGCAGGAAATCTATCAAAGACCAGAACCCTCATTTTACTCAAGAGGAAGATGCAGCCCCAAAGCACTGATATCACTCTCAGCATTGTGTCTTTCCCCTGGGCTCCTCAAGAGAAGAAGGAAGGCAGAGAGTCATTATTTTTCCCTTTGCTTCGAATCTCAGGTCTAAAATATTTTGATGCACAGAGAAAAAGAGAACATCTGGAAACATAGAAAGTCAAGGACAGACTGACCTACAGCAATTAGGAGACATGACTCTTTGCAGATCTTTCAATATTTCCACAATTTTGCAAATAATGGTGGAGAGAGAAGAGAAGGGAAGGAGGCCAGTTGTCCAGCAACACCCTGGGCTGGTTACAGCCCTCACTGTCCATTCCTCTTTGCTTTCCTGTATTTGTTATTTTCTTAAGTATTAAGAAGTGTCTTTCCAAAAGTTTACATTGGGTCTACTTTTTATAACATTTAGGGCATTTCTGAGTATTCATAGATTAGAAGAATCTCTGTGCAAAACCACCAGTTCACAAGTCCAGGAGACCAGGAGCCTGTGAGGGTCACTGTTCACACAGTTTCCACCTCGTGGCTAAGATCCACGTGTGCAGCATGCTTGTCTGTGGAACACGCTCCAAATCTCTGACGTGCACGCTCCGCCCCCAGAACAACCCTACCTGGCAGTTACTACCACTACTCACATTTTATAGACTGGGAAACCAGTGAACTGAGCAGCTGGAAAACCATTCGACCCACCCACCCACCAACCAAATAAAACAAAAAATACTTGTCCAGGGTTGGTCCCATAATCAGGCAGAACTAGTCATGCTGGAAGTGGAAAGGCAAATTCATATATCGCAAAGGACCGGAAGTTCTGCTTGGTGAGGGAATTCGGGTTAGAATGAAGGGGCCGGTGTTCCCTGATTATACCAAACTTTCCTCTGGCTACTTTTTCCAGGTTGCCGAAGACTGAGTGGATCAGGAGAAGGACTCTGGGATGCTGGAGGGAAAGGTAAATGCTCCCAAGACCAAGTAACTCCCAAGGCAAACCTGTTCTTGAGTCTCGCCTTCAGGAAGCTGCATGAAATTACCCATCTCCATCAGCTTTGCTCGATAATTGCCTGCCCTGTGCATTTCTTTCCTTCCTTTTTTTTTTTTTTAAGATTTTTTATTTATTTGACAGAGAAAGAGAGAGTGTGTGCAAGCAGGGGGAGCAGCAAGCAGAGGGAGAGGGAGAAGCCGGTTCCTCGTGGAGCAGGGAGCCCATGTGGGACTTGATTCCAGGACCCTGAAATCATGACCTGAGCTGAAGGCAGATGCTTAACTGACTGAGCCACCCAGGTGCCCCTGCCCTATGCATTTCTGACAGTAACAATGCAGTATGAAATAATTCTATGGAAATGTGGTATTTATAAAGAACTTGATTGTCTCAGATTAAAGATATTGAGTAAGTGCAAATATCAATAAGGCTGAGATATATAATGTGCCACAGAGAGTTTTGACTTTCACGGCTTAAATGTAATATGTACTATTTTTCTGGTCCTTTTTTTTTTTAAAGATTTTGATTGTATTTATTTATTTGAGAGAGAGAGAGAGAGAGAGGGAGCACAAGCAGGGAGAAGGGCAGAGGGAGAGGAAGAACCAGATCCCCTTTTGAGCCCAAAGCCCTATTCGGGGCCCCATCGCAGGACCTGGGATCATGACCTGGACTGAAGTGAGACCCTTCGCTGACGGAGTTGCCCAGGCGCCGCTCATCTGGTCCTTAAACTGAAGTTTTATTACACATGGGTGAAAGGAAAACCTGAAGGACTGGGTGTACTGAACTGTATAATTCAAGATGGCTTGTCCTTATAGAAACGATGCCTTTTTTTCCCTTTATGCTGAGTTCTGAATTACCATTAAAAGAGAGTTTTTCAAACGTAACACATGATGCACTTTGATGAAGAGAATAATCTAATTCTCTCCTTTAATGTTGTTTGAAATTAAAAATACTCAGTATGACAGAAAGCAATGGCATAAACCATTTCTTTTTTCTTTTTATGTTGCTGTCTTGAAGCAATCATTCTAGACAATAAGCTATCCATTAACCAAAACACAAGCTGAAATCATCTGATTTTTAAAATATCAGAGTTTTGTTCTTCTTGCTGTTTTAATTAACAGTTCTATTCTTATATTAGGCAACTACAATTATTTAGTCTTATCTTTCAAGCTTTACCAGTTTCTTGGCTCAGGAAGTTTCTCTTATTCCCTACCTTTTTATCTCTTTTGTTTGAATTCATGTGTGTGTGTGTGTGTGTGTGTGTGTGTGTGCACGTGTGCTTTACTCGAAGAAACCCTAAAATTGCCGTGTCACAGCACACATGTGGGGCTGCACCATCTGAGTGCATGCATGTCCACAAGTCTTTACTTCAACTTCATTGATGAATGCCAATTTGACCCAGTGTACAAATCAAAGTGCAAAATATTTTTCTTAAGTATTTTTAAGACTTTGCACTACTGTGTTTTTAACATGTGGTGGTGTTTATGAGAAATGAAAATCGGACCCTTGACCCAGGCGTTGTTATTTTTTCCCTCCATTCTAGAAGCTTTTAGGGTTTCCTTCCTCATCTTTAGTACTAAACAGCAGCACAGGGATGAGTCCATATGAATATTTGGAGGTTCTGCTGAATAAGCAAAGATTCAGGCTCATAACTCGAATGTCTTATCAATTCCTCATATAAAGAAATGTCTCTAAATCATGACTTAAGAGCAGATGGGATAAAGATATTACTAGGAAGAAGGTGAAGGGTGTGATCAGGAACCTGTTCATTGGTAACCAGGTAACCCGAGAGAGCCACCTTCCTTCCCAAAGCTCTTACACAAACTGGACCCTCACTGGGAAGGCTTTTGATGCTTTCTGTTGTCAACATTCCCTCTCTGTTGGTTGAAAAAGGACCTCTTGCCCTTTATGGCTTGGAGGCTCTTTCTTTTAAGGACTTTGAAGATGAAGATGCTGGCTTTGCTTTTATTATCTCTCTTAAAGATTTCTCAGTGTAGCTTGTACCACATCAAATGAGCCTCAGCTATCTTCTGCTCTGATATAAAGTGTCAGCTACTTTCTAGGCACTCGCTTTAGGTCACCTGGAATTCAGAAGGCGGAACCACCACCCGAGCACCCACCTCCTAGAAGCCTGAGCAATTTCCTGGGAGAGGTGGTGTGCGGGGAGCATCAGACCCAGGTCCTGCTTTGCAGGGTATAAGTGACACTGGAAACATGCATGGTAGCGGTGATTTTCAGTCCCTCATTCCTTCTACTCAAGAGGTGCTTCTGCGAAGAAAGGCTGAACAGGGAGCAAATACAGAACTTTCTCCAAAGCATCAGAAAAGCAAGTTTTCCAAATCCTTTCTCAGCTGGAGCATTGGATTAGCCATTATTTTTCATGAGACTGAGAAAACAATCCAGCCCATCATTCTCTATTTCCCCAGTGAAGAAAGAATGTAAGAGATGAAATGATTAAAGTCATCATTCTCTAGAGAAAATACTCACAAAATACCGTAATTTTGGTCTCTGTCTCTTTTTTTTTTTTTGCATAATATGTTTGATTTGGTCTTTCTAGTCTTCACGCTCATATAGCTCATTTGCCAATGAAATAAAATTATGGTATCACCAAAGGCAGAAGACAGTAGCTATAAATGCTGATTTACATGGGAAATGACAGGAACGTTTTTCATGAAAGCATATAAAAAGCAAACTTGTTAAAGGCAAGTTTTAACTTTTTTCCCCCATTACTCATCAGCAACTTTGAGAGATCTGTCACTTCTCTCTCCTGTGGAATTTGTCACATTTCATGCTTATTTCTATCAGTTGATGAAGTACACTGCTCTTCAATGAAATGGTTTCCCTCTGTTTTTCAACAGATCATTCAAAATCCCACTCATAACTTTTCAGAAAGTTCACTCATTTGGCAGTGTCACATCCTCATGGTCCAAGTTCTGAGTGCTTCTTGATCTATCTGCACTTTTTAAAGCATGGAATCTGTGGTTGACATCCGTCTCGGTGTACGGACCCACTCTGTGGAACACTCACTCCTAAATAGCCCCCTGAAACATTTCCCCCAACTTGTTAATAAAATTCACCAGCAAAGGTCTGAAACAGTAATTATGTTAAGTGCTTTACTCATCAATGTCAAAATCTAACACTGTTTCAAACATCCATTATCCTCGGCCGCCTGGGTGGCTAAGTTGGTTAAGCGTCTGCCATCAGTTGAGGTCATGATCCCAGAGCCCTAGGATCGAGCCCCATGTCTGGCTCTCTGTGCAGCAGGGAGTTTGCTTCTCCCTCTGCCCCTCGCTCTGCTTGTGCTCTCTCACTCTCTCTCTCTCTCTCCAATAAATAAATACATAAAATCTTAAAAAAAAAAAGATCCATTATCCCATAAATCGTCACCCCAATGTATCCATGAGTGTTTCATTGAATGCTAGTTTGAGTGCATGTTCTTCAGCATTCTTGATCTGGATCAAGTTAACAGGCTGGGGTGGTTTCAAGCTTGTATTTTATCTTTGACATAATAATTGGGCTGTTCATAACACACACACAAATTCTGTCTGTACACTCCCTCCTGGAAGGCTATGTTGATCACTTCCATGACAATGAAGCTAACGTAACCCAAGTTCATAAAAATACTTCAGCCAAAGCACACCAGAAGCATTTGGGGAGAGGAATATGGGCCTGGGGCAACAGTGAATGGTCCATTTTTGTTGTTTATCTTTGTTAATTTTTTGAAGATTCAACATGAATGATGACATGAAACAAATGAGCCTCATAATGGGAAGATGCATCTGATAGTGCCAGGGTTCATTCAAAGTGGTCATGGAGCGCACGGTGCTCAAAGATTACACTTAACCCACAAAAAATTCAGAAAGGACATAGGTGGAGAGTCATGAAAGGTGAATCGAGACAGTGTAAGAATAGTCCGGAGTCCAGAGTTAATCACAAGGTGTCCAAAGTGTCAGAGGACATGGCTTTGGGACCACTAATAATAACACACTTAAACTAATTATTTCTAAGTACATATATAATTAATAATTGCATTATGAGTGCCAAATGGAGAGAGAGTGAGAACACTATATTGATATGTTTTTTCCAGCTGTGTTTAAGAGTGCGTGTTCTTGCCTGCTCCACGCAGGGAACTATACTAGGTTCTAAGAATATAAAGAAAAATAATAAAGTAATAGATAGCCCTTGCCACCAAAGAATTCACAGACTAGTTTCATGATGGCAGGAAAGGGCCCCAAGTAGGCCTCCTAGAGGGAGGAGGATATGATGTCCCTGGGAAATGAGCTCCAGAGTTACTGAGTCTGGCAATAAATTCTCAGGCAGCTGCACGGACGGCTGTCACATTCTGACCCCCAGGGACCCAAGCACAGGCAGGGCCACTTGAAGGAGCTCAGGGCTCAGACACCTGCAAGGCACACTCACATCTGCACCCTGCCTCATGCTAAGTGTGTGCTTTGTGTTTGGTCCCCCAATCGTTGGATTCCGTCCTGGAGCGAGAAGGTCCACATAAGTAACTAAGTCTTGTCCAAGGGATGATCACGTCCTTCAGGGCTGAGATACCAAGCCGCAGATTCCATCAGATCGGTCTGAGCTCATTCCAGTCAATGATTAAATACTTAGGTTTTGATTCTATAAGGCTTATTTAGAAAACCAAAGTCTTAATATTTTAGAGATCTTAGAGAATCGGGCACACACATGGCCAGAAAGATGCCTAAAACAGGACTGGGGAAAAAAGAAAGAGAGAAGAAAGGAAATAACAAGAAAAGTAAATAACAAGAAAAGTGGCCAAAACATTATTCCCTGGACTCTTGTTTTCTGGCCAATCCTGCTGTACGGCATCAATGAACAGCAGGAGGAAACTCTCAGAGCACCTGCTGTGGTCTACAGAGTTCTGACCTAAGAAGGTGGTCAGAGCTGCCTCCTGCTGCTCCCTGTTTCTGCTTTTTAATTCTTAACTCCGCCACTGGGTGCTGATTGACTTTTATCTTCAGGTGAAATGCCTAGCCTTGCTTTTTCCATTGTTACAATGAGGATGACCCTTGTAGGAGACCAACCCAACACTGAAATGTTCAAGCCCTGGGCAGTGATCCTCCGGGGAATCAGGTGACGGCACATTCATTGATATGTGATTTATTTTTTTTCTATGAGGATGACTCTTCTTCCTTTTTCTTCTAACATTTAATTTTATGGTTTTACTTGAATGTGTTTCTAAAACATAGTTAACCCACATTGAGGCTTGAGTTTTTGTCTTAACCTGTTCTCTTTATTTAACCTAGTTTTCTCAGCCTTTTTAGTTCCCTTTCACAGTTTCCATATTGTTATTATTTTCCTATTTGCCTATTAAATAACTCTTTTTCATTATTTCCATTCGAGTTAAAACCGTTCTCGTAGCAATTACCAGATACGGGTTCACATACACAATGGACTAGTGCTGTGATTAGTTAATAATTGTTATCCAGGAACACAGTTACCTTTCTGGAAAAATCAATCAATCCTTCTGCCTTTCCCTTCCTGGGAATCAATGATTCAGAGTAAAAGAAAGACACACTGGGAAAACTATGTACTAGAATACAGTAGAAACAACAGTTCGTGTATAGTGTATTGGCAGAGACGCTATAGTAAGATATGTAATATAACATTGGTTTCCATCTTGGGTGGAGAAAACCTTGACCAAATAATCTCCTTGGAATTTTCTGTCTCCTCTTTATAGCTGCATATGTCAAAAGAGCTGTTGATAGTCATTGCGTGCCTTTCCTCAGTTCCTATTTTCTCTTTACCTGAGCTCAGGCATTTCAACCCCTCTACCCAGGCCACTGGTGAGCGCCACGTTGCCAAGACTGGTGGTCATCTCTTTGATGCTCCCTCCACTGTGACTCTTTCAGCACTTGACTCAGTTGACCACCGTCCCCCTAAACTTTCTCTCTTGGCTTCTCTGCGTTTTCTCCTATACAAGTGATCTTTCTCAGTGACTCTGGCTGACTCCACTCCTTCTGTCCTTTAACACTGGTGCATTTTGGGTCTTGGCCCTGGGCCACTTTCATATTTTCTGATAATATTCTCTCCCTAGAGGATCGCATTTAGTCCTTTAAATACCAACTATATGTTGACTTCCAAATTTACATTTTTAGATCCAGATCTTACTTACAACTACAGGTTGGCATCTCCCTTTGGACATATCATAGGCATCTCAAAATTAACTGTACAATACTCAGCTCTTGATTTCTACTCCACTCCTACCGCCAATGAATACTGTTCCCAAAGACTCTGACATCTTCTAAGTGACAAACCAGCTATTACCCAGTTGCTCAAATTCAAAGCGTCTGAATCTTCCTTGATTCTTTTATCTTTCTCTCATCCAACATCCAATTCAACAGCAATTCCTACCCATTTAATTCCAAAATATGTCCTGCATCTGTCCACTCTGACTAAAATCTACTCTTATCTCTAGTCTGGACTCCTATCAAAGCTTGTCTTTCTGTTAATGCTCCTTTTTCCTCTACTCCATTCTCCACCAGGAGTCAGAGAGATCCTTTAAGAATGTTACCTGTTCATCTTCCAACCTCACTTAAACCCATCAGTGCCTTCCCATCCAGAATATAATAAAATCCCAAGTCCTTAGCATACCTTCCAAGGCCCCGTGTGTGTTCTAACTCCTGTCTCTCTCTCCATCTCTCTTCTTTTACCCAACTGTCCCACTGACCTTTATGTTCCTCAGATGAGACAATCTGGTTCCTAACTCAAGCCCCCTGCAGGGCTGCCCCCTCTGTTAGAGCACTTTCACAAGGTTATCAAAGGGCTACATCCTTCTGTAATACCCATTTCAGCTCAAATGTCACCTCCCCACAGGATCGTCCCTGACGGCCTCTCTAATGCACCACTCTACCTTCCCCACTATGCTTTGTCACTTGAACTCATTGTATCTTCTAATTAAATATATGTATTTAGTAAGTTATAGTTTGTCTCCTGTCATTGGAATTTAAGGCCAAAGAGAACAGGGACTTTAAGGTTTAGGTATGATTCTATTTCTTGGGGTTAATCCCTTGGCACGTAACACATAATCAAAGCTAAAATTGTGAAGTAGGAATTTTGATACATAGGAGAGCTATGCCTTTCAGTCTCCATAATTCTTTGTTTAATGGAAGTATATATGTAAAAGCTGTATTTTAATTTAAAAGTTTATGCATAGCTTTATGTGCACATCATACCTTGAATGCTCCTGTTTCATTCCAGAGCTTATCATATAGTTGTATGTATTTTCACCTTTATGGAAAACAGTTCTCTGGGAGGAATTTTTACAACCAGCAGCTTACATATATTAAATCATCCCTAACGTATAAACAGATTAAAGGATTCTTTCAGAAAAGCCCTAGAGCAAAATTTCCTAAACCTTTGAAGACACTCAGACAACCTAAAAAAAACCAAAAATCCAAAGAATAACACTTTTTGAAAACACATATGCAATTAACAAAATTCTAAAATTCCCAAATCCTAATATTTAATCTGGTATAAACATCAGTGGGTGCCTCAATTCAGTAAGTACAACGCTAATGTCATGTGAAGTGTTTTTATCCATGACTGGGCTCATGGTAATAAATTATTAAACAGGTTCAATAACTTTAACACTTTCAATAAGTCCCATGTTGGTAAGTATAAAGTGCCTCTTTCCCCCTATTAACAGTTAAGTGGCCCATCTGTGGCATCATCTGCAAGAAGAAAAATATCATAGAAGACTTGACACTTCGCCTTTGATTTTGGAGGAAACATATATTTTCTCCTACTAGTGATAAATACCAGAAGAATGGATAACGCAAGTAGAAGGACTGATTTTGGAATACCTTTCTATTGGGCTTACTTTTCTCATATCAAATGATGTAGAGCTTTCTTGAACCTTTCAACTAGATTATCCTTTGCCTATTATATAATCTTGCCAGCATCAAAATATTGCATCACAGGGTATAAAAAGTAGGCGGTCTCCATGAAACACTAAAAATTCCCAGAGGCCAAAAATATCAAAACCAGATGCTCTCCTTAGGGCGTAACTTGTTTTCTGTGCTTCTTTTTTATTATCAGCATAGATTAGCTCGGGATAATCTAGAGCAACAAAACTGTTTCCCAGATGTTTCTCCAACAAGACAGGTGAGTTGCTTACCCATAAATATTAGATGGGAATTTTGCTCCAGTTTCTCACATAAAGGAAACTTATGCAGAGTTATATTTTACCATTTAGCTTTTCTACTGTCATGATGTGAATAGACATTTGCATGTATTTAATTCATTAAAAGAATCTCTGCTTGATTAATTGTTTTAACCCTATTTTATTTTTTTTCCTGCAGAGCAGAATGTCTAAACTGTTAAAGAATGAACAAACAGTCATTAATTCTATTTTAATGAGCTGCTATTACTAATCTCTTGTGGTGCTGCTCTTCATTGGGCATGGACATTTGACAGTGATTCCTATGAATCCTTCCTTTTTCCCTTGGTCTTAGATCTATAATTGTCAGTTTCTCTTTAAAGGAGCTAAAGTACACATTCACAATATGGCCCTCATTGCAATTGTAGAAAGTACGTACTGATTTCAAGCATTTTAACTAAAGGACCTATCTGAAGATACTTCAGGCTTATTAATATGTTTTTTCTGGAATTGATTTTCTTTCTCATTTAAAGGAACCTTGTAAAAATGATCATGGTAAAATGCAGCATCCTGAAATACGTTGCCCTGGAATTTTTCAATGAGGCATAGCAACTGAGCGTCTGAGAATTTAAGTCATCAATATGAGACAAAGTGGCACAAACCATGAAAACAATTCTTGAACTTCCATCTCATGGACTCAAATGGCAAAAACACTTTGAGGTGAGCCCTTTCATGGGACCATGACTCTTCATTTTTTTCAACTTTCAAGCAAAAGGTAAGTGGGATTCCATCTCACTAATGAGTGCTGAGGATAAGGTGGTGATCAGCCTCTACGCCAGCTGTGACCTCTCCATCAAGAGAGGAGATGATGTCATCTATCACTTAATACAATGGAAGAAAGTGACGACCAAGAACAATATAAGCTATGACTTCACCAGGGAAGGGCTACCAAGTAAAAACTGTATAAGTGACTATTTAATAAAATAGAAAAAAAGTGGGCACACAAAAAAACATATTCCGCTGGCTGGGATGAAAGAGTGCTTAATAATCTTTGAGGATGCAAGAGCCTGAGCAGAGCCTGCACCTCTGAACCGAACTGCACACAGGGTGTGACGTTATGAGTTTCCACGTTCTGTTAACTGTACTGGAGGCACCGCCCTACCCAGAGTCTTGGGTAACATTTACAACAACATTTCCTGCTTGAATTCATCAGGAGTGGCACTGAGGAAGTCTCACCAGCTGAAGCCCTTGTTGGGCTCTTTATGCCCAATCTGGTTTCCTCAAGAAACACATGCTATTGAGATGCCTCGGCTCGGACTCGGCCGATCCGCTCCTACTGAGATGACGGAAACTGGAAGAAACAATGAGTCCAGTAATGTGAGCTGCCAGGAATGCCTCACCCCGTCCATTCCGCGGGTGAAAAGTAACCTTGAACTTGGGGACGTGATGCGGGTAGAAAGAGTGTCTGGGGCAGTTATCCACCAACCAGACAGACAAAGCGAAACATTTCTCTGTCCCATCTGTTCGTCTCAAGGAAGAATGAAGCCTGCTGAGGAGGGAGCTCCGGGTGGCAGGGCCGCAGTAAACCCTCCCTCCTACCCCCTCGAGCCCCACGGCTCAGCCGGGGCGGCCTCTGATTTCTGCCTTTGAAGGCGACTGCGTCAGAGTCATCAGAGCTCAACGGCCAGAGCGGAGACGGAGCACTTTCTGCCCAGGACCCAGTTTTGGAGGCGGGGACACTGTGTCTTAAACTGGTGAGGGATCCAGTACAGCCTCCGTCAGAGAGACTCAGAAGTTAAGAGACTGGACCAACGTCGCAGTAGAAGTCGGTTCAGACGGTCTGTCCCCAGAGTGCACCCTGTTCTCAGCTGCTCTGCCACAGTGTGTGATGAAGCCACAGACCACACTGTGGTCCCTCGTGTGACTGACCTCCCAGAGTACTTGACACCCGTGCGGACGACACTCTGCTTGTCACGGCGGCGGGTTACCTAGTGATCGAATCACGTGTGGTCTTGTCTTACACTTTCCTGTTTAACCAGTAATGATAAACAACATAGTTAATGAGAAAAAAAATTCCTTTATACCTGGGAAAATCTCTAGCTGACCGATGCTCAGAGGTCACTCCAACAGATCTGCCACAGAACCAACGTGAAAGGCAGGAAAAGCCACACTTACTTACTAGCTGAGTGTCTTCTGCAGGTAATTGGGACTGTTCCTTTATCTGCTTGAAGTAGGAAAAAGGACTTAGGTCATCAAGTTGATCCAGAAATAAAAAAGATAATGGCCCATCCTAGTCCCTGGAACCCGGGATTATGTCACCTTACATGGCAAACCAGGACCTTGGCAGATGTGATTAAATTAAGGACCCTGCGATGGGGAGATTACCTCGGGTCTTCCTTATGGAGGGAAGAAGTAGGACTAGCGGCAAATGGAAGGAAAGAAAGTACAACAGAGGATCAGGGGGAAAGAGAGAGAGAGAGAAAGAGAGGAGAGGAGAGGGAGACTAGAAGATTCTGTGCTGCTGAATTTGAAAATAGGACGGATGGGCTAGGAGTCATGGAATTCAGGCAGGCTCCAGCAACTTGAAAAAGCAAGGCAATGGATTCTCCCTCAAAAGCCTCTCAAAGGAGCCAGGCCTGCCAATAATTTAGCTCAAGAGACTGATTTTGGACTTCTAACTTCCAATGATGAGAATAAATCTGTGCTATTTTAAGCCATTTCATGTGTGGTATTTTGTTGCAGCAGCAATAGGAAATGGATACAATATATGTAAAGTAGTGAAGAGACTACCTTGTATATTACAAAGACTCAAAAAAAGATTAGTTCCGTCTTTTCTCCTTTCCCTCATGAAAATGGACCAAATCTAGCAGCCCAAATCAAAAACCACTTCAGCAACACTTTTCCTAGCATCTTCAATGACTTATGTAACGTGATCAGCAACGCCCTCATACGACCTGCTGCCATACGGATAAACACGGGTGTGTTCATTATCTGCCCAACCGTGAACACAAAAGGACCAGTTACTGCACCAAAGTCGCAGAGAGGAAAACCGATTAGTCCTCAAGGAGAAGAGAGCCAGGAAGCTTGCTGGCTCAGTAAGTACCCCTCCCGCCGCCCACCCCTGGGGTACAGATCCAGGTTTACCAGGGCGCGGTCGGTGCCTTGCTTGACTGGTGCTCTACTGGGATGCATATTCTGTCCTACGCAATCCATAGCATGAAGGGAGACCATGTAAAAACGTCCTGAATTACAGTACTTTAAAACAAAGTCAACATATATATGGAAGAGGGTTTGCTTTCTTTCCATTAAAAAAGCAAATCCAGTTTTTACGACTACAGAGGCAAAATTTATTTCCACTGCCGGTGCGGTTAGGAAAGAAAAGTTCTTGTTTTGCTCTGAATCCAGCTCCCATCAATTCTGGAGAGTCTATTACATGCTCCGGGAAACAACACTCGCTGTTTTCTCAGCTTTGATAAAGAACCTTCTGTTGCACTGACACAGTGCTCAAGAAATGGCTGTGGATTTTCTTGCAGGATTGAGACTTAAGACAAAAGTCAAAACTCCCCAAGAAAATACCTTCTAGCCCCAATGGTGGCCTTGATGCTAATGCATTACATCTCCCACCTCGTATAAAAAAAAAAAAGTAATAATAATTTTTAGTGTTTCTACGTGAGAGCATTTTCAGGGCAAGAATATAACTCTGAGAAAAACTCTGCAAACATTTTTCACTCCCTCCTCTCCCCAAATCTCACAGCACAAATAGTCACTTTATTCAAACATGGTTTTTAGTCTCTAAAAATTCTTCTCATTTGCATCTAGGGAAAATATCACAACATCCGAAGAAAAGAAAGTAAAGAGTGGAGCAAAGTTGAAGAGGTTTCAGAATTCCTAGACATCTCCCAACAGCATCAGCTGTCACAGCCCCCAGAGGGGTGGTCGACATGGGGCTTGCTGGGCTCCCCTGACGCCGGCCTTCCCCTCCAAGGAGGAAGGTCAGCTGGGTGACCTTGTGAAACAGGCTCAGGAATGACCCAAGATGGCGGCTGCTCTGTCTCTGAGAACCTCTCAGCTCCCTTTGAGGCAACTGCTGATATATAATACTAAAATAGATGGCACTTATTTTATCCTAATAGATGCTGAAGCAAATACTTTTGCTCAGCACACACCCCTGTCCTTGAGGGAAGCACTGTGAAGGACACCGCTGTTCGCCACAGTGACTATGGGTGAAGCAGAGATGGTTCGTGGCAAAGGCTGGGCAGGGAGGTACATGGGGAGCCCCTGGAACTTGACTTGGTTTGTGGGCCGTACCAGGACTCACCGTCTCAGGGGCTGACCTCTGTGTGAAGGACACACGGATTGCCACTGGCTAATTTTAATGTATTTCATTCTATCTATCAGATCGTGTCTTACTGGTGTTACTAAGAGAAGTTTTTGTTCCCACTTCATTACGAGCCAGTCTGAAGAAAGTACGAGTATTCATTCTAACTCTAGAGACACATTTTCCGAAGGCCTAACAAGAAAAATACCACATTCTGGGCACCAGACCCTGGGAGCTGACTCCCAACTTCAACAGCAAAGCACATTTGTGGTATCAGATTATATTTTATTAAACATCTTTACTACAAGGTCTTCTTCTTCTTTCACAGTGTCCCTCTTCTCTGCACTTAGTTTTTAAAAGGTTCCTTTGTAAAAAACTAGTAAGTGCCCTTATAATGCCTTATAACACTCTCACGATGGCCCCATCAATTCTCTGGCACACAGGGTGCCGCAGCTCTAATTCCTGAGCGACCAAGGTCACCGTGTGGCCATCAGGCTACTTGGAAGCCACTATGAAAGGCTGACACCCAGTCCTGGTTGCTCAAGGACTCTTCAGAGAAGCATGTAGTGCAGATGAGGTCAGTAGCCTGACTTACTGCTTTTGTCAGAGCGGGTACTATAAATATTAGGTTATATAATCTGTCTGCTTGGAATGTCAGTTCCCTCAGTCTTGGTGCCATTTTGAAGTAGATTCGGGAGGTGATGGAACAGAAAGTTAAATATGTCTGTCAGGACCAACCTGATAGAGTTGCTGCTGCTTGAAAAAGGAAAACATCTATCCTAAAACATCGGAACTCTATAGGGAAAACAGTCACGAACCCTAAGGGGTGCTTGCTGAAACTGTGGAATTGCCTAGAACTCAGACTTAAAATACTACTAAACATAGGTAAACGAAAACATACTGGATAACAGTCCCAAGTTAACTGCCTATACTTCTTCACGTTGAATCCAGAGTTTGATATGCATAGAAATCAAAGAACTAAACATTTGTCCCTAAATACCTTTGCTAAACACGCTGTAACACAAAATAAGACTTCTTTGAAGATGTATTGAGAGAGACGGAGGGAGAGTCCAGGGGAGGGAGGGGCAGAGGAAGAGAGAGACTTAAGCAGACTGCACTGAGCACGGAGCCCGATGCAGGGATCAGTCTCTGCACTGAGCACGGAGCCCGATGCAGGGATCAGTCTCACGACCCTGAGATCACGAACTGAGTCGAAACCAAGAGTCAGATGCTCAGCCGATGGAGCCCCCCAGGCGCCTCCACAAAATGCTTTTTAAAAATTAACTGTGAGATTTGCTAATAATAATAACTGCGAGATTTGCTAATAATACTGTTGAGAATGCAATATTCACAGTCATATTTCCAGCGCCTGGAATCACTCCTGACAGGTGCTCAGTCGATCTTTGTGGAGTGAACGAACTGAACCCCGTTTTCAAAACGGAATTCGATCACTATTCTTCAGTCTATACATGAATAAAGATCTAGCATCAAAGTTTAAAGGATGCTTTTTCGCTGCCACCACCATGATACATTTTGGTACAATTTTATAGAATGAACACACTCTGCACGACTTAACAAATAATAATGAAGCATCTTCTATGTGTCCGATACGGACCGGTACAGCACAGGCCCCATGCTGAAAGCTCTCTGAGAGATGAGGCAGAGGGGATATTCACAGAGGCTCCTGCTACTCATCACCTTTAGAGACGGGAGTCGGGTTCCTGCGGACGATGCATAAACCCAAGAAAAACAAAGCCAGCCATGTGCTGTCCCGCCATTGCCCGATCTAGCACGTTAAAGACAGGGCCCCTTGTGTATTTATGGTTCCCCTTCCAACACTTATCTGCTCTCCCTGCTCTCCACCATCCTTGATGACACCGTGGCTTTGCTCACTACACGTCTGTCTCGTCTTCCTCTCACTTTTCCAGTGCTTTGTCATAACCCATGTGTTTCTTGGCTGTGCATTTCTGTGCACACTGCTCACCCCAGGACAGCCCCTGTCGCGACGAGCTCCCTGCTGGACCCTCCACCCCAACTGCTGTCACCCCCTCAGGGACGACTCTGCTCACTTCCCACCATGTGGACAACAGGTGCTGTGGGAAGTACTGTGAAGCAAAGGGGGGGCTCAGACGGGAGCTAGGGCAAATGCTATCACAGAGCACTGTGCTGTCACCAAAAGCGAGGGTCTTCACAAAGCATTATTATCATTATTAATTATGGCTCTTACTGGAACGCCCCCAGCCACGTGCGGTTGGGTGCTAGCATCTGGGGGGTCCTGGGATCACTGGGTCTGGGTCTGCAGATGCCTTCCCTGAGCCCAGGCAACCAGAGGCTCCCAAGTCTTCCTGAGGCTCATGATGAATGAACAGCATACTCAGTATCGACAGAAAAAGGCATTTTACCTGCTGACGCTTTTCAAATTCCAGCTTGATTCGAGACTTGATACAGTTGCACGTGTCCTGATAGGTCTGCTGCAGGGCGAGCTCCATGAGGTGCTTGTGGTAGGCTCCCGCCAGGTTCCCACAGATGAAGATGATCACATTGGCCAGGATCTAGAAAGACAGCAAGAGCCGCTCAGGAGGGCAACTAACTCAGGAGCCCAACGGTGGCAGAAGGCACGTGAGCCCCAGCCAGAGGTGACTCTGCGGGAAGTCAATTTCATTTGTTTCCAAACTCACATTTTTATTTGCTTAAAAGAAACAGCTCTTGCTTTCAGGGATTTGAGCCCCTTCTTGGATCCATGCCCTTTGATGGATGACTCTGCAGTCCCTCCCTTGTCTTGGGGCTCAGCCGTGGGATTTGCTGTGGTTAATGCAATGGGCAAGGGTAACCGATTGCCAGACCCAGCCCAGACTTCGAAGGCCTGCATGTTTTTGGGTGGCTCTCCTGCGCTTCGTTAGAACGAACATGCTCTGGCTAGCCCACTGGTCCCAAGAAGATCAAACACTCATAGAACAGAGCCAACCAGACAGCCCACAGTCCACTACGGTGTACCACTGGGAGTCTGTGGTTGTTACATAGCATTATTTCAGTAACAGGTGACACAGGTGACTGACTGATCCAGGCTGTTCACACACCAAAGCTGTACTCACTGAGCCTGGGTGTGCGGTAGTCCCTATTACCTTCTGTTTATATAGGAATATGGTAGATTCTCAAACCATATAACCACTACTCTTTCGATGCTAAAAATTCACATCCACAAAAATTTGGGGTAAAAACGGAAAAATACAAACACTAAAAAGAACCTGTAATAGTCCTGCCCAGGAAGAACGTCTTGCTGTCCATATGGGCTCGTCCCCACCCCATGTCCCTCTGCATTCTCAAAACTGTCGCCAAACATGGTTTTGCCAAGACCTCTATCTTGTTCCAGGAGGACCGAATTCATTCTGAATGCAGTGTTTTACTTTACTTGTTTTTAAATTTAATATTTGATCAGATGTTTTTTAGGTCATAAATATTCTGTGCAAACAGGATTTGGAATGCTTAGATAACATTCACTTCGATGACTGTGCAATAATTTAGTTTTATTCATACTATCCAACACTTTATTAATATTCTTTGCATTGGCACCCTGTGACAGTGGTCATCCTGACGTATAAAACTTTGGCTCCATGCTTCGTCTTTTCCTTGGTTCGATCAGTAAAACACACGGAGTCAAAATCCAGGAGTATTTTTAAGTTCTCGATACATATTGTGAAATGGCTCTGAGGACACATCCCATTTATATTCTCACCACAGTGTGGGACACGGTGTTTTCAGTGTGGGCTCTTACCTAGCACACTCTTCACACAGAGCCAGTGGTAGTGATGTATAAAACGGATCCACATGGATTTTGCTCTTATGTGTTCAGGGCAAGACTTGCAGGTCTGTTGGAAGGTGGGTGGCCACACCTGGGTAAGGTGCCTGTCGCCCCCTCCGCCACACGACCTCATGTCTCACCAAACAGGGTGCTTCCAGAAGCCCTGCATTCTTCTCTGAGAACCTTCTGCGAACACCAGCTTGTTGCTCCTGCTGATTGACTGGAGAGGCTGGGAGAAGGATCTGGACCCCAGAGCCAAACCTCTGCTCCTCTCCGTGGGGCCCTCCTCATCCCCTCTGTTCTCAGCCAGCGGAGCCCGTGGACCCACACGGCCCTGTGCTGGGAGCAGGAGGAGGTGGGGTGATTCAGGGGAATGGGGTCACGTCCCTGTGGCCCAGATCCAAGCCACATCTCGCAACAGCTGCAACAGCAGCAAACTGATATCCTGTTCTCCATCCACGTGATGTCTTTGTCTCACTCTCCATAGGTTCTGAATACAGGTGGAAAACAGGGCACCTCAAGCCTTGGGAAACCCATTTTGGGGATGGAGGGCAAAGCAGGACAGGGTTAGAAATGGGAAGAACGACATGACGAGCTGCTCTCTGTGAATAAACCCACGCCCCACAGAAGCGGGGGAAGGGCTGTTCAGACCAGAAGGGCCCCCCGGTTGTCCATCGAGCCCACAGACCTGGAGGCAGAGAGCTCCTATGGCTCGCCCACGCTCTCACGGCGGCCCCCGAAAATGTCCTTCTAGGCAACCTCATCCTCCTCCCGTAGAATGGACGATTCGAGTATTAACTCTGGGTCTTGGGGTGTGTGTGTGTGTGTGTGATATGTGCACATGGAATGTGTACATGTGTACGTGTGATCTGCACATATGATCTATTTGTCACACGTGTGTACGTGGAAATGTGTACAATGTGTGTCACACGTGTGGCATGTGTGATCTGTATGTGTGACCCCTGCATGTGATGCATATGTACCCATGATACATCTCTGTGACGTGTGGCACAGATCTCTGTCTATAGTATGTGGTTTGCATGGCATCTGTGTGCACAATATGCGTGTAATTTATACACATCACGTGTGGCTTTGCACGACATGTGTGTGTCACGTATATCTGTGAGACCGATGACGTGCCTCTATGACACGCCCGTGATCTGAGTGGGAGGCATGCGTGCTGCTGCTGGGTGTGTAAGTGTGAGCCCCTGGCCCGGAGCGTGGGAACAGGGAGGCCATCTTCACTGCCATTTCCAAAGATTTCTAACTGCTGGGGGCTCCCCTTCGTCCCGGAGCTGTACCTGCACCCATCACTGCTGTGAACGCCCATCACGTGAGCACGGGGGCTTGCTCATGTGCTCCTGGCTCCCATCGGAGGAGGGAGGAGGGGTCCTTCTCTAGCTGGCGGGATCAACCTCAGTGCCCTGCCCTCCGGCGCAGTGGTAATTCAGCCCTGCCACACTCTGCTTCTGCAAAATGGCCGTGTACTTGATAGGCTCTCCCAAGTTCGTCCCTGCTGGATTTGCTTTGAAGGACGGTGCACCAAAGAACGCAGACAATGAGGAAAGCCAACACAAACCAGACTGCACAGAATTAGAAAATGCTATCTCTTTCCTTATTAGGTACAGCTGATATAATAACTTAGTGATTATCTAAGGGAGATTTTTCTTTTTCTCCTTAAAAAAATGCCTTCAAAGCAGAAATGTCAACATTTTAGGAAGCGGATTCCTCCAGAATGAGAACCAAATGTAAGCAACAGCCTGATGACGCCATCCGCTGTCCCGGGAGCCCCCTCGGCGGGGTGCAGGAGCGGGGCCCTTCCTTTGCAATCCTGCAGCCACTGCTTCCACTCACAGGGACGTCAAGGGCAGCAGGCCGCCTCCGTCCATCCAAGAACCACTCAGACACCTGCTGCACGCCAGCACCGCATCTCTCAGTGACTGTCACCAGGGCACGTCACCTCCGCCTCCAGCTCAGCCAGCATCCAAGTGCTCACACAGGCCCACTGGGCCCCTGCCCATCACCGGTGTGGTCACCAGACTTCAGGATCACTACAGAAATGAACAAATGTGACTGATGTCCTAAATGCCCTTTCTTTCGAAAGGGTGCATTCATTTAATGACTTTGTATAAAACTCGGGGCGCCAAGGAAATGATTCAGTTAAAATGTTCTTTTCAAAAATAATATCACAGCATTTTATTTTCTAGAAAACTGTTAGGCAGAACACATGATGAGAAACCCCATTTTCAACAATGTTGGATTTGTTTTATAACATCAGACCGTCTTGATGCCTTCTTTTATCTCATCGCTCCACTCAGCTACTTTTGCACCTGTCAGAAAACAGGAGAGGGAATTGGGCTCCCATGAGATGTCTTGGAAGAAAACAAATTGTTTAGGGTGAAAACAGCAGTGACAAGTTTACCCTGAAGAGTCAAACCAGGTCTCGAAGGATCCGTGATCTGCGCGAGCCATGTGGTGACATGACTGGTCACCTCCCCGCTCCCGGCCCGCACCTTTTGTAAATGGGGCCAACCGGCCACGCTGCTCACAGATTATCAGAACTGATAAATCTGAACACACCTCGCATCTTTTCATTCATTCAAGAGCCCAGAAGATAAAACTGCCAGGAGGATGGACTTGTTTTATTATTTCATTTTATAGGCAAAGAAATGGTCTAAAAAGTTAAGAGATTGGAAAGCAGGTCCCCAGGCAGGTGGGGCTGTCAGAATTATTCCTGTTGTTGTTATTATTATTATTATCCCACACTGCCCCAGTTCACATGGTCAGGCAGGTGTGCCCAGCGTGATCCAACCCTCAGCTAGGGTGTGTGGGGGGGTATTTCTAGGGAATTTTGGAAGAGATGTGTTATAGTGTAGGAAGCTCATAGATTTTTTTTCCCCTTATAATGCATCTGTATCTTATGCTATAAAGCCCTTCGATAATTTAAGTTATTGTATGTTGTTGTGTTTTGGAGACCACACATCCACGGAGATTTCAACTGTTGAGGCTGGTGTGTCTGTGTATGTTCACAGGAAAAGTAACACAGGGTCAAGCCGCTTCTAATGGATCATGTGATCAAGAGCAAAGGACCTGAGGGTTATCTCACTTGGGAGGAGAACATTTGAGTGTGTGAGCTCACTGTCCTTAAGCATCTGAGAAACTACCATGTGGCTTAGATGACCACTCAGGGACTCTGCAACTCTGAGAGTTTATGCAGTTTAAAGAGTTCAATATTCCTGCTCTTCATCTTAGGACAGGGGCTGCAAAGTACCACACCCACACAGGACGGCAGACATACACACAGGCTGGGGCTCCCGGGAAAGAGGGAAACAGCACCACGAAGGACATGGTTTCTCCATGAATTAAACAGCACAGGGTCGGAGGAGAAAGGACACTATAGCATTTGAAATAGGTTATCGGTTTAAGACAGAGCAGATCATAAATATGCAAAAACACCAATTATAAGTCAAAAGAAAATAAAAGGATGCAAGAACGTGATGAAAAGAGCTGCAAATGAATATTCAGCAAGCTCACTGCATCTCATCAGCATCAAATTTGGCTTAAATAAAACAACGCTCTTGCTCGGGAGAGAAAACGATCGGGTAGAATTTCCCCTGATGGAGCTCTGGAGCATGCTGCGAAGACACCCAACGCCAGCTCCCTGGCATTCCTTGCGACTCCCAAAGAATTAAATGTGCTGTATGCCCCGACCTGAGGGTTTCCGCTTTTTATCACATAGTGCAGACCAGAAACACTGTGCTTTGGCTAATAACATCCAGTGATCCTTAGGTCATGTGTTAGAATTCTCTAACTCAGAATCTTTCCGAATGAATAGGAGGGGAGTCAGAAACAAAGTCTGGTGGACTGAATGTGTGTGCCCCCCTACTCCAATTCATAGGTGGAAGCCCTCACCTCCAATGTGATGGTATTTGGAGGGGGTGGTTTATGGGAGAAATTTGGGTGTAGATGAAGTCACAAGGATGTGGCTGATGGGATTAGCATCTTTACAAAGAGAGGAAGAGACCAGAGCCCTCTCTCTCCACTGTGAAGACTCAGGGACAAGGGGCCATCCATAAGCCAGGAGAACTCTCACCAGGAGCTGATTAATCAGGCACCTTGATCTGGGATGCCCCAGCCTCCCAACTGAGAAATCCCAACTGAGAAATCACTGTGTGGAGTCTGAGCCACCCGGTTGGTGGTGTCCTGTCATGGCAGCCCAAGCACCTCAACGATGGGCATACAGGGCTCTGAGTTCAAGACTGGAATTGAAGATCAGGAGGCGATTTGATGCACTTTGATTTCCTACGGAAATGGCCACTGAAAACAGACAGGAAGGCTGGTTGTGACTCTTACTGTCATTATTCTTTTTTTTTTTTTTAAGATTTTATTTATTTATTTGAGAGAGAGAGAGAGAGAGATCACAAGTAAGCAGAGAGGCAGGCAGAGAGAGAGGAGGAAGCAGGCTCCCCGCTGAGCAGGGAGCCCGATGTGGGGCTTGACCCAGGACCCTGAGATCACGACCTGAGCCGAAGGCAGAGGCTTTAACCCACTGAGCCACCCAGGCGCCCCTCATTATTCTCTTTTATATTACGTCTGCTATTATTAAGTCTTTCTGAATAGCACACATCATGTTGTTTTTCCAGCCGCATTAGGGTTGCAGGATAAAGAATCTCATATGTAGGTGGGGCTCAAGTCCAGTATCATAGGTAGAGAAAACTGGGGGGACATTTGAGATGCTTGCTCATTTCAGAAGTAGACCATCAGCTCATCATAAGCCAAAGGAAGAGATGAACTTCGAAGATAATCAGGATCTTGGTAGAAAGTTCCTCCCACAATGCAAGTCATTGAGAACGTGGCTTCCCAAGAAGGGAAAGCTGACTTAACGAAGCAGAAAACCGAACTTGTACTTCTGAGCTCAGTGTCTACAGATCTGAAATGGATCCCCATCCATCAAGGTTGGCTTGATGAACAGCTGAGAATAACGAAAAAAGATAAAGCACAGAGTTTCCAATTTTCTGAACTCTGGGGGCGAAGACTACACCAGTCTCCCTCCATTGAGAGTAAGAGCTCACTCCCCTTTCCGCGGAGGAGGCTACTGTCACACTGTTGATTCTCTTGGCTACCTTCGACTTCAAGCACATGGAACAATCGCAGCAAACAGGGCGCAGCTCCTCTCCACCACGGCAAGAAAGGAGACCAGACAAATTCGCTGGATGGGAAGGAGGGAACCACTACTATTATAACTCACATTGCACATTTCTCTGGCATCCAAAGGGGAGACTCTTGTATCCTTCGTATTGTGACCAATTTTGCAGGCCGTTTCTCCAGAGCAAGGCTATCAGACATTTCTTTCTCCACTCACTTCAGTGTCAGCAGAGCTCCAACTCCAATTCCGAGAGCACCTGATGACAAAGCTCATCTCTGTCTGGTCCCAGCACTGTCTCCTGCCACCCAGCCTACTCATACAGTGACATTTGGGTGGTAACACCTGACATTTTGTTAACCACCCAATCAATGATTAACTGAACTTTATATCTCACCTAATACCCTATAGAAATCAGTATCACCTTGGTCTTTGGGAGTCCAAAGAGTTGGAAGGTTAATTATCCCCAAGAGATTATGCTTATTTCTGAGACTCAAGGGACCAAATGGTCCTGGATGGTCCAAGGGGTTATTAATTAAAGGTCTCTGAATCTTCCCAAACTCTCTTTCCCATATGTAATGACACATACACAGAACACATTTTAAGTGATATGTCTCAATGCTTTTCAAAACTTAAGAAATATGTAATTATATACCAATTAAACTCAAATTTTACTCATCTCAAATCAGCTTTCCTAAGGATCTACACAAAGCAGTGTACAACAATTTGCTTAATTATGGTGATTTCTATGAACTTCAAGGTGAAAAAAAATTTAACACACTTTAGAATTTCATTAATTTAGATCCTCTAATTAATGTGAAACAATGAAATCTAGCTTCATTTAAACACCATACAAAATTCTCTTCATTCATCACCACTTTATGGGTGACAAGTTTGATCTGCACCCACTCATTAAAAAATTTAAAAGCTGTCAGTTGTTCAGATTCAAATAACAAATATGACCAAGGCCATCAGATCTTTCAGTCTGTGGGGCTTCGTTTAAGATGAAATTATAATTCCATTTCATGGTGCACATGTGAGATAAAGATTTCCTTTCAAGGAACACGGCTCACCAGAGGGGAGGCATCCCTTTTGTGGATACGTGGGGTATTTTTGCACTGATGGTCTGTGACATGCTTCCATCCCATTATAACCTACCCAAGAGTAGGCAAACTTAGAACGAAACAAACCAAGCACAATGCACCCTCTGATTATGACTGAGTAAGAGGACACTTTATGGAGGTCAACAGAGCTAAGTGGAGATATCACATGACAACAGAGGGACAACTGCTGAGGGAAGAGGCACAGCAACACAGGGACGGCGTGGCCAACCTTGGGCGTGAATTTATTTATTTATTTTATTATTTTTTTTTTTTAAAGATTTTATTTATTTATTTCACAGAGGGAGAGAGATCACAGGAGGCAGAGAGGCAGGCAGAGAGAGGGGGGGAAGCAGGCTCCCCGCTGAACAGGGAGCCCGACGTGGGCCTCGATCCCAGGACCCTGAGATCATGACCTGAGCCGAAAGCAGAGGCTTTAACCCACTGAGCCACCCAGGCGCCCTTGGGCGTGAATTTAAACGTGACATTAGCGAGTGTGTTCACAGAGACGCGAGAGATCACAAACTGCTGCGAAAACAAGACTCCAAATACAGGAGAAACACAATGGGTGCTGTGATTCAGAAGGTCTACTTTTGAATCGGAATGCCCTTTTTAGTAAGGGCAAAAGATGTTTCACAAAGTCACACTGTAATTAAAAAAAGATAAATCACTGCCTGGATGCATACACTGAAACCTTTTGTGGATAGGAAAACAAAAAATTTCCTATTTCAAACTAAACTTTAGATGTTTCCTTAATGATACCAATTATGGGAGGGGAGACCCGGCAGCGGCTTCTCTTTGAATGAAATGAAAGGCCGACAGGAACTCAGACAGTCTCTCCCCAGAGCGTTCTCCCCTCCTGCTCTACAGGAAGTAATGTCATGGATGTCTCGTCTCGGCTCATGTTAAACCATCACCAGCTGCGTGTGGCATTTCTGCAAAAGGAGGACCAGCCCCAAATGTCTAAAGAATGCACGTTTCGATGTTTCAGTGGGTTCTCTGGTAATTTCTAAGTGATCCATCTTTAAAGCTCAGTAGCGTGTTGGTATGAACAGAATTGTAAGCCACCAAAGGCAATTTCAGCCTGAACTCTGTGTTCTGCAAGACCACAAAGACGCGTTTTTAATGCCGTTGACATCAGAACTTGATTTCTGGTCAATTTCACCCAGAGACTATACATTAGTTTTGCCCAAATCACCAAGAAGCATCTTTCGTTTTCCCCAACGACCACGAGAGTCCTGTGATTTTCCCAGGGGGCAGCATTCAAGGACCACACCCGAAAAGAGCAGAGTTTGTGAAACCGTAGTAGTCCATTGGGGCGCCGTGATGGAACGTTCCACATGGGGCGGCCGAAACTGCAGACATCGATGTTCCCCGGGTTCTGGGGCCGGGAGTCAGATCAAGGGGTTGGCAGGTTTGCTTTCCCCTGAGGCCTCTCCTCGGCTTAGAAAGGGTCTTCGTGTTTCAGGCTAGCTATGTCCCTGCACGATCTTTTCTCTGTGTGAGCGTCTCTCCACATGACCCAGGTGTCTCCTGGTGGGTGCTAATCTCTTCTTGTAGTAGGGCTCCAGACACCTGCACTCCAGCCCACCCACATAGCCTCCTTTCAACTTCATCACCTTCACGTGCCCTCTCCGCAAGCAGTCACATTCGGAGCACTGGAGGTTGGGGCTTCAACATACTAACTTTTTTGTGGGCAGGGGAGGCAGAACTCAGTCCATAATAACATGATGCTGAGTTTCAAAGACACGTTACTTAGGGCTTATGAGAAAAGCCACTGAAACGTCGACACGTGCATTCCTTAGACATTTGGGGCTGGTCGCTCTTTTGCAGAAATGCCACACGCAGCTGGTGATGGTTTCACGGGAGCGAAGATGAGACAGTCATTACATCCCGTCATTCAGCCAATGTTATTGAGCGTTCATTTATGATCAACTAAATGTTGTATCTCTTGCCCATGAAATCAATGTCATTGGAATAAATGCAGTACAACAAACCAACAAAAGTCAGCAAAGCAAGCAAGCAAACGCAGGCAACACAAAGCAAGCCGGTCACGAGCGGGACAGTGAGTCTGCAGCTCCCAGGCTCTGGGGCATCACAGATGCTGCCACCACGGATGTTCATAGGAGCTGCCTTTACGAGAGAGGGTCCTGAGGTTGAAGGGAGACTTATGATACATGGATTTCCAACATTACAAAATTTTCCTGCAAAAAATTAAACCACTAAAACCACAAACGCAGAGGTTCCAAAATTTCCCTATTTCACAATGCTCGTAGTGTCTCATGAATTTTTCATAGCATTCCTAGGCCAAAGGAAATACCCCAAAGTATTGTTTATTAAGTAGTAATGTCCAGAAAAGTTAAATATTATGACCTGACAACTTAGAAGCTGTTGGGGTGGAGGGGAAAACAACATATATATCAAAATAAAATATTTTTATTTCATTCTTAAAAGACCCAGGGACTTAGGATGGGCCCTCCGTAGCCAGCATGCCTGTGGAGCACTGCGTAACTTGGCAAGCACTGGATTCCCATTCAGCACCTCCACTCACGATTCCTGTTCTGTCTTGACCTCTTGGATTTTTGAAAATTTAAAATATCATGAGGTGCCCCACCCACCTGGGTGCCTTGGCACACAGTTTGGGAAACCATATCACTAATGAGCTACAGTTTTGATAAAGTAAATAATTAACTCAACAGAATTGAAAGTGTTACTAAAATCAGGATGGAGCACGTGACGTATTTTCTCCTTCATAAACTCTGAAAAGGTATAGGTTAGACCAAAGGTATTGATTAGACTAAAAATTTAGGAGACTTGCTGGCAGCTTACACAAAGGTGTTTGCTTCTCCTAAATAAGCCCAACCTGAAGGTATTATTGTGCAGGTTTTTAGAAGATCCAGCTCAGAGTAGCTAACCTTGGTGGGTTTAAGCTGATGGGCTGAAGTCTTCTATGTGTCAGTTTTGTGACGGAGTCGAGGCTGGGGCAGTGGCAGAAGGAGAATGCTACCCCGAACCCCACGTTCATGGATGTAGGAACTATACAAGAGGAAGGTAGTTTGGGGTAAAAGTTGAAAAAATGCTGTGGGAATAGGAGAAAAAGAAGAACAAAGTCTTGGGTCATTGTCAATGGCAGGTACGTCCTTCCTCATGCCCCCTTGCCTTCCTCAGAGACGAGAAACAATGACCTACTCTACCCCATGAGCCATGGTCTCACCCAGAAAGAGAGGAAAAGTCTCCTAAAATGACAATTTACAACGGTTTCCAGACAGCGAGCGTCACACACACTTTTCCAGCTTGTGAGGAAAGTAAGAGAGAAAGCCTCGACCTTCATATGGGACTGTCATAATCACATTTTAAAACATTAGTGTTTCCAAGTCTAAGTGCATTTCTGGGATGAATTAACTTGCTTCCTGATGGTGTGAAGAAGTACTGCAAGCCAGGGAGGAAACAGAAACCCATCCAAGGCTACCAGAACTCCAAAGAACAAGTATAAAAAGTTAAGAGTCTTCACTTCCATTTTCCAGGGGACACATTACATAAATAAATTTGCCCACTGAAAAGTCAAGAGTAAAATGATCAGATGACTAGTCCACAGGTACTCACGTTTTTAAGGACCAAAATAAAGAGTGGAAATCCTAGCTGATAAGTCATGATTTCCCCTTTATTTTGTATCACAAATAAATCAGGCCTTAACCAATTAGGGCAATATCTACTATCTCACAATTTATTTTAACTATTTCGGAAACACAGTAATGCCTTTATCATCGAACAAGACTATTTCGGGCATGAAATTAAATAGAGCAGCACCAAAGTTTACTGAATGTTTAAGAAACAGAGAGAATAGCCTGAGAATTGGTCTCTACACGAGAAAGGAGGAAAGGTGGGCTGTGCCCAGCTTCCCACGGTCAGGTGGTCCCGATGGCTGCCTTCCTCCCATCAGACAAATTAACCTACTGTGCTTGTGATGGGCACCCTTCTCACAGCTCAAGGACTTGCACAGGCACTGCTCTGAAAGATGCCAATGGGAAAGGAACAAAACACATGCGAAGCATCAGAACCACACAGCAGTGGAACTGAAATGGGTGAAACGATTTGACTCTAAGAATATGCACTTAGACATTGCCTTGTTGAGCTGAAATTTGACAACCAAATTTCACAAGAAGCAAGAGAAACAGTTTTTAACCTCCATGCTCAAGAGAACCACGCAGACCTGGACCATCACCCTGGGTTATCAATTGTCTCCGGGAGATGGGGATTCTGAGTTCTGGTTCATTCCTGACTTTCTCCCAACAGGAGCCGGGCTGTTCCGAACCACGCGGTACCCTTCCCTTACCGCACACAACCCTTCCTTCTTTGTTTCTCATTTTTCCTTTGTGACCAACTCTTAAAGCCTTCTCTACTTGAGGGGCCCCTGGGTGGCTCAGTCATTAAGTGTCTGCCTTTGGGTCCTAGGATCGAGTCCCGCATCGGGCTCTCTGCTCAGCCCGGAGCCTGCTTCTCCCTCTGTCTGCTGCTTCCCCTACTTGTGCTCTCTCTCTGTCAAATAAATAAACACAATCTTTAAAAAAAAAGGCTTGTCTACTTGAGCTCTTTCTACCACTTTGCTCCCCGACTCCCCATATTCCACTTCAAACTAGGTAGCAAGCCCAAGACACCACCAGAAGTACCCCATCAAAGCCACTGTCCCCTTTCCGTTCCCCTTCTCGCTCCCTCCCATGACTCCTGTGGAGCACCTCTGGGCCCCTGGTGGCCATCTGCTGCCCAGAATCCCCACCTCCCTTGGCTTCCTGGGCTCCAAGCTCCCTGGCGTCCACCTGTCTCACTGACTCCCCTGCTCCGACTCCAAGGTTCCACTCTCTAGGATGCCACGTGGGCGCCCGGTTTCTCTCTCCCAGGGTCACCCGTGCACCTGATTTCTTCTACACCAATTCCCAAGACAGACCTCCAGTCCAGATTTGGCTTCTGAGGCCTGCACTCGGAACAGCTGGAATCTGCATTTTAATGTTGGCCCAAAACTCCATCTACGCCCGGCCCCATGGTACCTTCCACTGGCGTTCATGTGCGACCCCCCAACTCCCCTCTAGGCACCACGCCCTCCCTTGGGGTCCTCCAATTTGCTCATCATTCCAGGCCTGAGGCCTTTGCACACAGAGCTCACTTGGCTTCAGACAGCCCCTTCCTGCCCCTCTTCCCAAGTTGGCGGTCCTTCTTCTGCCAGGCTTGTAGGTCAGCCCCTCTCTGGCATGTTCTCTGAGGGCCTGTCACTCACCAGCACTACGCCCTGTCATCTCCTCCAAGACTATGTGTCCCCAAAATGCAATAATTTGTATTTATTCATCTGCTTATTGCCTGTCTCTCCTGCTCTATGTTCCAGGAGAACAAGGATCCCATATATTTTATGCCCCTATGTACATACTGGGTAATTCTTGAATGGTCTATCATGATGTGAGTCCGATAAATATTCTTTGAATGGATGAATATAATCCCTCGTATCCACATAACCCACTACCTCAGAATTGGAGAGATCCTAATTCATACATGGAATAAAAATCTATTCTTTCACTCAACAGGTATTATTGAAGGCCTATTATGTGCCAGGAACTGTCAAGGTGCAGGGACTATAATTTTGAGAACAAAGACAAAAATCCTTGCTTGCCCTCATGAAGCTTAGATTTAAATATGATTTGTGGCCTTGGATCAATCCACTCCTTTTTTTCTGCTTTTTATCTTTGGAAATAAAGCTTCATAGTTGCTTTGGAAGATGTTATTCTTAACATCAGGGTTATGCTTTAACATGTATCTAAAGTCCCCGCAATAAGACCATGCAAACGATACCTAGATTAGACATGAAGAATCTGGACCCCAAATGGTCCTATCAAAGTTATCCTGGGGGAAAAAAAATGTAGACATGAGTTTTGTCACCTGAGAGAGAATGACACTGTCCTAGGCTGGCCAGATTTGACTCTGATCTGTTTGGGTAAACTAAAACATCTAAAGAAAAGATGTGTGTTAAAAAGGAGGGGGGTGAGTAGGCGGTGAAGATTTTAATCCTGGAAGCAGAGAAAAAGTCCAGTCTCTGATGAAAACAGTGCTGTCCAGAGCAGATGGAATCTTCTAGCACCTGGCTGCTTCTAGTACTTGGCCCACTGGCCTGGGGCATGCCCCCAGCGGAGGTGTCTACTTAAGGCTTTCAGAAGTTCTGTCTTAAACCACGCACTCTCAACAGGGGCTGTATCATCCCCCAGGGGGCAAAAACATCGCTTCTTGGGGAAAGCAAAAGTATCTTTTGTTTTGCTTGTAGAGAGAGACAGAGTGAGAGAGCATGGGGGGGGGGCGGAGTCAGTGAGGAAAGGCAGAAGGAGAGGGAGAGAGAGAATCTTAAGCAGGTTCCATGCCCAATGCAGGGCCTGACGTGGGGCTCATTCTCACAACCTTGAGATCAGGACTCCAGTAGAAATCAAGAGTCAGACACTTAACTGACTGAGCTACCCAGGTGCCCCAAGAAAATTACTTTTTTTTTTTAAGATTTTATTTACTTATTTCACAGAGTGAGAGAGATCACAAGGAGGCAGAGAGGCAGGCAGAGAGAGAGGGGGAAGCAGGCTCCCTGCTGAGCAGGGAGCCCGATGCAGGGCTCGATCCCAGGACCCCGAGATCATGACCTGAGCTGAAAGCAGAGGCTTTAACCCACTGAGCCACCCAGGCGCCCGAGAAAATTACTTTTTATGTATCATGCACATGCTTACATCACTTAAATAAATATGCAATATTCCTGTGGTACTAAAACTTCATGGCGGGGGGTGGGGGGGTAGAAAAAAAATGTCTAACACAGCTCTTTAGGAGAGTAATGATGGAGAATATTCAAGAAACCTTGCCCGAAACATCATTTGTGCCATCTCCCTGCTCACGGGTGACCTCTGGGTAAGGAGGCTTCTTGGTACAGAAATGGTAAGAGAGAATTTCATGAACTATCTGATCTACCGACAGTCATATTCCTCATGATAAATTAATACATGAACTCCCTGGGCTTAAATATCATTATTTTTCACTTTTGTTGGAGCAAGTCAGCCTCCCAAGTTTGGCGAAGTGTGGATTACTAACAAGATTACAGGTCGGAGCTCTCCAGACTTAAGGTCACTCCCCGTAGGAGAGAAAGATCCCAGGTGGACAGACTCCACCTGTTCAGACCGGCTTCCCCAGGAGACACATCTTCTGATGGATGACATCATTCTTCAAATTAAGACCAATTTCTCTCTGACTCCACCAGGCACAGATTTAAACACACTCTTCTTAATCTCTGTATATTTCCCATTTGGTATTGCACATAAATCCCGCCCAACTCTGCAAGTGACTTTTTGCCATCTTTTATAGCTACAATGAATCTAATGAAAACATCATGATCCCATACAGATGCAAATTTCACACACAAACCGTGCTCAGTTTAGGGAACATTTTAAAGCGCACTGTAACCGCTGTACAAATCCCTCCTCCGATTGGTATTTAGGAATGGAAAAGGCAAGCAAGATAAGGCTTCGCCAAGGTGATTTCCTCACAAGAGCTCCCTGCAGCAAGGCCCTGAAACGGGCTGTGCCTCAGTGTCACCTGGCAGTTTAAAAAGATAAGTGTGTGCCCAGGACTCATGCCTGGAGAGTCAGCAGGCTATTACTCTTTTAACATAAATCTCCCCGGACTTACGCCCTGGGAACTGAGAAACTAATGTCAGACTCAAAATAGAGGACTAGTCTTGAATAGGGCCAGCACAAAGAAACAGTCCAGGTGGGGAGGAGCTGAGGATTTCATCCTGGATGGAATGAATGAATAACGGCTCATGGCAATGAGGGCGCGCTTCCTCCAAGGAGGTGGGCTTTGCTATTCAAGCTAAAAATGTGGGGTGCTGTGTGATTATTAAAGGAAAGACCTCCTTCTGCTCATTTAGGTGGGCCCTGTGCTGACTGAAGGAGGAGATGAAGGCTGTGGTCCAGGCAGGAGGACCTGAGCCCGGATTCTGTTGAGGCTGAGCTCTGGGGTAAGGGCAGGGGAGGAGTGAGGTTTCTGAGCTGAGCCAAGGACAACCTCAGACACTCACATGGGAACAGACCAGTGGAATTGCAGAGGACATGGCTGAATTAAGGCCGGTGGCGGGGAGGTGGGGGAAAGACAGTATGTAGGTACTGTGACATCAGAGAAATATTCTTGGGAAGACAGGCTTCCCTGTAACTTCCAAAGGAATATTTTAAAATATTCAGGATTAGAGAGCCCCTAGCCATCATGCATCCCTAAATTTCATTTTGAAAGCAAAGAGCAAATATTCCCTAATTTCTAAGACAAATGGAAAACAGAAATCATCATGTTAAAACCAGTTAATAAACCAGTTCAGCATTCTGAACCTTATGTCATTCTCTTGTTCTTTTGTTAGAGCAAGTCAGCATCCCAGGTCTGAGAGTGTTTGGATAGCAAAGCTGATAAAGTTGGGATTCATAAGGGGATTATACCTCGCAACCTGCAAATATGCAGCCTTGCCCTTTGCATCAATATGGATGGACCCAGAGGGTATGATGCTAAATGAAATAAGTCAGAGAAAAACAAATATCCCATGACTTCACTTATACATGGACCCTAAAAACAAGAGGAGCAAACAAAGAAAAAACCAGACACTTAAAATACAGAGAACAAACTGATGGTTGCCAGACAGGCGAGGGGAAGGAAGGAAGGGTAATGTATAGAATGTATGAGTCATGTACAGAAGTGTTGAATCAGTATGTTGGACATCTGAAACTGATCCAACAACGTATGTCAACTCTATTTCGATAATAAATTTTAAAAAATGCTCCCAGGTGGAACCTTTGCTAATAAAAAAAAAAATCTTATTTAAATGAACATTGGGCTTAGTCGGTTAGGGGTCCTACTCTTGATTTCAGCTCAGGCCATGATCTCAGGGTCATGGGATGGGCAGGCTCAGGCTCTGTGCTGAGTAAGGGGTCTGCCGGAAAGTCTCTCCTTCTCCCTCTGCCCCTCCCCCCAGTCCCGCAGGCAGGCTCGCTCTCGCTTTGAATAAATAAATAAAATCTTTAAAAATAATTAAAAAAAATAAAAACCAAATGATCATTGACCAAACTTAGATTTAAAACTATGTCTTTCATAAATAATAGTATTTTAAATTGCATTCAATCATATAAATAAATAATATATTCACTTGTATTAAATTTTGCATTGATGACTGATGAATCAACTCAGGCACATGCGTATTCTCAGCAGAATCCATTTTTTCCAGGTCTGTCCTTCATTCTGCGCCCCCACCCCCCGCCACCTGCTCTCCCTCTGCATCACCATCGGGTTCAGGCCCGCTGGGGAAGGGCTCAACAGGAGAGAACTGTGACTGAACTGCCCATCATATCATGTCATGTCATGACAGCAGGGGCTGTCCCAGAACCGCGGATGATGTTCTCCTAGACAGGCTGTCCTAACTCCCTGTAAGGACCCATCTGGGGGCACGCCCATAAACATGGGGCATGCCAGCCTGAGTAACAGCCTTCCTCAGGTCACCAAGCACTGCAAAATCGCTGTACTGGGGTTTTCTGTCAGTGGGGGAGGCCTCAGCTCCACACTCTAAACCTCACTTGCATATTTAAAGAAAAAATCCTGCAGTCTGGTAATTTATGTACTTTGGAGTTCATTAACGCCCACGAAATTAACAGCTATTCCTATCAATCCTGGCACCAGGCAAGACGACAACATTAGGTGGTGTGGGGAGCACCTGTAAGAACCAGGACAGGCCGGGTTACACAAGCACTCGGAGGGAGCAGCTAAGTAACACCTTGCCCAGCCCCTCTCTCTGGTAACTCTGGAGGCCAGAAACACACACACTTGCCTCCCTAGGTTTCTACGTAGCTGGGAGTAGATGTCAGTCAAGTCACCTTTGGAAAAGGAAGACTCTGCGCTGGCTTTTAATTTCCCACTAAAAAGGAATAGACCTAATTCACGGGAAATGTTCACTTTCCTACTCTTACTTGCTTTGAATGCAGATGAAATGGCTGGATCTGCAGCAACCTCCATGTGACGTGAGAGAAGAACCAGTGGACTCTGGCAACATCGGTCCTGATTTCACTGATCTGCTGGACCAGGGTCAGTGGCCCCTCTACCTTAAGGATTTCCTTTACTGGAGGCAAGTGAATTTCCATTTGTTCAAGCCTCCGTAGTTTGATTTTCTGTTTCCTGCAGCCAAATTCGAGGCTGACTCATCTGGTTGGGACAGCCCAATTGAATTAGCAAACACAGCTTTCCCTGTGTTGTGGCATAAGCTTCTGTTACAAGTAGTTTTCTGAGTGTGTTTGGTGTAAAGCAAATGAATGAGTTGAGACCACTCATGAAAGCTATGTATGGAATGTACCCTAAATAGTCTGGCAAACCAATAAGAGAAGAAATTGAGATTGATCTGAGAAAAATTAACTTCTTTCTGTAGACTAGGATGTCAAGAAAGATTTGAGTCGGCAAGGTGGACTGGATAAGGTACAGGAGCAAGTAAAGGAGACTTCCTGCAAGTGAGTCTTGAACTAAGCATTAAGAGGTCAGAGTATGGCTGCTCCATGCTTGGAGGTCTACACTTTGAGCCTGGTGGTGGGTATTAAGGAGGGCACGTATTGCATGGAGCACTGGGTGTGGTGCATAAACAATGAGTCCTGGAACACTGAAAAAATAAATAAAATAAAATAAAATAAATTTAATTTAATTTAAAAAAGAAGAGCAAATCGGCCCAAGTGGGAAGTCATCCCAAGTGGACCAGCTTGAGGGACAAAGGGACAGCAGCAGACACAGAAGACATATTCTTGCCACCCAGGAACGGACTCTATCCTTATGAGGGTAGAATAAGCCCACAAAGGGAAAATGTCCAAGCAGATTTTGCCCAGGTACCAATTTTGCCTATAGTGGGTTGAATGGTACGTCCCTCTTCAATGACACCTTTGCAGTGCAATTCGGTTATGCATCAGAGATGAGATCATTCTGGAGTAGGGTGAGCCCTAGATCCATGAGAAAGGACCCTGCGGGAAGAGAAGGTGCTGGAGAAGCCATGTAAAGATGACGCCAAGGTAGGAGGGATGCAGTCAAGTCAAGAAACACACGGGGGCCACCAGAGGCTGGGGAGACAAGAGAGGAGGGTTCTCCCCTAGAACTTTTGGAGGGAACTTGGCTCTACAGACACCCTGATGTTGGACTTCTAGCTTCCTGATCTGTGCAAAAATAAATCAAGTCTACGTCTTAGCAGCCTTGGGAACTCATACGCAGATGCGCACTCTCTGTCTTGTGGAGGAGATGGAGGGGAGAGAAGTGAGGCAGGCGACTCATGGAAGGAGGCTTGGAGCAGATACAGAGAGTGCAGAACGCGCACCTGGAAGAGACAAAGACAACGGATGTGAGGTTTCTCCGCTGGGGAATCTCCCGGATGGGCTTGTTTCTTAAGTGAACGCTTTTCTCACAGCAGAAGGCTGTGTTGGTGAGAATATCAAGCTTGAAGCTAAGTCTGTCTTATGGGGCTTTGTTTTAAACATAAACATGACTGAAGGTAAGAGGTTGGGATGAAGTCTGTGCAAAAGCCCTCTTCCTATGCGAAGCTTAGCACCCAGACTGTCTGACTATGCCTCTGACCCGAGACTTCTCGGGGCCGATGCCCGAAGACCAAGCAGGGGGAGATGCAGGAGGCATTTTCTGAATCTCCTCCACACCTATATTCCCAGTTCTTTCTTTTTCATTTTTAAGTAGGTTCCATGCCCAGCCTGGAGCCCAACAAGGGGCCTGAACTCACAACCCTGAGATCAAGACCTGAGCTCAGATCATCGCCTGAACCACCCAGCCACCTCTATTTTCCCATTTCTTAATTCATCATGGTATTAGTTTAAAATTGAACAATTAATTGCTTAATATTAAATTGACCTAACAAGTCATTGCCAGAAGAAAAATAAACTGGATAAGGTGCTGGTGGGACCGTGAAGGGGCTTTTGGTCTTGGGTTCTGTGCAAAGGCTTTGACCGTGTGGCTCCATCCTCCTCCTTGGGAAAGGTAGGCTGGGGCCAGCTGTCTCCATTTCAATTCCTTCATCATTCACTGAAGCCTTCAGAGTCTGGCTTAGAGGCTTCCACAGTACCCACTTCATTTGAGACTCTGAGATATTTTAATATTCATGGCCATGACTGATAAACAATTCTTAGACATATGAACTTGGACCAATGACCTTCATACCCCATCACTGTGGCCATGACTTTGAAATTTATGATCACATGAACAAATCCACCTCAAAAATCTCAAACTCACTGCCTGTCCCCTGCCTTCTCTTCCAGCTTCCTACAGCCTCACCTTGACACATCAGGGGTGCCTCACTCCCAGCCCCTGCCTTTCCTGCTAATCTATCAGCCTAGCTGCTGGCATTGCTTCCTTCTCTAGATAATCAGAACACACCACAGATGATCTGAAGTTCCTCCTCACCAGTCCCCTTGTAACCACATCAGCTGTGCCCTGCAGTCATGAACCAAGGACTGATGTCCTCATATCTTATCCACCCTATGCCAGGCACACAATTCAAGAGGATTCCACATGGATTTGAGATTGAACCACTACAAACTCATGATCTCCAATCTTGGCAACAATAGAAAGTCATCTAAATACAGCTTAGCTTCAGCTTCTGTGCCCTCCAACCGACCTCAAACCTCCACCATTCTCTTGGTCTCCTTCCCATTCAGCCCTTACGTTCATGTTGCCAAAGATAGTCCTGTTTACTACTTCAAGAAAGCTGAGGCCTCCTTCACACCCCTAATATGTAACCCCTTAGCTCTGTACCCATACCATGCCTACAAAGATTTTCCAATTGGAGACATCCCTCTGGTTCAAGGACAAAGTCTCCACCTTGACCCAAACCCTCCTCTGGGACTCCACCTGGGGCCTCACTGTGGCCACAATCTCTTCAGTGCCCCCCTGTTGATTCTGTCACCAAAGAGATGCTCGAATCTCTCTAGCTTCCACCCACCCCTTCCCTCTCGATCTCCACCAAGCTTCTTGAAAGCTAAGTGAATCCCAAACTTGGATGGGCACTGAAGTTTCAAGGAGAAGCTTTTGGGGATCACTTGAATCCATCCCACGCAGACAAGTACCCGCACCTCTGGGACCTCAGCACAGAAACCACTTTTTCACCAACTATCCTGAGATCCTTGTGATGCTTACTCATCGACAATATGCTCTTCACTCATTTACTTCTATCTGCTCCTACTTCACTGCAAACCAAGTTTCCTTTATGAACACCATAAAATCGGTGATGACTTCCAATTGCCAAATCAAAGAATTCTGAGATTTTATATAACATGATTTTTTTGAGGCTTTTGACACTTTATTAGTCCCTCCTATTTGGAAATACCTTTCCATACTCTCCTCCTATGCTTCTCCACTCTATCTCTGACCTTACCTCAAGACTTCTTGGCTTCCCTGAGCTCCTTACATCTTGGTGCCCTCCAGGGTCTTGTGTTCACTCTCACAAGGTTCAAATTAAGTGGCCACATTGGCTCTCATGGTGGGCATGGTCCCCTAAGGGCAACATTTCTCCCGATGAATCTGTTTCCAGCCCAGAGCCCCTTTCCAGAATTCAGGCAATTACAGCCTGCTGCCTGGCACACATCTCTACCTGGTGGGCCCTCAGGTACATTCTAGAGTATGGCCAAAAGGAATTTCCTCTCTTCCTGCCCTAATTATCCTACCCCCATCGCTCCATGTAACCTGGGTGTCAATTTGGTGTCACCTCCCACGACACAATCTTTCGAAGCAGTGACAGGACACAAGTCCTTGATGCGTACTTTGCTCCACACATCTGATACTCACTACATTCTGACAATTTTATTCCTTGAATGTATCTTGATTCTGCCCCCCATCCCATTCCTGCTTTCTTCTGCTCTGTTTCTCAATCAACTCTGGACTCTTCCACCAACTCAACTGTCCCCAACCCCAGGTCACTGGGCGGTCCCTATTCTTATGCATGTGGCAGCAGCCACTACAGAGACACAAGGTGGGTAATGCTCTGGCAGTGGACGTGCCCAGATCACAGGGGCTCCCACATCAACCGTGCATTTCTCCCACAAGCTCTAAGTCCCCCGTGGATCAGCAGATAGTGGGGACCCAGGGTGACATGGGCTTGTCATATGGGGATCCACAATCGCGGTGGCAGGAGGAGGAGGATGGAACAGGGGCTCCCCCAGGAGATGGCACACAGCTCTGCTATTCACTTGACAAGTCCCCTGAAGTCTAGGGCGAGGCAAGTGCCAGCCTAGCGAGTGCCAATCAGTACACAACTCAGATCTCCAGCACCCGGATCAGGCAGCCTTCTGCTTAAACCCTCTGTAGCCGGCTTGTCTGGCCTATAGCTCTGTCTGAAAACGGCAGCAGCCATCAGGAAGCCTGAGGATGCACATCTGAAATACAAAATTATAGGACTCACTTTTGGAAAACTCTGATCAGCTTGGGATATGACCCTGGAATCTGCATTTAACAGACTTCCAAAGTGATTACATCACAGCAGTCCGTGCACCTTGCTGTAGGAAACACGTGGGCTTACCTGATCAAGTGTATGTTTCCTAAAATAGCACAGGCTGTCCTTAATGCCACTCCTCTGGAAGCCCATTTACACTCATGCCCCACATGGGAGCCACCCGGCTTCCTGATGTGAGGGCATCCTGATCAAGCCACGAGCCTTAGCTCTCTGCCTCTGTTCCATGCTCTCCTTCCTCCCACTCTGCTCCCCCCTTTCTCATTTCTGGTCGGGCCTGGTCAATGCCTAAGTGACCCCAGGATGCAGCCCACGCAGCACTGAAAGAGGAGGGCTCCCAACGCCTGTCTCAGCCCCAGATGTCCTAGGTCGCCTCTCCACTTCTCTCTACTACAAGCAGACCTTGCAGTCAGTCCGCTCTGGGACTTGTCCTCGGCATGACTGCCTACTTCTGAGGATACCTCCTTCGTTAGACTTTGCAGTTTAGCGCACCGACTTTTCTACCACCAAACGCAAGAGATGCTCCATACATGGTCACTGAATGAGCCAATGGGAGTAAATGAAGGAAGGAAGGAATGGTCTATTCCAGCTCCATGCTTCTATCTCATGTTTCATTGCTATTCCACTGCTCCTGGAGGAAAAGCAAGTCGGGGCCTGGAGGAGTTGAAAGCAGGAGGTCACAGACATGAAGATTCAGAGTGCTGAAGGCCTGTGAGCTCCTCACAACAGCTCTGAAACCTCCTGATTGCCAAGGGGTCCCGGGGCTGCAGCCTGAGAGCACCGGCTTCTCCAAGAGGGCTCTGCGCACCTTCCCCAGAAGCTGCCTGCACATCTGCTTTGAATCGGGCCCAAACCGCAGCCCCAACCTCCCCCTGGCCCTGCCTCTTTCTCCCTTGCCGTTGGGTGTACGGCAGAAATAGAGTGGATCAAGGACAGAAGGAACCAGCAAAAGCCTCCCACTGTTTCCTGACCCTTCAGACACTTAGGAAAAAAAAAAAAGAATCAAGATAAAGCAAGATTTCTGGATTTTGCTCTTGCTGAGGAAAGGTCTTTGGGGCTCACTCTTACAGGAGCTCACAGTGGCTCAAGGAGTTGCTTTCCCCTTTCGCTGGCTTTTCGTCTACCTCGCTTTCCCTGCTCAGGTGAGATTTGTTTACTGTTTGTATGTAGCCCACCTTCACTGTCCAGTCTGGAGCAGAGCGAGACTGATTTTAGAAAAATAATGAAGATGCCGATTCATGGGCTCAATGGAGCTGTGATGTCAGGGCTATGTGGTCTGGGACATGGAACTGAGTGACGACCAGTTAAACAAAACCACCACCCCCATGACAGTAACAGGGGCTGCCAGACCCATGGGCCGGGCCGTGTTTCGAGTACAGCCGGTTTCTAGAGCCCCCACGTCATAGCTGAGCATGTGGGGAGGAGGGGGGCACTCAGCCCATCCCCTGGGGCCCGGGAGGCTGCCCTATGCAGGCTCGACAGCCCAGCCACCGCTCTCAGCCGCCATGGATGTCACACAAGTAATGACATTTTAGGAAAACGTGTTAGATTTCCCGTTGTTTGCATGTTCTCATGTAACGAGAACACAGTGCCCTTGGTCAGTTTCAGTAAGCTGCGCACTCAGGTAAATGGATCCCTATTATAAATACCCCCTGTGTTGTCAGTGGAAGGAAATGTCAGGCAGAATGTCAGGCAGAAGGAAGCTATTTAGGGCTGCCTGGGTGGCTCAGTGGGTTAAGCATCTGCCTTCGGATCAGGTCGTGATCTCAGGGTCCTGGGATCGAGTCCTGTGTCAGGCTCTCTGCTCAGCGGGGAGTCTGCTTCTCCCTCTGCCTGCCGCTCTGCCTACTTGTGATCTCTCTCTCTTCATCACATAAAAAAGTAAAATCTTTAAAATAAAAAATAAAAAGAAGGAAGCTATTTACTAGTGTGGGCTTCCGGGTTGACTTGGGTCCAGGTGTCCCCCACAGCGGCTAAGTCACATGACTTAGTCATCATTCAGTCATCATGGAAATGCACCCACTGGCAAGACTGTTACTTTGTGCCTCTGGTTATCCATCTGAGAAATGGACATTTATTTTTTCTTCTCTGTTTTTTTCTAAAGATTTTATTTATTTGAGAGAGAGAGAGAGTAGAGAAAGCATGAGAGGGGAGAAGGTCAGAGGGAGAAGCAGACTCCCCACTGAGCAGGGAGCCCGATGCGTGACTAAATCCCAGGACTCCAGGACCATGACCTGAGCTGAAGGGAGTCGCTTAACCAACTGAGCCACCCAGGCACCCTGAAATTTAAAGAATAACTTTCTACTTTTTCCAAAGGAACTATGAGATGTCGCTTTTCAATCATGAAAGGATGACAAGGAGAGAAAATACATATGCTCTTCAATAAATAAAGGACAATATGACAGAAGGATACACCTATTGAGAATTTTGTGGTGACTACACACACACACACACACACACACACACACACACACACACACACACACACACACACA